>OZ025748.1:0-341248 GCA_964019335.1 Diplonema japonicum
GTGCGGGTTTGCGGGTTTGCGGGTTTGCGGGTTTGCGGGTTTGCGGGTTTGCGGGTTTGCGGGTTTGCGGGTTTGCGGGTTTGCGGGTTTGCGGGTTTGCGGGTTTGCGGGTTTGCGGGTTTGCGGGTTTGCGGGGGTTTGCGGGGGTTTGCGGGGGTTTGCGGGTATCCCCCTTAGGACACTCGTCCAAGGTCTGGTTCACCGCAGCGTCAGTCGCCCCTTGTCTCTTCCCATCTGCCTGGGCCTTCGGGTCAAGCCCCTCTCCCTGCCCAGCCCTCTCGCTGGATCCTGTTCCGGCCATCTCCGTGTCTTCTCCTCCCTGCGAGGCTGCTTCGAGTCCTGCTCCCGCTTTCCCTTGTGTTCCACCCTCCACCGGTTCCGCCTTTCGCTGCTGCTGCATTCGGGCGTCCAGGTCCTTCTTCGTCTGCTCCAGAAGGGCATCCAGCTGGTGGGCCACCGTGATTGGGGGTCCGCCTCCCTGTCCCTTCACTTCCCTCTCGGACGACTCCTCAGCTTCGGTGGTTTTTTCATTGCCGAAGGAGTCCTCTGTGAGGTCAGTGTTGGATTCAGTGTTGGGTTCGTTGTTCGCTTCCTCGTTGTCCTTTTTTTCCTCTTCGCCGTCCGGTATCGGGGGCCCTGGATCCAACTGTACAGGCCCTTTGACTAACAGCGCCCCTGCTATCGATCTCATCATGGCCGTTGACACCTCTTGGACCACACGCCTGTGTATCGAGACTCTGTCCCCGTGAGCCCGCGCAGCTATGCTCCTGGACAGTTTCTTCGTGAGGTAGACTGCTGCCTCCCCGAACCCCCCCAAAGGTCTCCGTCGCGAAAGGTACAAAGGCCACGCGTGTCTTGGCGAGCTCCGCCTCATACTTCTGGCGCTTGTAGTGTTCCGCCTTCGCCGCTGCGTACCCCGCAGTCTTCGCCGCCTGGTTGACACAAGACTCGTTCCTCGGGTGCACGATGACCACGTCCATAGCCATTGGGCGGGAACCCCCCACCCCACCTGGGAAGAACACGTCCGCCGGGCGCTGGGACGACCCCGGGATCAGCCCCGTCTTCTCCATCGTTGCGCTCACCCCGGCCCACTGACAGTGTCTGTGGATGGTCTCCTTCACCCGGTCGTGCCTCGCAATCCTGGCGTTGCCGCATCCCTGGGCATGGTCACCCCATACGTCCATCCCCTCAGTCTTGCACCTCGGGTCGTGGCAGCTCTCACCCTGCTTGTAGACCGGAGCCCCCAACCACCACTTGATCAGAGCCCCAAACTCGTTGTCCGACAGCTGGTTGTAGAAGTCAGGCGTCGCCGTCAACCACGCCCCCGCATAGTGCATTGACTCCGACATCAACCTCGCTCTCGAGCGTGCATCTGCTTTCGCCAAGAGGTCCTCCAGCGCCTTCTCATCAAGCACCCTAGAGAGCCACCTCTGGCTGCAGATGTGGGGGGCCTTGGCCACCATGTCGGGTGTAATCTGCATGCCGCCCTTCGTCCTGTTGAACCACTCGAGCCAGCTCCCCCATACACCCCCTTCCAGCCCATGTTCGTATTTGGGATCCAGCTCCTTGCACAGCTTCATCGTCGACGCCCTCGAAGCCATGTTGGCCGCGCGCAGGTGCTCCTGGCAGCTCCTCATCCCAAGCCCACCGACTTTTACGGACAGTTTCGCCTGCTGCCATTCTTTCGACCCGTTCTCGAACTGCATGCCGCACACCTTCGCCATCGTCTTCCGCACCATCTCGTCGAACCTGTGCATGACCCCTCCCACATGCGAGTCTGGGACCACTCTCATGTAAAACACCAGTTTGCTGTATGAGCTGCAATACCGGAGAAGTGTGTACCCTGTCTGCCTCCCCACCTTGGTCAGCATGTCGAAGTTCTCTTCCAGCGCGCCCAAGCGTTTGTTCAGAAAGGCTTGCGTGTACTCCGGCGATCCTATCGGCGCCCCCAGGAGCATGAAGTTCCTCTCTTTGTGGAAATTCTCTTCTGTCAGGCCATCGAAGCCTGTGTCCTCCACTGTCTGGGGGAGGTCGCCACTAACCCATATGAGCTCGCACTTCTCCGGGTTTCACTTTCAGCCCTATCATTCCGCTCAGCTCACACAAGATGTTGTACGCCTTTCTCACTTCATCCACATTCCCCACAAGGACGCCATCGTCCAGGTAGAACTGGAGGATGTCCAGGTTGCAGTCTTCACTTATCTTGTTCACCAGGGGTTGGATGGCCAGAGAGAACAGCAGCGGTCCCATCGGGTCCCCCTGTTGCACCCCTTCCTGGGACTTAATCACCTTTCCGTTGTAGTATAATTGGGAGGGCACCCTGTAGCACCAATCGGCCCACGCATACAGCCCCGACGCTTGCTCATAGGCCTGTGAGCACAGCTGCCTCCGACAAACACTGTTGAAGGCGTTGGCGTAGTCGATCTTGAGGATCACCTTGTTTTCCTGCTTGTTGCCCCGTTCCCTGTCCACATATTGCCTGATGGTGTGTATAGCCGCCTCCATTCCAGCAGGGACCGATACCCCCACCTGGCCGCCTTTCCTCAGGTACGAAGAGGCCACTTCCGGAGCGATCTTCTTCACAAGGGATTTCCCCACCAGCCGACGCAGCACATCCCCAACGGCTATGGGCCGCACGTCCCTGTCGTTCTTCTTGAGGGCCACAAGGTTCGCCCCTGCCATCAGCGGAGCCACCTCCCTAGGGGCCGTGCCTCTAGCTAATGCGTTGACTGCCCTCGTCACCGACATCAAACAGCCTTGAGACTCAAAAGCTCCGTCCACCGCGTCCCTGATGTGCTGGGCTCTCAGACCAGTCGGTCCCGCAGCAGTCCCCCTCGGGAAGTCCCTGATTGCGTCCAGCACTTCTTCTGGCAAGACTTCTACCGCTTCCTTCGTCTTCGCCGGGTTGTCCCATTGGGGGTGTAGTGGCTCTGGATGTTTGCTCTGCAGCGCTCTCCAGCAATCCTCATTGTCTTCCGCCAGCCCCTGGGCTACAAGCGCCGCGTTTCCTGCTGTGCTCATCATCCAAATCCATGGGGGGAGGGTCACCACCTCCTTGCAACGCGTCCCCTGCCAGCGTCAAGTCCGCAAAGGGGTCCAGGTGTTCGGCCTGAAAGAGCTTATCCTCCGTCTCAGCTCGTTCCTTCGCCGCTTGCTTGGCGTCCTCCTTCTTTTTTCTGCGTCTTGAGCTTCTAGGCGGGCCCAAGTACACCGGCAGGTAGTGACCTCTCGATCCGCGTCTTGTCTTGCGAGCTCCCCGGCGGACCATTCATCCCCTCGGGGCCCCACCTGTACCCTTGACCTGCGGGTGGTCCTCCTGTCGCTCCCCGGCAACACTGCAGCATGCAGGAAGGAGGGGGCCATCCCGATGCCCACCCCCAGCACCTGCCTCACCCCTGGGATCAGCAAGAGGGAGAACAGGGCGACCCAGGCCCACACCCCCAGGTGCTCCCATCTCATCCCTTCCTTGCTGTGTCCCGTCCGTCTGCGGTGCCTCCTTGCACCGGTTGCAGCCCCAGGTGCCGGGATTCTGGGTGCCAGGGGTTGGGCTCCAGGCGTTCCCACCTCGGTCAGCTTCAGCCCCATTGCAGGGTCATCTGGCTTCTGTTCCAGGGCGGCCTCGTGTTCCTCTCTGCGGGCCCTCCTCCTCCCTTCTTTCCTCGCACGACGGTGCCTTTTCTTCTCCTGTCTGGCAGCCTCCCTCGCGCCCTCCCTCGCCTTGGTCCTCTTCTCCCGACGCCTCTGAAGGGCCGTTTCGCTCCTGTGCCTCCTCCTGTTCTTCTTCCTCTTGGGCGCTGGCTTAGGTTCCCTGCCACCCATGGCAATCCAGGGGGCTCTTTTCTGTCTTCTCACAAGGGTGTGCAGTGGTGCTCTCACGTCGCTCACAGCCTCCGCCCCAACCACACCTTGGCGGGCGGTGGGGGTGGGTGCTGGGTCCCCCTGGTTGTTTGAAAAGAAAAAAGGCTCCTCCTTGTTTGTTTTTTTTTTTTCTTTCCCTTCCACCCTCAAAAAAAGCCCCCGGCCCTTGGGGACCAGGGTGTACACCTCCGTAGAGGGTCCAGAAAAAATGGGGGGCAGAGAGGGAGGAGCACTACCTTCTCTCGGGCGTGCTGTCTCTCCCTCTGCCTTTTTTTCCTCTGAAGAGGGTCTGTTTTTCACCTCCGTGGAGGGTCCCTCTGGGGAGGGCTCTAAAAATGAAAAAGGGGGGGACAAATGGGGGGGAGGAACACTACCCTCTCTCGGGGGTGCCACCTCTTCCCCTCTCTCTCTATTTTCCTCCGAAGAGGGTCTGTTTTCCGTGGAGGGTTCCTCCAAAGAGGGCTCTAAAAATGAAAAAGGGGGGGACAAATGGGGGGGAGGAACACTACCCTCTTTTGGGAGCGCTGCCTCTTCCCCTCTCTCTCCATTTTCCTCCGAAGAGGGTCTGTTTTTTACCTCCGTGGAGGGTTCTAAAAAAAAAGGGGGGGGTTCATTTGTTAGCCCAGGGGGTGGGTCTTCCTGGGGGGGTATGTGGGTGAGCTCGGGGCCAACCGCACGCAGGGTGATCGACACCCTGACACCAGTGGACACCCCTGACGGGATGTGGTGTGTCCACTGGTGTCTCGCTTCGCCTTCCAACAGTGCCCATGAGAAGGGGGGCACCAGGTACCTCGCTACCCTGTCCCCCTTCCTCATGACCATTGTGGTCTCAGCCCCGTACGACAAGACTAGGATGACCAGTCCCAGTCTTGCATCGTCCTTGTGGGCAGCAATCCCACAACCAGGTCTGTACTTATTCACAAGTACCTGGTTGGGGACCACCTTGAGCCCTGTGGTGGCAGCCACCTCCCTCACCCACCCCTTTGCCTCCCCTGGGATGCCAGTGGTGGGGCACACCTCGGCGTCCATCCCCTCCCACCAGTGCCCATGCTGGAGCGTCTCCCTCCCCGTGTTCCCTGACAGGGCCTCCCACTTCCCAGACAGCAGAGCTTCTGGGAAGGTGGGGGCAGCACCTGTCTTCAACCTGGGGGGGTGCTCACCATCTTTCAGTATCCACCCTTCCCCCTTTTTCTTCTTTTTTTTTTCCTCTTCAACTATGGCAGGGTCGGCTGCAGAGGTCGGGCTTGCAGCAGGGGCGGCTGCAGCGGTCTCAGTTGCAGCAGGGGTGGCTGCAGCGTTCAAGGCGGCAGGGGCAGCTGTGGCGATTGTGGTTGTGTCGGTCGTGGCTGTGGCAGGGGCGGCTGCAGCGTTTGGGGCGGCAGGGTCGGCTGCAGCGTTCAGTGTGGCTGGGGCTGCTGCCACAGTCGTGCTTGCGGCCAGGGTGGCTGTGGCTGTAGGTCAAAACCGTGGTCTCTACTTGTGATTTTTGGGTTTGTGGACCTATCTACTCTGGTTCACTGCAGCTGCAATAATATGTACAAGAGGGTGTGTTTACCTGTGTAAACAGATCAGTTCCTTAATCGTATTTAAAAAAAGAAGGGGGGGGCAATATATTTTTACAGGTTGGTAATGGGTGAGTGTGTTTATGTTTTGAACAACTGTGTAAAAACAGTGCTCAGATATCAACCTGTGTAAACAGATGAGTTCCTTCCTTTCCAAGGTGCTCAGCTTAGAACATCCAATGACATTCTGCATCTGGCTTTTGACAAAGTCTTTGAAATCACTTTAAAGTGATGCTCCATTGGTGCCTCAGAGGTTAAACTGCACCCAAGCATCAGTGCAAAGACAGCTAGTGTGTGAAGCATGCCAAGCTTTGAGTTCCAAAAAGCAAAAAAGTTTAATGTTGGGCTGCAACCTATTGCTAGGTACTCATCAATCTGCATCCCCAGCTGCTGCTGATCTGCCATCATTTTTCACAATTCAGCAAACAGGACAAGGTGATCCAGCAGTGTGTTTCACAGTGTGACCAAGTCTGAAAGTTCTCCAGTTGATACTTTGGGATTCAGAAAAGTATACAACCTGATACCAAGAAACAACATGTTTCATTTGGCCCTTGCTTTGTAAACCTTGATGACTTCAGAGACTGTGGTAGCATTGAGTGACCCCTCCTGGGATTCAAGGAATTTCTTCAAGCTCTTTCCAACAACGAAAATTCCATATGCCACCATAGCCATGCCAGATGTGTCCCCTTGCACGATCTGTTGCAACTGCAAAGGGTGTGGAAATCTGTATTGTGAATTCCAGCTCTGCCCCAAACCCTGCCTCTATGCCTGGAAAGAATTCTAGGAGATCAAGGATGGACTTCATTGTTTCGAATTCCATCTGGTCTTCGTATACGTCTTTTCATGGCATACTCCATGTGAGACCTGTACAGTGTGGAGTGCCAACTGCCCAGCTTTCAAGGTCCATCTCTTGATCAGTGTTTTCACTTTGGCTCTAATGTTAGCCAGTTGCTCAATCTTGAAGATGTCACCAAGGGCAAGTTGCATGGAATGTGCAACACAATGATATGCTAGGACACCTTTGCAACTCAGCATTGTAGTTGTATTGTTCAAAAGCTGGTTCATTCCAGCAGAGAGCTCAGTGTTGTTGGAGTTGGTGTCAGAGTTGGAGTCAAGGTCAGTGACACCTGAAGTGTCACTACTCTAATGTTGCTGCTAACATCCTCAGTGTCATCAAGTGAGAGGTTGAGTTCCACTTTGAAGTCAATGTATCTTTGCAAGCACTGCTTGCATCGCACTAGCATTATCAGCACATACTGAAAATACATGTACAACATGGCTCTGAAGTTCCAGTATCATTTCACGGATGTGGGATGAAATGACAGCAGCAGTGGCACTCACTTTTGTAAGGTCTATCATCTTGCAAAAGTAGCTGTTCTTCCCATCTGACATACTAATGCCAAGGATGCTTTGATGGTTTATTGTGGTCCCATCAACAAGTCTGTCTCCTGTCCAAGTTCAACAACACAGCTTTGCATGTGTTTCCTGTTGATTCCTTTCAATTTGCCTGCATTGAAATTAAATACTCACGTAGGGGCCAAGCTCCAATCTGGTAGAACCATGACTTCCCATCCAGCTGCACAATGTACTCGTTTTTCACCACCATCTCCTTCACATCAGCAACAGATGGCAGATCAACTGATGGAGGGTCCCTCTGTGCATTGCCCACCAGTGATGCATCCACCAGCCTCCTCTTCCCACTTGGCTTTGGAACTGTGAATGCTTTCACCACGTTTTTCACCTTCTCTTCTGTCCCTTGTTTGTTGGGGTTCCACAGATTCCACTGCCTGTGTAGTGCACAGTGTGTCTGGTTCGACGAGCATGCCACAGCACACGTTCCACAGAGGTTCACCTTCATGACCTCTCAATCTGTGTCTTGTCTTCTTCAGCTTTACCAGTCCGAATCTCTGGGTCAGGCCAGCACCAGCTTTCCCCACCATCACTTCCAACATGGCCCAGAGTGACATCAGCCCCCCCTATCCAAACTGAAGTGCTTCCCACCAGGGTGCCCCCTACCACTAGCCAAGTGAGCTCCCCAGCAGACCATTCATCCCCTTGGGCCCCACCTGTACCCTTGACCTGTGGTCCTCTGTTGCTCCCCAGCCTCTTCCACAACACTGCAGCATGCAGGAAGGAGGGGGCCATCCCGATGCCATGGGTGGAGGGTCCAGAAAAAAGGGGGGGCAGAGAGGGAGGAGCACTACCTTCTCTTGGGTGTGCTGTCTCTCCCTCTGCCTTTTTTTCCTCTGGGTCTGTTTTTCACCTCCATGGAGGGTCCCTCTGGAGAGGGCCCTATAAAAGAAAAAGGGGGGGACAAATGGGGGGGAGGAACACTACCCTCTCTCAGGAGTGCCACCTCTTCCCCTCTCTCTTTTTTCCTCTGAAGAGGGTCTGTTTTTTACCTCCGTGGAGGGTCCCTCTGGAGAGGGCTCTAAAAATGAAAAAGGGGGGGACAAATGGGGGGGAGGAGCACCACCCTCTCTCAGGAGTGCCACCTCTTCCCCTTTCTCTCTATTTTCCTCCAAAGAGGGTCTGTTTTCCTCTGAAGAGGGTTCTAAAAAAAAAAGGGGGTGGGTGGGGCACTATCCTCTCTTGGGAGTGCCACCCCCCCCTTGCCCACAAAAAAGGGGATCTAAAAAAGGGGGTTCATCTGTTAACCCAGGGGATGGGTCTTCCTGGGGTGTGTGGGTGAGCTTGGGGCCTACCACACGCAGGGTGATTGACACCCTGACACCAGTGGACATCCTGGATGGGATGTGGTGTGTCCACTGGTGTCTCACTTCACCTTCCAACAATGCCCATGAGAAGGGGGGCACCAGGTACCTCACCACCCTGTCCCCCTTCCTCATGACCATTGTGGTCTTGGCTCCGTACGAGAGGACTAGGACAATCAGTCCTAGCCTTGCATCATCCTTGTGGGCGGCAATCCCACAACCAGACTTGTACTTGTTGACAAGTACCTGGTTGGGGACCACCTTGAGACCTGTGGCAGCAGCCACCTCCCTCACCCACCCCTCCACCCCCCCTGGGATTGCTGTGGTGGGGCACACCTTGGCATTCGTCCCCTCCCACTGGTACCCGTATTGGAGGGTCTCCCTCCCTGACAGGGCCTCCCACTTTCCTGAAAGCAGGGCTTTCAGGAAGGCAGGGGCTGGGCCCGTCCTCAACCCAGGAGGGTGTTCACCATACACCAGTACCCACCCCTTTTTTTCTCCCTCTTTTCTTCCCTCTTCAACAATAGCAGGGTCGGCTGCAGGGGTCATGGTCACAGTGGTTGTGGCTGCAGCAGGGGTGGCTGTGGCAGTCTCAGTTGTGGCAATCAGGGTGGCAGGGTTGGCTGCAGCGTTCAGGGTGGCTGGGGTGGCTGTGGCTGTAGCAGTGGTGGTCTCTGCTAGTGATTTTTTTATTTTATTATTTTTTTGTGGTAAAAAGGTGGTAGAATGATATAAATCTTAAATTTTCGGAAGAAAGTTGATTCCTTGAAGAGAAAAAAAATTCGATAAGGTGACCACAGCTGGGAAACCTACTTCAAGGAGCATTTTGCTTATCATCACCCAAAATTAGGCCAAAATTCCAAAAATACCATTCTAAAATGAAGCTTGATTTTGTGATTTTCAGGTGGCCATTTAGACCCTAAGGAAAATTCCTAAAGTGATTTTTGAAAGATTTTTTTCAGTCCAAGTGGGGTCAAAACTTTCCATTGGCTGTTCAAAATTCCATTTTCAAGACCAAATTGGGTGTTCAAAAAAAAATTTTTTTTTTGCCCTCCCAGTGTTGTTATGAGAATGAGTTGCCCCCCAGAAATTTTTGAATTTTTACTTACTTTTTACTTCAGAATATAGTTTAGAGATGTGTATTCCACCTAAACACCTTTCTGAACTTTTTGGTTTGCAGAAATGGGTTTTTAAGGTGTTTTTAATATAAATTTCATGATTTCTGGCTTTTTCCAGAAAAAAGATTTTGGGGTCAAAAATGGCCAAAGTGACCCCAAGTTTGGGGTCCCCTGGGAAAAAAAAATTTTTTTTTGGCCAAAAATTTCCAAAAAAGTCTGTTTTGAGGGTGCTATATGAGTGAGGGTCCCTAGAAAAAAAAATTTTTTTTTGCCCCCCCACCCCCCCAGCCCCCCCCACCCCCCCAGGTTTTTTCCCATAACAACACTGGTCCTTGTTGTCTCTGATGGTCTGGTGTTGTTGGGTCGTTGCTGTCCAGGAGGAAAGCGATTCTCGTCTTGATGATCCTTTCTATAAGCTTGCAGAGGTTGCTTGTGAGGTTGATGGGGCAGTAGCTCCCCTTTTCCGTTGGGTCCTTTGTTGGCTTCTGGAGCGGCTTCGTTAGTGCCTTGTGCCACTTTGGTAGGACGGTTGTGCTGTTCCATGAGAGGTTAATTGTGTGGAGGAGGGCTGCTCTGGCCATTGGCCCTAATTGCAGCAACATCTCATTGTGGATGAGGTCGATTCCAGGGCTTTTGTGCATCTTCAGTTGTGACATTGCATGTGCCAACTCGTGCTCGTTAAATTTCATTTCCGATGCACTTGTTGCCTCTGGCGTCGCATCTGTTGTTGCTTTCTCAGACCGCCCGTTACAGGTCTTACACACATCTGCATAATGTTTCCCGAGTACGTTGGCTTGCTCCATTGCTGCGAAGATCGCTTTGTTGCCTTCAATCAGCTTGCAGCTCCTGTTCTTTCCTTCGACCCTTCCATCCATCACCTTGATGCGGCTGTAAATTCGTCCCAGCCCCTCCTGTGTCATCCCTTCCACCTCCTTCTTCCACAGTGCTTCCTTCCGCTCGTCCACTAGTTTTTGCACCTTCTCCCTTTGCTCCTTCGCCTTCTTGACCTCTTTGTCAGTCACCTCTTCCTTCTTCCTCTGCAATTGTTGTGGGAATGAGGCACCCAAAGCCAAACACAAGAGAGCACACCAAAGTGGCTGTCCCTGCTGTTTCCCCCCCAAGAAACTACAGGGAAAATGTCTTATCAGGATAGACATAACGAAGACCAAGAAGAACAAAATAGCAATTCCTTTGCACGAAAGTGACACCTATCGTCAGTCCAGAGTATCTACTCCATCTTTTCTATTTTTTTTCTGTGCCCATGCTACTGTGGAACAATTCCAACAGTAAGGCCAGCCTTATTTCGTGTGACATGGTCAAGCCTCATGCCTCTGACCAATTAGCACTGTGTGGTGTCTTGTTGGCTATTAAACCAACCAGAAAGCAGAAGTCCTGCTAAAAGTTCCCCTTTACACACTACATCACAAACTAGTGCAGCACAGTCGTTGCCACTGAGCTTCTCAAGAACCTCTGTGGTGGGTGTCCTGATCGCCAGTCAATTGGCCTCATTTTGGGGTTTTTTTTTTTGAAACGATGCCATATCTTTTTCAATGTAACCAGTAGGCCCCAATGCACACAACTGCATGGCATTGCGACAGAGGGACTCGTGCTGGAAACAGCTGAGTTACAGCTAATGATGGTGGAGATGGTAACTTGCAACTCGCCTTTGCACAAAAGAAGACAATGGACTTCAGTGTTCACTTGTGGAACAGGCCCTTCGAGAAGGGGTGTTTGCTCAAGCCGCGGTCACTGAGGTGGTACTACGACAACGGTTTGAGGCAACAGTACCTCCAGCGGCTGTTCCCACACGTCATCCGGCTCTCTGCCCTTCACTGGGGCACAACACTTCAGGCGTCCTGCCACACACCGCAGGTACCCTTAAATACCCTTTTTTTTCTTTTTTTTTCTGCTTCGGTTTTTTCCCTCCTGCTTCTTCTCTGTGCAACAATCACACAGGTAACATGCATGGCAAGCGTTCTGGTGTATGCAGTAGCAAGCTCAATAGCAATTAGTTATGGTAGTGAAGTGTCTCTGGGATATAACAAGTGTTTGAACCACCAGGGATGGTGTCAATGCCCTGGGCAGAGTGCGCTGACAGCATTGTTCAGGTCTTCCTGTGAGCTACTCGAGTGCATTGACAATATGAGGTGTGCCGACCTAGCAGGTGGTGCTACAAGGACAGGGTGCATGACTGTTGATACTGTCTGGGACTCAACAGAGTGGTTGTCATGTCCTGCAAATACCTTTATCACAGGCATTTACCGCGGGACATGTAATTCGTTGAATTGTATTGATAAATTGGAATGCTGCACCTTTGATGTCCCTAGCAACACACGCGTAGTCACAGGAACCGAAGACTGGATGACCTGCTTTGACAACAGAGCATGGTGTGTCATACCTCCCGATTCCTTTATATCAGGATTTTATCGTTCTTCGTGTTCAAGCATAAGGTGCTTGGAAAAGGTGTCCGTAGGACGCTTCATTGACCCTTCGCAGGCTCCACCCACTCTCGCACCCCCAACCCCCGCACCACGCACGCCGTTCCCTTCTACATCTGCACCAGCTACACCTGCGCCTTTCACGCCTTCACCTTCTACGATTACTCCGGATACATCTTCTCCCGATACATCAGCTCCTTGGACAACTGTACCTTCAACCTCAGCACCCTTGACACTTCATCCCGTCACCCTTCCTCTCACAACAGCACCTATCACTGCGTCGCCTTCAATGCCATCAGTATTGCCTGCCTCTGTAGAACCTGTGGCTTCTCCAAATGCTGTTCAATCCACTCCACCAGCGCCTGTGCAAACATCTGTAGGCATGGATACTGCTGGGAGCATCGCATCAGGTGCCTCCCTGCTTGGAAACCCTGGTGCGGCTGCAGCAGCTTCGCGCCTCGTTCTTATTAAAGAGGGATGCCATGATGCAGCAACGAGGTTCCCTCCTCCCTTGCACCCGACACGCTTCACGGTACAGAGTAGTGAGGCAGCAGGAGCCGTTCTGGGGAATATAGGTATTGTTGTGGCTATGACGGCGCTCTGGACCGCAGTGGCCTACGCAGCAACGTATGCAGCACCGCAATGGTTCGAAGGCATCGATCTGTTGGGATGGCTGAGGTTGCCAACAGTACCGCTTGTCTTAATTCAAACACTGTACCAGGGGACGGCTTTGGGCGCGGTAGAGCTTGTGATTCACCCCGAGTCCGTCGGACAATGGATGCTGGGAGCGGTTGCCTTAGTGATGTGCTCGTGTGTTCCAGTCGCTGTGTTCGTGGTCACGGTGCATGGTGTACCTGAAAAAGCAAGACTGGCTTTTGATACTCAATGCAGCGGTGTGGTACGGGGGTTCTTACTGGGTAACGGGGAATGGGTTAGCTTGCGTAAGACACACCACTGGGTAAACAGATACACCTCGGTGATAAGGCCTTGGCGGCAAGAGGTGGCGTGGTTCAGCACAGTGGAATTTGTATCAATGCTAGCACTGGCCTTCATTGGGTCAGTGCGTGCAGACACATCTGTGGAGTGCGGTCACATAAAGGGGAGCATGGCTTTGGTGTCCTCGGCAACAGGTTTTGCCGAGGGCTTGATGTGGCCGCATGCCAAGCAGCGGGATAGCGCATTTGACTTCATCACGTTGAGCTTGCAAGCAATGGGACTGTTCTTGATGGCAATTGGGTACTACTGTGGGGTCTCGAGCAGCCACTCTCTCTTCTCCACATCTCAAGACATATTGTTTGCAGCCATTGTGGTGGTCCTTATCCGAGTAGGCTTTGACATAATCTCAGAAGTGTATGTCCTGGTGACGGGGAGGAGAAAGCGTCTCCAGAACCTGGAGTGGAACAAGGTACCTTTCTTCGTAACCCCTCTTTTGCTGCTGCCGTTCCCCGAGCCAACAGCACCTTCTGCACAGGCAGAAGACGGCGACGCATTAGATAGGTTCGTACTCTAGACCGGTCAACCCCAACCCACCCCATTCACGATGCTTTTGGGTACAGTTCTTTTCCTACGTTTCTTCTTCTTCTCCTCCCCTTTAACAAACACTGATTAGAACACTATCCCCTTGTTCACCTATGTGCGGTGGCCTGCAGTGAGATCCATGATCTCTCGCTGCGGGATGTCCACTTCTAGTAGTAATTCAACACGATGTGGCTTTTCTTTTCTTCTTGTTTCCAATCCCTCTTCCTCCAAGGGTAGCAGCGGCTGTGGCATTTTTCACCCTTTTGAGTTTTTCTTTGATTCTCTGTCATAGTTTCTGAACATACGTGACCTCCTAGGGTTCCTTGAGGAATAGTCAAAACTTTTCGGTGCGACGTGCAAATAATTGTCATATGAGAGCGGCGGGCGTCCACCGTAGTACCTCACAGTGTCCTGTTGAGGGGGTTCTGGAAAACCCCATTATTTTGGCAAGAACCCCCCCCTTTTTTTTAAACTTTATACGAATCTTATTTCCCTTTCCCATTTCCTCTTCTAAGCAAAATTCGAAGGTGGCTATTCTTTCGTGTTACAAATATTTAACTTCAAAAAAAAAAAGAAAAAAAATTGCTTTCTTATTACCTTATGCAACTTGTGCCGAGCAACTTTTGCAGCTTTTTGAAATCTTTGCGAACAACAAAGACATAAGTCATAAAGAATATTTCTTTTTAATTTTTACTTCTCAAAAAAGTATAGAAAAAAAGGAAAGAAAGAAAAGTACCCCCCCCCCCCCCCCCATCCCCTCTCACGTTCGCTGGTTTTGGTTCTGCAGAATATGAAAAACAAGAACCTGAAATGCATGGAGCGGTCAGGAAGGCTCAGTAAAAGTCCAAAAAAAAAAAAAAAAAAAAAAAAAAAAAAAAAAAAAAAAGACGGAAAAGTAGTTCCAGCAACAGTGGTTCAAAACTAGCTCTGTTTTGGCTTGGCTTGGCAACTTTTTACTGCAGTGTAGTTTTGCATAAAGGGCTCTTCTTTCCAGGGCAAAAAAAAAAAAAAAAAAAAAAAAAAAACAAACAAACCAGTGCCCAGTGAGTAAAAATAAACGCCAGATGCGTTTGTATTTTGTTTGTTTTTTTCCTTGCCTAAGGCACTACCACGACAGAAGGGATCAAACACTAGATGAGTTGGCTGTCGTTAGGCGATCCTGTCACATACTGCAGGTTCCCTCAAAGACATCTTTTTTTTTAATTTTTTTTATGTTCCTTCATCTTTATGTCGACACTACCGAGACAAAAGCTGTCGCGAGTCTCCATTTGACGGCCTCCTGTCGAGCCTTTAATGTGTGATCTTGTTCAACGCTATGAACATAGATAAAAAAACCATAAAGAAACAAAAAGAAGAAGAAGAAGAAAAAAAAAAATTAGAACGAAAAAAAAAAAAAGGAGGGGAATTTCTGAATTTAGCGGAAGATATCGCTTCTTTCATCCTCCTCTGTTTGTTGTTGTTTTTGCTTTTTTTTTTTTTTCATTTCTATTTTCTCCCCTCTTATTTCTTCCTCTCACCCATCTAATTCAACCCTTCTCCCCTGCTCTAAAGTAGTTTCCTGGGGTGTTGCAATTTAAAGCACCCTCCCTTTCCCCATATTTCGTAACCACAGACTCATTATAGGGACAACGAATAGATGTTCTGAAGGTGCGGCTAGGTTTGAGCATCTTGCACGATGTCGTTTGACTTTGTGGCGCTGGGTGATGTAGATAAAATCTTAGATGGCCTAGACAGCGCAGGGAAGCAAGGAAAGGGAAGGTCCGCCCACGAGGAAGAAGCGTCCAGAAAAGAGAAAGAACCTGCGGCGTTCACAGCCAAACCGTGGTCGCCCAGAAGCCCCGTCATCCAGCCCACACTACAGTACACAACATACCAAAACTATGCTGAAAAGCTTCTTCAGCCTAAAAAGCTAGGCACACCGTTAGTTCAGCGGCTCGTTTCGGCCACAGGCACGGGGTGTTGCTACGTTGTGCAATCGAGAGACCCTCGTGAACGCGACAAGAACATCAAAGGGAAGGGTGGCGTTTGGAGCACCAACACAGCACGAGAGAAAAGCGCTGAATGCACACTTCAAATTAACCAAAAGCTGCACTGCATCACACCTCCCAAAGACGGTGGGTATGAACAGGGGGCGAAGCTCTTCTACGATGCAAAGGTGCATGTCCTCACTGACAACGCAGTGCCAACTATCACCACCTGCGACATCCTCGGGGGACAGCACCCACAGACAGGAATGAGCGCCATCAAGACTGTCCCTTGCTTCGACGGTACTGAGGTTATTCAAGGCGAGGGCCCCAAGGGCGTCACATTACATAAACAGAGCTTCACCATCGACGGAAGGCACATAGCACCCTTCATCAAGTTGGTGTTTAAAGGCAAGCGGTCGGACTTCGCCCCCGCGGCCAGCACCCACCGCATAGTGTTCCTCACCATCGTTAGAGGGTCCACCTACCATACCGTGCTTCCGGAGAAACCAAAATCCGTTCCTGAGCCTTTTCTGCAGCTCACGCCGCAGAAGCCTACTTTAGATATGGCCTTCACCCCTCGCGAGAGCCCTGCGCTCAAGCCAGTGACCCCAAGCAGAACGGCTCAGCAAGGAACGCAAAAAACGCCACTGAAACCTACTCCCCTGCGGCTCAATCCCGACACATCTTTCGATCCCCACCAGCGTGCCATTGCAGCAGTGCACTCTGCACACGCACGGTACCGCGAGAAGAGTAAGTCCGTGTCGCCTTTTCACTCACAACACACCGAGTCCGACCTTGGTGTCGCTACACCGGAACGTGTTTCTGATTCCAGTCACAGTCCGGACCCGGCACCTCACATCCTTGAAGGCACCTTTGAGAACATGGCTGACGATTTGGGATATAACTTGGAGCACTTCGAACCTACCTACCCTAGCGAACAGGATGGTGTGCCTGAGCACAGATACATGGAACCCCATAGCGAGATATATATACCTGTGCAGCCACCCCAGGCCCAGCCCCACCCCCAACAAGAGCACAGCTACTATCAGCAGAATCAAAAGCTGCAAGAGCATCACCCCGAGAATGCCGAGGCGCACCACCACCACCACCAGCATCTACAACACCAAAACCAGCATCTTCACAAACGACAAAAAGAGAGCGAAGAAGAGCACGTTCAGCTACAGCAGGAAGAACACCTAAAATACAAGCAGCTACAACAGCAACAGCAACAGCAACAGCAACAACAACAGCAACAATTGCGGCAACAGCAAGAACAAGAAGAACAACAACTACAACAACTGCAACAACAACAACAACAACAGCAACAACAACGGCAACAACAACAACAACAGCAACAACACCACCGACATCCGCAACCTCGGCCTCTACCGCAGCCACATCAACTTCCACAACCCCTGCACGACCAGCCGCGTCGCTACGAGCCGTCACCCTCTCCCACTCAAGATATTAAAAACATCTTCGGGCACCCTACGCAGTCAAAACAAGCAGAACATGACACACGCTGTGATGCGGAGCGTTATGAGCACCAGAGTCCATCTAGAGCCAGTCCCGTGGGCCGTGTGATGACATCACGTCAGAGGGAGGAACAGATACAGGATGTAGAAAGAGAGTTGCAAAAACTGCAGCAACTGGCGTCGGCTGCAGAAAGTGCTTTCACGAGTGTAGCACATTCTCCGCCTAAAAGCTGTGAACGCCCACCCACCGTGCCGATGACGAATAGATCACACAGGAATGGTCAGCACGATGGATCCTCTCCCTCGGCGCCGTCAGTTAGGGCTAGCCCTCGCGTCAATTCCTACAGCGCCTCAACTCCCAAAACCCCGCGCAGAAGCTACAGCCTGCCAAGTCCTAGTCCTGAGACACAGATGCTGCAGCAACAAATTGCAAGTTTGCAAAAGCAGCTCACCGACCAGCAACAGATGTTGCAACAGCAACAACATCAAGTACAGCCACAGCAACTGCTACCACAGCAGCAACTACCACAACAGCAGCAACCGCAACTACAACAGCCGCAAGAGTATCATAACGTAGGCAGTGCGACCCCGAGCACAATAGGGATACCCACAAGCCGCAGCGTCTCACCTGCATTTTCACATCACTTCGTCCCAATGGCCATGCCTGTGACGAGTGGCATGGGAGTGCATAGTATGGGCGTGCCCCTTGCACCTGTGACACCCATCCTAGCACCTATGCCAAATGAAGGTGCGGAACACTTCGACTACCGCAAACACACCCCGGGTGTGCCAAAGGAGGTTGCTGAGCTGAAGGACCAAATGGCACAACAAGACCAATTCCTAAAAATAACGAGAGAACAGCTGAAAAAGCAAGAGGAAGACACAAACATCCTATTTGTGCGACAGGTATAATACGAGCGTCATGCCACAGCACAAACAGGTGATGCAGCAAGAGGAAGCAAAGCGGCAGCGCAAGAAGGATGATGTACGACAAAAACAGTACCAAGGAAAGCTGGCAGAGCTGCATGGGAGGTATGACGAACGGATAATAATAACAAATACAGGGTGACTGAGCTCATACCTGCTGTGCCTATGTCGGCGACAGAACCCGTGAAGCAACAGGTATTGTCACCAACAGCAGCTTACACTAATCAGACGATGCCACGTTTGCAAGAAAGGCCTCTCGAACAGCGTGCAGCGGACTTGGCAGACAAGAAACTTGCAAGGGTGCATCTGCTTGACACGACGATCGTCACCCCAACGGAGGTAGCACCGTCGCCAGTGCGAAACACCGACAAAGTGAGCCCTAATGAGTCAGAACGGAGGAAACAGGAAGAGAAGAATCTGCAGCTTGAAATTGAAAAGAAAATAGAAGCACGTGCCGAGGAACTCGCACAGCAAAGGGTTGAGGCTATCCTCAAGGAGCAGAAGAAGCAACAACACAAGAAAATCACTCCAACTAAAAGTACACCTGGGCACGACACAGTTCTTAGCGAAGCACCTTCGCCCATAATACAGAAGTCGAGCACACCGATGAAGATAGGCCCCCCCAACACGCTGCAGACAGTGGCGTCCACCCTGGCAGTGCTCAACGTCCTGCGTGACGTGCTGCAAGCAAAGGGCGACCTCAGCCTTTTAAAGCACCGTGTGGCCTTCAACCCGTACTGCAACTTCGACACGCTGAACACAGTGCTGCGGATGAACAACTACTCGGTGTTTGTGTTTACGAACCAGTACTACCTGAAGACTCTGGATGACATGTGTGGCACGCACCACCAGAACCAAGCGCAGCTGAGGGAGAGCACGTGGGAGGCATTGATCTCCACTGTACCTCTGCGGATCAAAGCTGTGACTCGCGTCAACGAGGTGGCAGTGCTGTGCAAGGCAGTAGTGCCACAGGATGATTCAAGCCCCCGCGGCAGCAGAAGCAGCGATTTAACTGCAGTAAAATACTTCATACTCTTCCACAGCGGTGTTGAGACAGCCGTGCATGCCTTGAGACAGGTCTCTGTCCAGTTCCCATGGTTCCACCTGCACTGCTTGCTTGATTTTGAAGAACGTGTTTACGATCACCTTGTAAAGGACGTCGTCTCCATGGCACCTGTGTATGCGTTGCTTGTACCATTAACTCTTTTTACAGCGATAATGAAGACGCGGGACCGCACGACGATGACACCCCGACTAACGGGCTTGTGTATTACACCGACCTCACCCAGCAGCATCCTGTGCTTGCTTTCTTCCAGGGAAACAAGGTGCTGAGCTCCTTCATTTGGGACGACCTGATATACTCCGGGCACTTTGACAACAGGTGTGCGCAAGAAAAAAAAAGCGAAAAAGAAACCCCATCAACTTCACACCACAGTGGTTTTTTGAAGCTGAATATCCGCAGGCACACCCCCACGTTGTACCACTGGCGGCGGAGCGGGACACCAGGGTCGGCGTCGATAGAGGTGCTGCTGGCGCATAATAATATTGGAGCGCATTTGTTCACAGAGTACTTTGATGGAGTGGTGGTGGCGCAGAAGACAGAGGCGATGCTGAGGCAGCTGCTGAAAGAGGAACAGCTAAGGGAGGTGCGGGAAAAAATGAAAGTGGTGGAGGAGTCCTTTTTCACGAATGACGTGGGAGCTAGCACGCTGAGGTTCCTGGAGTTGTGCAACACACATAGATGGAGCCATGTGGCAACAACCCTCCATTGTGATGATGATGCCTTTATGGATGCGGTTTACGAGTGGCGCAAACCGTACCCCAACGTTGTCACTATCTTCTACACCAACAAAGCTGACGTGCTGTTCATCAAGGATGGCTTCAGGGATGTTACAGCTGCCAAGGTTGGCAACACCCTCCTCCACACGATACGTAGTTTGACGGATGGCGTCGCACCCGCGCCGTGACATAGATTTTATTTTAGAGTTATTTTTACCCCCTCACCCCATCTTCTTTAAACCCCCCTAGATTTTATATTTGGCAAAAAAAAAACTTTTTTAAAAAGGTGCCTTTAGGTGCCATGAGAGTAGTGTTGTATAATCATAAGGGGTTCCGCGTGGAGCACCCCTCTTTTTTTTTTTCTTTCTCTTTCTTCGTTTGTATCTTCTTTCTCTTAGGGTGCGGTCCTCTTAGGGATTTGCCCTTAACCATCGCCTTTTTCTTCTTTCAGAAAAGTCAGAAGAGATGGAAGGATACTGACGAGGGAAGAAAGAATCTTTTAAAAAAAAAAGCAGGTGTTGCTCCCCCGGTTCCTGTCTGAGGATGTATTTCCAATACGTTGCCCAATGCTTCTTCCTTTTTTTTTTTCTTCTTCTTCCTTGCTTTGGTTTACTCATGGGTTGGTAGACACGTGGCCAGAGCTCCCCCTCTTTTTTTTTGTCTCGAGGTTTCGGGGTTGCACTTTTGACCCCTCCCTTCAGGCTTTATAGAATCCCTTCTCCACTCGATTCCAAGATTTTTCTTCTTTTTTTTGTGAGTTTCTTTTCCCAATTTTTTTCTTTCCTGCACTCTAACCTATATTATCGCAATAGGCACAAAAAGAAGACGAAAAACCGGACAAAACGGAATGTTTGCGAGGTGAGGTGGTTCTCACAAGAAAGAAGAAAACAAATTTGAGCAGCCCCCCCCCCCCCCCCCCCTGTTAAATGCTTGCGATGCGGCAGGCAAGCGAAAAAACATTGTTAGTCGTGTTCCTGCTTCTCGTGCTGTACCCTGTGATCCATGACCAGCTTGCTTCTAAGGAGAACGTGATCAGCGCGGAACCTTACATAGCGCGTTTAGAGGCCGACATGGCTGCCATGAAGAACAGCTTGAAGCAGAAACTGTCGGGCTCGTCCCGTTCGGCAGCACCGCATCCTGAAGATTGGGACGCCCCGCTGTGGGAAGGCGAGTTCTTTTCATGGACCGACTCCTTATCACTGCGCGATCCCAAGCTCGAGAACCGGCCTTCTTTGGTTGTGTTAGTTACGGCACTTTTGAGGACAGTCCTGCAGAAGGAGGCCAAATTCTGGGGGAGAAATCCATGGGGAGGCATCAGGGTGCACATCGCACCCTTACATGGTGGGAAGCTAGGCGACAAACGGAAGTCATGGGTGCCTCTGCAATGGACCACGCAAACAGTCCACACCACGAACGCCACCGACTTCACCACTGTTATGCAATTCACTTCACTGACCCCAACCACTGTCTACGCCTATGTCATCCTCTTACAGATCAATGGCACATGGCACACTCATTACGAGGCTACCTTCAAGACCTTCCCCGAGGCGGGTACCCTGTTCTCATCTCCTTTGGTGTTCGGGTTCGGTTCGTGTATCACGCCCAACAATCGGGGCACCGCAACAGGAGCCTCGCTGAGGCTGCTGTCAAGCTGGGGGAACGCATTACAGTTCTTTCTGTTCATAGGGGACTTCATCTACTTCTGGGACGAACTCCCCCACACGACCGACGAGTACAACAGGTACTACTACAGACGGCTCATGACACGCGAAGTGGTGAACGCCATGCGAGCCCACCCGTGGATGTTTCAGTTCGACGACCACGAAGTTCACAACGACTACTCATCGGGAGGGGACCCTTCTACACACCCTTACCATGCCCCCGCCATGGTTGCGTGGGACAACATGATAGCCAGGGCCAACCCTACTCCAAACCCACCCTTCACAGTGCCTGCTGTTGACATGCCGTATGTCAGGTGGTACACATATTCGCATGGAAATGCGCACTTTTTCGTAGCAGACGTCAGGTCGTTCAAAGTGCACACGAAGGACCTCACAGGGCAGCTGTTGGGTGAGCACCAGATGAGGGGCCTCAAGCACTGGTTGTCAACAATGTGTAGGAAGGACACACTGTCGTGGTGTTTCTTTGTATCGCCGACTATCTTCACCCACGGTTCCTACCGGACTGACCTCTGGTTCGGGAATATGAAGGAGCAGAATGAGGTTGTGAAGCTGATGACTGCCCCTGGTGTGTGTCCTGTGTCCATTTTATCGGGAGACAGCCACATGGCAGGGGCATATGAGGTTGCGCCCTCGGTGCACGAGTTCACCTGTAGTCCAGTTGATGCGTTTGGTTTGTTCTACCCCTGGGCTGTACCGCCTCGCTTTGCAAAGTTCAAAAAAGGAAAGCGTCCGAAAAATTTCGACTGGAGCTGGCCTAAACTGGGGGACCTTGCACCCCCGAAAGCATTTTTCCAACACATCCCTAGACACCTGGCCCCCGCAGGGTTCAATTGCATCATTGAAATGAACAACACAATCAAGGGGAACGAGGTTACGGTATGGCAAATAAAAAAAAAAAAGAAAAGAAGAAAAAAAAAAAAAACCCCCCCGACCGACAGGTGAACGTGAGGTTTGATTTAATTGACGGACATGCAAAAGGAGGGCGGCTGTTACACACGCACCACCAGGCGTATTCGGCTAAACTCAAATAACAATGGGGATATGGGGAAGAAGCAACTTTTTAATCTATGGTCGGATAACAGAGATGACAGAATTTGAGGAAGAAGAAAAAAAAAGGTTTTACTTCTTTTCCCTTATTTCTTGGGAGAAAGTTTTTTAGAGGCTTATCCCCCCGTCTGTAGATTGTCAAAAGAAAAAAGGTTTAAAAACCACCTTAAAACCCAGACGCAAAAACGAGAAAAAAAAATTATCTTGGTCTCTTAAAATTACTTTTCCTCCCTTCTTGGTCTTTCTCCGCTCGTAGCACACGACGCCAATCACCTTACCGCAAGTTTAATTGGTATTTTACCTCCTTTTCTCCAATTTTTAATTTCCTTTTTCTTTTCTCTCTTTTTTTTTTTTTTTTTTTTTTTGTATTTGTTGATTGTTTTAAAATTGGGTCGTTCGCACGCCCGCAGTGTCTGAGGGACGATGTGCACGTAAGAGGAGATCGTTCTGAAAGGATGGCTGTCATGCTGTGTCACGATTTGACATACAGGCAGCTGGTCTACCGGACACTGTGTGGGGCCTGTCATGAAGAGTGTGGGAGTAGAAACGAGTTGATGCGGCACCTCGAAAGATGCCCCGATCACAGATTTGAAAGAGAGGAAGAGGCCGGAGGGGAGGAAACCCAACTGTTTTGTCGCATCCCCGCCAATGTGCTTGCAAAAATTCTAGTCTTCTTACGAAAACGAACCCTAATAAGGATCAGCAGGGATCTGGGCAGCATAAGGTTCGGTCTGGGCGCTGCAGGTGCACTTCTTGGCCACACTCCTGAACACTTCTGGAAAGCAGCCCTCCTGCCACTCCTCTCGAATCAGTTTACTGCATCATCGTCATACATGTGGGCCATTCCCTTGCACCGTGTGAGATGTAAGACACCGAACTTGGCATTGTGCACCTCGGGGCACACCTTGCACCTGACAACGGGATCTTCTGTTCATGTAACTGCCCATGTAAGCTCCCCTACCACGGGGTGGCATGCGTCCCACTCTTGGTTCACACAAACCCGCTGCACCACCGAGCTACCGATCCCTTGCACGGACCCTTTGCTCTTAATCGTCACAGTGGAAGAAAGTTAGTAGCATTTTTTCTTCTTTTTTTGTTGTTAGTTCTTTTCCCTTCCTTTTTTTTTGTACAACATAACTACACTCCACAGTGATCAAAAAAAAAAAGAAAAGAAAAATGCCGCAAAAGGTGTTGGTGCTCGGTGCGGGTCTGGTTGTGAAGCCCCTTGTTGCCTACCTGGACAGGCACGGTTACGAGGTGACCCTCGGAAGCCGTGGTCTGGAGAAGGCGCAGAAGGTTGTGGAGGGGACCAAGGCCAAGAGCGTGAAGATCGATGTTGAGCAGAAGGAGGACCTGGCCGTGCTGGAGAAGCACATCAAGGAGGTGGACCTGGTGATCTCTATGCTCCCCTGGCTGCTGCACACCACCGCCGCGAAGATGGCGATTGGGAACGGGAAGCACTTCCTGACCACCTCGTACCTGTCGGCCGCGATGAAGGAGATGGACGCCGAAGCCAAGGAGAAGGGGCTCATCATGATCAACGAGTGCGGTGTGGACCCCGGTACCGACCACATGTCTGCCTCGAGGGTTATGGACGCGCACAAGGCCAAGGGAGGCAAGATCACCTCCTTCACATCCTTCTGCGGTGGTCTGCCCGCCCCTGCCAACAACAACAACCCCTTCGGGTACAAGTTCTCATGGGCCCCGCGTGGTGTGCTGCTCGCTGCCAAAAACGCCGCGAAGTACTACGAAGGCGGTGACCTCAAGGACGTCCCGTCTGAGGACCTGTGGAGTGTGGCCAAGAAGATGGACGTGAAGGGCTTCAGCAAGCCTTTCGAAGGTGTTCCCAACAGGGACAGCACACAGTACAAGGAGATCTACAACCTTCCTGACATCAAGACGCTGCTGAGGGGAACCTTCCGTTACGCGGGGTGGGCGGACATCCTTCTGTCGCTGGTGAAGTTGGACATGCTGGACCTGACCGAGGGTGAGATCGACATGACGTACAACCAGATGATGCTGAAGCAGGCTGGCGGCGAGGGTGATGCGAAGGAGGCGGTTTCCAAGAAGGTGGGCCACCCTGTCGACGGTGAGGTGATTGCCGCCATGACGTGGCTGGGCCTCTTCACGGACGAGAAGGTGCAGGCAAAGACAAGGCTCGACTCCGTGTGCGAGCTGATGAAGATGAAGAACGAGATGGAGTACGCAACGGGTGAGAAGGACATGATTGTCATGAAGCACACCTACGAGGTGGAGTACCCTGACAGGACGGAGTACCTTTCCACCCAGCTTGTGGACTACGGTCTCGACGACGGTACTACATCCATGTCCAGGACTGTGGGCCTCCCTGTTGCCATCGCAGCCCGTCTTGTCCTTGAGGGCAAGATTGCCCTTACCGGTATCCAGATCCCCATTGTGTCTGAGATTTACAACCCCATCCTTGACGAATTGGCAAAGGAGAACATTATCTTCGAGGACAATGTTGACAAGGTGGTCAAGAAGTAAGAGTGAGGAACAACGGGAAAAAAAAAAAAAAAAAAAAAAAAAAAAAAAAAAAAAAAAAGGGAAGATATAGACCTCCTGCAGTAACAGCGGATGGGCAAACCCCTCTTTTATCTTCTCCCCCTTACCTCCGTATTCCCTTTGTCTTCACAAAAAAGAAGGCAACATGAAAAAAGAAAAAGGAAAAAATAATGCAGGAACTCAAATCCGGCTAACGCATGCCAACGGGGGTGAGTATGTTACTGTATTTATTTTTTCCCTCTTTTTTTCTTTTTTTTTATTGACCCGTCTCTCTCTCTCTCTCCCCCCTCCCCCCTCCCTTTTTATCCGAAAAGGGATGTGTTTCAGCGTTTGGTGTTTTTCTTCGATTTTCAATATATAAAAAAAAGAACTGCGCTTTTATTATATTTTTTTCTTATTTGGAAGAAAAAAAAAAGAAAGTCGCATCACCAAAAGAGTGTGTGGATGGCGGGAACAAAAAAAAAGGTGGAAGGAAAGTAATTTTCCCGCCCTTTTCTTTTTTCTTTTCACCCCCCCCCCCCCCCCCCTCGCATTTGCAGCTACCGCTCTTTGCGCGGCGCGAATAAAAAAAAAAACCAACCCCTCCAACAACGAAGTCTTCTTTCTTTTTCTCTTCAATAAAAAAAAACCTACTTTTTTCCCCCCCCCTTTCTCTCTTTTTATCTATCGAAAAAGGAACAAGATGTCGGGCGTGAGGACGGTTGCGACAAAGGCGGTGGTGTACGCCCCTTTGGACGAGGCCATCCCGCTGCTGCCGGGGAACAATTTCCATGACGACCCCTTCAACA
Source organism: Diplonema japonicum (assembly GCA_964019335.1). NCBI lineage: Eukaryota > Euglenozoa > Diplonemea > Diplonemida > Diplonemidae > Diplonema > Diplonema japonicum. The sequence goes on from OZ025748.1 coordinate 25,397, forward strand.
GGAGCACGCTCAGGAAGAGCCACCAGCTGGGAAGATCCAACGCACAGGCAGAGTTCGTACCGCCCACCGAGTACTCCGCCCTGAACAACCCGATGGGCTTCACACGAGACAACCTGTCCCCTCACATCCGCGGGGGAAAGCTCAGCAACGACGAAATCATGGCGCAATGGGCTGAGGTCGACAAGCCTTACACCTTTCTAGGGTACTTCAAAGAAGCAACATGCGAGTCACGTGACGAGGAATACCGCATACGGAAGGTCTCCATCACGTACTACGAGAACGACGGCACTGTGTGCATCAGGGAGGCAAAGACGCAAAACAGTGGCGCCATGAACAGCGTCCACGGTGGGGGAGCCTTTCTTGTCAAGCGGCATAAGCTATACGAAAGCAACGGCGAGCAGATCACGTTGGAGGACATCCAAATCGGCGAGGATTTCGAGTGCTACGGGAAGGTGTTCAAGGTCATCGACTGCACAGAACGGACACGCATCAACCTCCAGAACAAAGGTTGGGTCCTTCGCGACCCGCTGCCCTACCCGGAGGACGAGGACGTGCACCAGAAACTGAACAACAACAGGATGATGATGAAGGGCGTGCGGCACCTCACCACCGATGCCATGGACGTCAAACGGCAAGCGGAGTTCGCTGTCGCTGGTCGATTCACCAAAACACGACCGGAAGCCATACGCGCGGCACAGCAGTACCTTGCAACAGATGGCAACAAACACCTGACATTCAAAGTGTTGTGGGACGACCGGGGGGAAGCAAACGGGGACTGCAGGCTGCTGTCGTTGAAGTACCACCTTGAAGACGACACCTTCGAAGTCTGCGAGTCGAGGGTTCACAACAGCGGAAGGGATGGCGGTGGAAAGTTCCTCTGCAGGCAGAGGCTTCCCTTGGACCCATCGGCACCACAGGTCGTGCAACACAACACGTACGGCGTGCTCCTGCAAACAGGCTTCATCACCTACAAGGACATACACATCGGGAAGACTTACCAAGTACATGGCAAGAGCATGATTGTCTACGACGCTGACTCCTTCACGAGGAACTGGTACAAACAAAACCACACGGAACTGGCTGAGAAAGTCGACGTGGACCCGGTAGTGCGAAGGGACGAGAAGCCGGAAGTGAAGCACTACCCACCACCACACAACGGGCTCGGGACAGAAGAAGACAGCTTGGGAAACTGGAAGAACCTGATGCTGAAACCTGTGAAGAAAGATGTGCAGCGGACACTAACAGAGGGGCATGTCGTGCACCGCTACAAAGCGGTGCTGCACGAACCGTCTGCGGAAGAGGACGACAACAGGACCTTCGTTGTGAACTACCACGTGGTGCCGCAGGAGTTCGAGATCATGGAGAACTCGGTGCGCAACTCAGGGATCGTGTCCGGGAAATTCCTAGGGAAGACGAAGCTGTACAAGGACAGCCCAACGGTGCCAGGGAAGAAGGTGCCAATCACGGAAAACGACCTGCACGAAGGAGCAATCCTCCCGGTGTTGGGGAGGAGGTTTAGGTTGTTACAACTGGACGCTCGGAGTGTGAAATATCGCGACGGGATTGAAGACGCGCCTGACGTAGAGAGGGTGAAGCGTTTGATCGTGGAGATGAAGGACCTGTTGAACCAGAAACACGAGAAGCTATCAGTTGCGCTGAAATGCCTCGCCAGCAACGGCCGTGTGACTGTGGCGGACTTGGAACGCTTTTTCAGGTCGAAGAACCAGCCGATCAGCAGGAAGGAGGCCAAGACCATTCTCAACCACTTCGACACCAAGGGGCAGGGCTTCATCGAGTTCTCGGACTTTGTTGCAATGATGGAAGTGGCATGCTCCACACGGCTGGATGCCGCCAGCAACCGTGCTACAGCAGTCAACCTCTCCTGCATCGACGAGACAGAGCACTCTGCCGCTGACACCTCAAACCTCTCCGTCCCCGATGAGCAACTCAAACGCCGCACACTGTCGATGCTGAGAGACAAGTTGCTGCAACGCAGAATGCGGCAGCAAGAAGTCTTCAGACTGATGGTATATTGCCAGGGGGAAGGATTAAAAAAAAAAAAAAAAAACAGGCTGGACACCAGTCCGATTCTCGCTTGGATGTAAAAGAGTTTGAATACGGAATGAAGAACGTGCTGCACTTGCAGCTTACAGACATTCAGTGCAAGATTCTTGTTGACACATTGTTTGGTATGTTGTGTGAGCAAAAGAAAGGGGGGGAAATAACACTCCCGACAGAAGGAAGAGATAAAGTGACGTTCCGCGATTTCAGCGTTTTCCTTGAAGGGTGAGCAACCCTGTCTTATCTGTTATATTTTTTTTCTCCACACACCCACATACCCCCCCCCCCCCTTTTCTTATGTGAATATTTTTTCTTTAGTTTCTTCGGGAAACACCACACACCACGCAGCCCCCCTTTTTTTTTGTATGCAAAGCTTTCCAAAAGTCTCATTAGAAAAAGGAGGGAGGTATAAAAAAAAAAGGGAAACAAAATAATGACGAAGGCAGGCGCGCCACGGGAATTCATGAAGACGAAGAAAACGAGAGAAGAGCGATTGTCCGCCATGAAGAACGTAACAAGAGCAGTGTTGAGAAAAAACAGGGATCAATTACTGACCGCGCTGCGACAGGGGAACGGGGGGAGTGCGAAGGCTTCAGCAACACAAATGGTCATCGACCAGCTCGAAGGAGATGTGGATGTACAAGAAGCACTGGAGATGGAGAAAGCAATCGAAGAAGAACTAGCGAGAATCGAAAAGGAGTACGCGGCGACATACGAGTCCTACGGGGTGGACAGCGAGATAGAACACTACTCCCAAATGTGTTGATGGTTTTTCTTCCGTTTCTTCTCTCTTTTCCCTCTATTTTATAGAACTGATTATTCACCTTGCGGGTACAGCGCTTGCTTACTTTCTCCCACTTTCTCTTCTTCAACACAGGGGCCCGAAGCCAGCATGTACACCCCCACCCGCCTGCTTTACAACAATTTGTTGATGTCGTCCAGCTTTGCTTGGGCGGAAGGTGCTGTGGCTGCGATCCTAGCGGTTTCCGCTGCGCTCATCAGCAAGGAAGCCAACTCCGCAGCAGGGCTTGGCCTGTACCTCAGCTTCTCTGCGGGCACGTTGGTGTCGCCTGTGGTGGTTGTGCGGCTCGGCTTGAAGCCTTCCCTTGTGCTTGGGTTGGTAGGGTTCTCCCTCTTCGCTGCATCGTTCATCGTCCCGAAGACGGGTGTCGTGCTCACCGCAGCGTGCATCTCCGGCTTCCTTGGTAGTGTGCTTTGGACCGCGCAGGGCGGCTACTACACCACCAACGCTCTCATGCACTCCAAGGTTAGTGATAACTCCAGCAAGACCTCCATCGGCATCATGGCTAGTATATTTGCTGGTGTTTTCCCCCTCGCCCTTACTCTTTGCAAGCTCACCTCCTCCTTCATCCTGCAGTCGTCTACCCCTCACCCCAACACCATTATCTACGTGGTCTACACGGCCACTGCGGTTGCCGCCACCGTGGCGATGGGGTTCGTGCAAGCCTTCGAGATCCCCGACAACCTCCGAACGGGGCAGGGGTTGGTGGAGAACATAGCTGTGACACTGGCGTCGTTGAAAGACACGAAGATGCTGTTGATGGTGCCCACGAACGTGGCGTTCGGGCTGGCGACTAGTTACTTCCCGCTTGTGGTGACACCTTTAGTTAGCGAGGTGCATGGGGCTCACTATGTGGGGTACCTGTATGCCCTCTCAGGGCTGACGTCCTTCGTCTTCGCAATGCCGTTCGCGTGGCTGTCGAACAGAGACAGGTACGGGCGGAGCACCGTGATGATAGTAGGGGGCTTTGCGTATGTAGTGGTCTTCGCGGTCTCGTGGCTGGTGAGGCCCACGAACACACCTTCCTTAGCAATCATTTTCATGTTTTATGGAATAGGGAACACCGTGTGGCAAGGTACGTGCATGGCTGTCTTTAGCGACTACTGGCATGCGGCACCTCTTCCCGCATTTGCCAATCTGAAGCTCCACTCCGGTCTCGCCTCGTCATTTGGTTACGCGCTCTTCCCCCACATTGCTTCCCCCGTTCCAGAAGTCCTCTGCCTGATCTTTTCCGTTGTGGGCGTTCTCTGCTACCTTGCTACTCTTCTTCATGTTATTCCCGAGCGTGTCCCTGTGACAGGCCCTGACGATTCAGACATGATACAGATGTCCAACTTGAACCTCATCACGCACGACATATTCGCCCCACCACCTCCTCCCGAGCAGGACACTCTTGAGTAGTAACTCCATATTTCTTTTTTTTCTTTTTTCCTGTGCCCTAGTAGTATTGTTCCTTTTTCTTCTTTTTTTTTTTCCCCACACTCTTTTCATTATCCCCCCTTTTTGTTACGGGAAAAGAAAAAGAAAAAAAAAACGGGGGGAAAAAAGGTGTGGTGGGAGGGGAGACCACATTTTTACCAAAAAGAAATGCTGTTGAGCACAACCATGAGGACGGCAAGAGGTGTGGGGGTGGCCGGGAGGCGTAAAAGATGGTGCAGCGAGACGGGGATGCAGACGAGGCTGGAGGTGAGGAAGGAGTGGGCGGCAAAAGCGGTGGACTACGTTGGGAAGTATGCGGTGCTGGGAAAGATAAAACTAACGGGCCTGGTGGCCTTCACAACATCGGTTGGGTTCGCTGCTGCAGGAGGCCCAGTGCTGAGCCTGGCGCACGCAAGCGTGGTGGGGGGCTGCTTCCTGCAATCAATGTCCGCAAACACCTTCAACCAGATAGCAGAAAAGGACTTCGACAAACTAATGAAACGAACTGACAGACGCCCGATGGTAAAGGGCACTGTCACACCCTCAGAGGCACGGGCAGTGGGGAGCCTGGAGCTCACAACAGGCACAGCAATGCTGTACGCCGTCGACCCCACATCGGCTGCACTGGGTGTTGCATGCTGGGCTTTATACGTTCACTGCTACACACCTATGAAACGGGCACACTGGTTGAACACATGGGTGGGTGCTGTGGTGGGTGCGCTGCCACCGATGATGGGCACTGTGGCTGCTGGTGCCGGGGTGCTTTCCCCGATTTCTATCTTCTTAGGCTCCTTTTTGTATTTCTGGCAGATCCCGCATTTCATGTCTCTGTGCTACCTTAACAGGAGAGACTACAAAGCGGCTGGCTTCCAGATGCTTTCCTCCATCGACACCAAGCGTGCGGGTCTCTTCTCCATCAAGTACGCCGTCTACACCACAGCCGCTGCGACCGCCATGCCCTTGTGCTATGGGCTTGCCTCGCCTTTTTTTGTGGCCGAGTCCCTGGCCTTCGGGTCGTATTTCGTCTACGCCTCTTACCTCTTCCACCAGGAGCCTTTGAAGAACGCTAGGAAGCTGTTCTTGATCTCCATTTCCTACCTGCCTATAGTATGTGGAATGGGGAAAGAAGGGAGAAAAAAAAAGGAAAAAAAAAAAAAATAATAATAACACAGCTTCTTGTATTGTTCCTGGTGCACTGCCCCGACTTCAATCTTGGTATCTCGCCCAAGCTTCTTTGTCCGATGGCCACGGAGAACTAGTTCAAAAAAAAAGAAGCAAAAAAAAATGTAGAGACGAAGAAAGGAAGAAGGGGGGGGGGGGGGGGGAAGGACGATTTTTTTTACTTTTTATTTTTTATTCGACGATTGTTATCTATTTCTCTATGCTTTGGTGTAAAGCTTTTTCTTTCTTTCTTTTTCTTTTTCTCCCCCCCCCCCCCTCCTCGTTTTTTTTTTACTTTAATCAGTGTCTCGGGAAAAAAAAGGGAAACAAAATGTTTTGATGGGGACATTCTTATTTTCCCCCTTATTAATATCTCAGTTGGTTTCTTTGGTCGGTTACGGAAATATTAGAAAGAAAAAAAATTGCAAAATAAAAAAAAAGAAAAAAAAAAAAAAAAAAACTACCACGTTTATTTATTCATTGTTTCTGCCCCTTTCTCAACCCCCCCCCCCCCCCCCGTATTCTTTTTATGATGAGCAGAAACAATTTTTGTAATTTATCAAAAAAAAAAGGTTGTATAGGTGTTTTACAAATATTCTTTATCAGGTGGAAGAAAAAAGCTTTTTGTTGTTTGTAATCACTTAGGTAGGAGGGGAGGGGGCCTTGTTACGCCTGTGTGCATTGGAATCAGGTTAAGGGTATCAAAGAACCCGTGACAGCAACCGCAACATGCTGTCGGAAAGGGTTGGGGGTAAAAAAGAAATACTTCTCCCCCCCCCCCTCTTTTTCTTTTCAATACAGTGTTCCCCACCCTAAAGAAGAAAAGAAGGAAAAAAAAAAATATTCCGGCCACCATCCGTCACCTTGCGTAAAGCTTAGTTTGGAACTTTCCTAACACAAAAGCATGTTCGAGTACAAAATCTTTTTACCCCTCCCCCCCCCTCCATCATTTTTCCTTCTTTTTTTTTTCCCCTTAGAAAAAAAAATAAATAAATCAAGGACACCGGCAAGGGCCTTGTTTTTATTTACAGCCTTTTTTTTGAAGGAAGGGGAAAGAAACCAGATAGGGCCTGAAGATAACCCCCCCCCCTTTTTTCTTATCGTGCCCTCTTCCTTAGTTCGGTTCTATGTTTTTTTTCCTTCTTCTCACATTTCCCTCTTAGTGCAATCCTGCAGGAAAAAAAAAAAAAAAAAAAAAAGTAGCAAGAGGAATGGAAAATGTTTTCCCCCGAACAAACCTAGACAGGTACGCCCGGGAGCTGTCGACAATCGCCGAGGATTTCAAATGGGTCCACCAGTACAGGTTCGTTGAATTCTTTGTGAAGAACTGCTATGATGATCTTCCTAAAGACTGGATAGAGAGCTTAGAAGAAGAAGACGAACCATCTATACGAGCAATGGTAGGGGGAGGTGTCAAAAAGGACTGGCCGGAGAGCCTCAAAACATTCGTGCAAGATTGTGAAAGCCTACGCCTGAGGAACAGGAAGGAAATCGACAAACCAAAACAACTAGACACCGAAATGAAACGCACACTCTCAGAAAAAAAGCAACACGAAGTAGCACACATGGCAGAGGGCATCCATGAAACCGTAACCCGAACCCCGAAAAAAACAGCGGTGATCCTGGACATCGGCAGCGGCCAAGGGTACCTTCCAACAGTGCTGGCACATAAATGGGGTTACGATGTGGTAGCAGTCGAAGCTTGTGAAGGCAACGTCAAGAAGGGTGAAGAACGAGAAGCGTTGATCACGCAAAGAAAACGAAAACGTGAAGCTCTTACAAATCAAAAGGAAGGCGTTGTGTCTTACCACCCTGCATACCTCTCACCAGACACCACTGCAAGCGAGCTAGACAAGCTGCTATCAGCGAAAAACATCCCTCCTACCACGCCCGTCTGCCTCACAGGGCTTCACTCGTGCGGCGACCTCACACCACTCGTCCTTAAGCTCTTCTCAGCGTCGCCACGGATATCCTCGCTTTCTATTGTAGGGTGCTGCTATTACAAGATGGGGTGGCCGACTCCTTCTGCCTTTCCGATGTCGAAGCCCATGGCTGACCTTGCTACTTTACTGGGTCCCACAGGCGCACAGTTAGCATGTGAAAACAGCATGCGATGGCCTGTCATGGATGCCCCTGAGTGGCAGCACACCAAAGACCTTTCTCTTAACAGAGCCGTGTTGGAGGTGGTGCTTCACAGGCTGTACCCCACGCTGGTTGAGTCCATCGGGATCAGAGGTGTGTCAAGGAAGGTGACGAAGCTGCCTTTCATGGCGTACGCGAAGCATTGCCTTGCAAGGCTGAAGTACCGGCGGCTTGACCTGAGCAACGCAACGGAACCGGTCGACGGCGGGGGGCATGCGCGGACAGAGGAAGCGTCCGAAGACCTTCCCCCGCCGCTTGTCGACCCTACAGACCTTTACCTCGCTGACACCTACGCCGCATATGCTCCTTCCATGCACCGGTTGGTCATCTGGCTCACACTCAGGGAGTGTATCTCACCTATCTTGGAAGCGCTCTTCATCGTTGACAGAGCGCTCTACCTCAGGGATGCCCTCCCCGACACTGCCGTCAGCGTGTCCGCAGTGTTCGACAAGCAGGAGTCGCCTCGGAATGTGATGATCAGCGCTGTGAAAGGGAGTGCGTGAGAAAGAAAGAATAACACCATTTTTACTTGTTTCCTTTGTAACTGCAACACATGTAACACGACAACGACAGGTAACATGGTGCTGCTCGAGAGCTTTGTGTGCTTGGCGATGGCCATGAGCTACGACGTGAGCATAAGCAGTACGGGCGAGAAGCTCAACAAGAAGGAGTGGAAGAGCGAGAGGTACGGGAACGGGGATGCGGTGGCAAATGACTACCTGTGGACGGAGGGGCTCCTGCAGGTAACAAAGGATCCGGTGATGATCCGACTCATCTCGGAGAAAGCGAAAACATACCTGGGGGAAAAGGTAGACGGTGTGGTGGGCATCTTCGATGCCAGGCCCGGGTCTTTGATAGGGTCGTTCAAGGCGAGCGAATCTGAAAAAGCACACGTGAACCACCATGCCTTGTTCCTAGGCAACGGGGACCGCCAGGGACTCTTCCAGTATGAAGGCCACGACACAGGCACCTTCTACGGGCCGCAGTGGGTGTACACGCACGCGGAGTGCAGATCGAAAAAAAAAGATTGCTACGGAGCGGTCCAGGTGACTAACATTTCAATCCGCACGAAAGCAAAGGATACCATCTCCATAGTCCCGAAGGACGCCAGGGACAAGGGACCGATCAAGGGTTCCCTGAGGAGCCTGGATCCTGCGATAAGGCTGCCTGCGAAGATGTTCGCGTTGTACGAGGCGGAGAACGCAACGGCAATGGTGATACACTTTGCGGGCGGGATAAACCTGGAGATCCCAACCAAACATTTACAAGTGGCGAAGACAGACTATACTATGGTGACCCTGGGGCAACCGGTGTTTAAGGTGGCGAACGTTGTGTTTGAAACAGGCAGCGGAGGGCTTCGAAGGAGAGTGGGCTTCAGCCTGCCAAGGACAAGTGTGACGGCTACAGAGGAGTTCAGGTCGGCAAACGTTGTACTTCTCGATGAGAAGTATCCGGTTGTGGAGATGGGTGTTGGCGGTCCGTGGGGCCCTGTGCAGACAGGTTTCATGGTAGCCATTGATACAAACACCAACGACATCGCCATCAAGGAAGGCCCCCACAAGGGTGAGAATGTCCCGCGGCCTTACGTCGGTGGCTTCCGCCACGCCGTTCTCGTCTTCCTCTGCTTCTTCCCCATTGTTATCTCCCTTGTTCTTAGAGAGGCCAACAGGGCCAGTAGTTCCCCACGCTTGTCTCCCCGTCACGTTGACGTCGATGTTGAGATGTCAGTTTCACCTTCACATGACCTCGAGTAGCGGTTGATGGAAGAAAATTAAAAAAAAGGAAAGTAGAAGAGAAAGAACATTTTTTTTTTGTTTTTTTATCGTTCCCCCCCTTTTTTTTTCTTGGATTCTTCTCTCGCCTATTCGTTTTTTTTTTTACCCCTCCCCCACCACCACCCAGTGTTTTTGTTTTTGTTTTTCTTGCTCTCCTTACTTTTTTAGGGGAAACAAATAAAAAACTGCCATTTTTTTTTTTTGTAAGCGGGTTTCCCAACGAATGAAGCGCAAAGCACCGTGGGAGGAGTTGGTTCGGAGTAATGATGAACATCCCTGCCGGGTGGTGGAGCTGACGTCGACCCACGTCAAGGGAGGCGGTGGTGGGTGGTGCAATCTGTTGGAAAAACACCGCAAACGGATACAAGGAATAAACGTAAATTACCCGGTGCAACAACACCCTGTCAAGCCCCCGTCCGTGTGGCGCGAAGGGGGCCCTTACGCAGAAGCGTTGTGCTATCTAAAAGCGAGCGAAAAGGGCGGCGGCGATACCGCAATGGTGGATAGATACTTGGATGTTGTTGCAAAACTTTTTCACGAACACAAGGACAAGCATCAGAAGATAGAAGGGCTGACTGTGATGGTAACAATCGCAAACGGGAATGGGCAGAGCACGCAACTGTTGAATATTTTCGAAACGTGTTTCGCAATGTGCGTCAACAGCAAAGCTTGCGTTGCGAAGCCAGCATCACTAGAGACATACCTGTTCATCGTTCGGCTGTGGACAACAGTACCAAAGCACATTTTAGAGAAGCACCTTGAGAAGCTGTTAGAATGGCTTCCTGAAGCACTCCTGGACACGTCTAGTTACACTGTCGCAGTAATGATAGAAGCAGTCATGACACAGGGGTCGCTGTCGCGGCCAATGCCAGCGTTCCTTTCACAGGTCCTCCACTGGCACGATTTCTCTTTCACACGGCACCGGGAGCACTTGGCAACACTCCCCAAGGCCGCCCCTTCTGATGGCTACGTCCCTAGCGCAGCACCGCCCGCCGATGTGGCCCATGAAACTTGTGGCGTTCCGTTTGTCGTCTGCAGCATCCTCACCGCATGCTTTTCCTAGTTACACAACGCCCGGAAGAGGCTTAGTTATATTTATATCCGGTATCCCCTTACCATCTCTCATATCCCTTTCTCTCTTTTTTTGTTTTCTGTTTTCTTTTGTTCAATGGCGTCTTATCTATGTCTATATAAACTTCAAAAGAAGAGAGAAAACAAAAAGAAAGGGAGGGGGAGGGGGAGGGAACATGAGCGGGTGCCCTGTCGAGGACAACGTCCTCCTGGTGAAGGAACTGTTTGATCTGAATGATGTATGATTTCTTTTTTTTATAATTTTCCCTTTTTTTTTTTTCCCCCTGGCCCCTTAAAAAATCTCTCCCAAGAAAAAAAATAAGAAGAAAAAAAAGCCATCACACTATTTGTCGTACTTCAGATAAATGACAAGAAGGCACTGACCAATCTACAGGTCTCATCAGTATCGTGGTACCACCAAGTGCAAGTGCACACCACTTGTCCTTAGCCTTACGCTCAGAGAGACAGTGGTGGTATCCTGCTTTTCGTGTGTCTCGGTTGTTGCCGACGCTCTGTCGTGCCTTGTGTAGTCCTCTGTCTCCTCGTACTTACGAGTTTGTCACAGATTTTGCGGTTATGGAGAGTTGATGTCCTTTCGCTGAATCGCCGGTCTGCGTGCTTCAGCTGCATTTCCCTACACAATTGTGCCCTGCCAACACAACTTTTGGAGATTTTTAGGCCTACACAATACACATCACAGGTCACGGGGAACGGCTACAACACCGTAAACAAAGTAGTGACGGTAGGGAACAGGGTTGCACAAGGGGAGGGCGACAGGGTACGGCACCTGGTGAAAGCGTGTGCGGAAGAGGATCTGGTGGACGAGGCAGGTTTTGTGAAGGTACTAAAAAGCCTGTGCTTCAGCCTCACCGCAGCACAGCTACGGAAACGCATCGGCGACATCGTGCACGGCATGCGGGAGGACACCCGCACACGGTGGCTGCACAACACGCGCCTCACAAAACTAAACGAAGACGCCACTGTGACAGGGCTCTTCAAAGCTGCATCGAGCAGTGCAGGGGGTGTCCTCACGAGGGATAAACTGGAACCGCTCATAGCAGCCCTGCTCCCTGACATGCCACGGCGGGAGCGCAAGAAAGCTATGAAGATCATGCGGGCGGAACCGGTCAGCAACGCCATCCCCCTGCAGGAGATAAAGCTCATCTTGGAACACGCGCCCCTCGATGTCGAACAGACGGACCCCGACGTTGTTCCCAACATCCCCAACATCCCCCCCGTGCTCCCTGTGCAGGAGGTGGTGACTGAAGGCTACCCGCAATCTGTGAATGAACACGTGAAGACAAACAACCAGGTACAGTCGTTGCTGAGAGAGAATGAAGAGCTGCGATCGTGCACGAAACGTCTGCGTGACCAGCTGGACACTGTCACGCAGCTGAAAGTCAGGTCGAGCCAGCACCAGAAGGGGATCGAAGAGAGATACGCGGAGCTGGAAGATGAGCTGGCGAAGTGCAGAGCGGAGCTGAACGAGTCGCGAGGGATGAACACCATGCTGACGGAGAGCCTTGCGAACGCAGAGCGCGTGCACTACGAGAAGAACAAAGAGATCGAGGAACTGATGAAGCGAGAGCCCCCTCGACGGGCAGGGAGCGTCCCGTTGGGGCAGAAACATCAACAACTGCGAGACGAAGCTGCTGAAGCGATGCAGCCGCATGCTTACGAACCGCAAGTCATCTACAGGCTGGTGACGGAGTACGACAGCCTTGTCGTGAACTACGATCAGAAGCTGCAGGAAACAAAGGCAAGACTGCATCAACACATCCGCCGCGTGCAGCAGGCTGAGACTGAGTTCATACGGTTGGCCTCATCAGTGGAGGCAAAGTCACCACCCATTGGTCCCAACACTGCAAAGCTTCCTGAGGCTCTTGAACAGCTGCAGGACGCGATGGTGCTGATGTCTCATATCCATACGTCGCCCTTCCCCACGAGCCGAGCCTCGCCTCCCACTACTCCCGGGCAGACGCAGAGGGCTTTGCAGCATCGGTCACACAATACTACACCAAACATGCGGAGCAGGAGTACGCCTTCTTCCCAGCCACGCAGAGCAGCCTACGATAGATTGTGAACCTGTTTATTGTTTAGATTAACTTAGAGTTTATGTATCTGTTTTCTTTTTTCCCTATAAGACCCCATTGCCACGCTGGGCGTCTCCCACCTCAAAGAGGGGTTTGAACTGCTTGTATGCCTATGGCACAAAGTCGAAGCGCTTCGCAAAGTCCAAAGCTATGCCCCTAGGAGAAACAAAGGGGAAGAAGAAAAAAAGCAAAAAGGGGGTAAAAAAAAAATGCCCCTCCCGGCACCGCCGCCACCTACCCGCAAAGAGGACAATTTCATCGGCATCAAGAACAACAGCACTGCGCACAATGTAGTCAGCAGTGCTTATGATGACACTTACTGCGAGCGGTGCCCTGTTCCAAAGGTGTGTCAAAAAAAAGAAAAAAATATTTTAAAAAATATCAGGCCGCTTTGAGCTTTGGAGGCGGCGTGTTTTTGAACGATGGTGGTTGGGTTTGAAAAAAAAAAAAAGAAATATGACAAGAGAAAAAAAAAAACACAAAAAATCTTTATTTACACACATTTCCTTTCTCCCCCCCTGCCTTTGTGTACATTATTTCTTTTTTTTTTGTTTATTCATACCTCCCCCACCCCTCCTTTCTCCAAAGGAAAAAAAGAAAAACAATACAACGAAGGTGTTCCCATACACATAAATATAATACAAAAAAAAAAAAAAAAAATGTCCTCCCTAATCGAAATAGGGGAGGAGGGGAAGACAGCACGCTCAGAGGTAGTGGGGAACAGGGTACAAGGCAGAAAAGTGCAAACGCTTCACGGGGCGTGGGAAGGAGGCAGGAACGCTGGGTATTTCAACACAGTGGGGAGCAAGGAAGGGTGGGAGCCTACAAAATACGTGCAGGGCGGGAAGAGAAAGGTAGAGGACTACATGGACGAAGAGGACATGAGGGACATGATGAAGGGGAGGATGTACGCAAAAAAGGAATACCGCGAAGGCGAACCACAGAAAGCAGCGTTGATCCAACTTTGTTCCGGCTACATAGGAGCAAAACTTCTACGAAAGATGGGGTGGAGGGACGGGACCGGAATTGGTGAGCGCACCAAAATCGCAGCAGAAACCGAAGACGACGACGACGAACTCATAATCCCAAAAGACCACATCCTCGAAAAACTCACCATGAAGAAGGACACCTCGGGCCTTGGATACAAAGGCGATACCGACGAACAAGATCAAAAAAACAACCAAAAATCCTTCAGTAGCTACCACCATTCCTTCATGTCCTACGACTCCGATGGGGAGGACGAGGCAGCAGTTTACGGCAAAGAGGACAAGTCCCTCTACGACCTCTCAGAGCTCTTCCCGCAGAACGAGCAGAAACGGCGAAAAACATCAACAAAAGAAGACACCTTCTACGACCCGTACACCCTGGCCACCTCTGAGAAGGAGTTTTCAACATGGAGGGTGAAGTTCATCAAGGGAAACAGGTACACAACCCAGATGGAAGGCGCGGAACAATTCACGGTGCAACCCTTAGCAGTTCCCAAGGGTTGGGTCCCACGTCCTAAAAACATAGTTGAGGTTAAAATGGAAGAAGTTAAAGAGGAAAAGAGGAATCCGTTCACCATCCCGCAGCCCGAGATCACCATCGAGCCTGTTAAGCACACTGTTGAGCTGTTCAAGCCGTTACAAGGCACACTTGGAAGCAGATTCACATCAGGCAGACGTCAGGAACTCGCTCCATCTGCAAGCCGCACGCCCATGACAGCACTCCCGCAGGTCGGATTGATCAACCCTGACCAACTACTGTCTGAAGAAGGCCGAGAACAAGTGAAGGAGAAGGCCATGGAATCCGCAGCGGCGTCCGGGAACTTTGGGAAGCAAACTCGCATCACACGCCAATGGTATCCGGAATCGCTGGTGTGCAGGAGATTCGACGTTGCAGACCCCTTCCCCGGGACGGCGCACAAGGGGGATTACGTCAAGAAGGATGTTTTGAAAACCGAGAACGACTCCTTCTTGAAGAGTTTCATGTCAGGTTCAGCATCTGCTGCAGCAGCGGCCCCAACACCACAGCAGCAACATATAACTGTAACCACGGTCTCCGCCAACACCGGGAAGGAAGCCAGAATGCAACGGAAAAAAGCTAGACGGGAGATCAAGAAAAAAGAGGAAATGGAGCAAGCCGTCGACGATATCATGAATGAGTTCTTCGACTCCGAAGATTCGACCGATGAGGCAGACTCGGGCAACAACTACAACAACAACGCTGACGACACCCAAAGGACCGAGACAGAGACCCCGCCACAAATCGCCTTTGCACCGGTTGTCGCGGAAAAGCGCGAGGAGGAGAAGAAGAAGGAGACTAAACAAGAGAATGAAACGGATGAAATCGGGCTGTTTAAGTCGATTTTTGACGACAGCAGTGATGGAGAAGCAGAGGAGGCGCAGGCAGAGGTCAAGTCAGAGCCCAAGGAGGACTCTGCGGAAGGTCCGCAGAAACCCCTTCTCTTCAGTAAGAAAGACACGCTTTCCAACCCCAACACCGCTTCCTGTATAGAGGCGGAGAATGAAAAACTCAAAAAGCGAATCGCGGTGTTGCGAGAGCTAGCCGGGTCTAGTGACAGGGGCAGCACATTAGACGATGACAGCCGGTCATCTGACTCTAGCAGCAGCACAGAGTCGACGAGGGAGCGGAAAAAAAAAAGGAAAAGAGAGAAGAAACGCGCGAAGAAAGAGAAGAAAAAGCTGAAGAAAACCGTGAAGAAGGAGAAGAAGCGCGCGAAAAAAGAGGCGAGGAAACTTAAAAAAACTGGCAAGAGGAACATGATTTAGCACCAACCTTTCCCCCTCTTCTTCATTCGCATTTCAAACGAAAAAAGCAAAAAAAAGAAAAAAAAAAAAGGGAAAAAAAAAAAGAGGGCAGGAGGAAAACCAAAAAAAAAAAAAAAAAAAAAAAAAAAAAAAAAACACAAAAATAAATATTATGTCGCACCAACCTGCCGTTATCGTTCCAGTGGGGAGCAGAGGGGGAGGGGGTGGGGGAGCACCACCTCCAACAAGCTTGCAAAGATCTCCCGGTGAATGGCATTTCGAACAACCTGGCAAGGGTCAGAAGGGGAAGAAGGGAAGCCGTGTGACCCCACCTCGCCAGAGGTCCCCTCCCCCAGGCGAGAAACCGCAATTCGTCAAAATCAAGGACCCAGCAGTGAAAGGGAATGTGCTGTACGACGTCCCCGTCACCATGATCGTGCACACACAGGGTTTGAGGGAGTACCTGGACACAGGCACCCGAGATGACGGAAAACGCCACACGCACAGAGCCTGCATTTGCAAACTATGGATGGAAGGACGGTGCGGGCAAGGCGCGAAATGTAAGTCGTTCCACGTAGACCCTCCTTTAGTCGACACTATGCGGAAGGAAAGGGGTGTTGAGTTCGACACCTCGTTCGTCTCGGAGCTCATCGTCAAGCACGCTAGTGGGGACGTCTTCGCCGTGCGGTACACAGCAGCATGCAAAACAAGAGGCCTTGAAGCCTACAAAACACAAGCTGCAAAGGGAATCGAACCCGCGGCGCTATGTGTGGACTTCAACCTCCCGTCCGGTGGTGTCGGGACCTGCCCTGCCGATAGGAACTGTGCGTTCATACATATCAAACCGCATGAGTTGAAGGAGTACGCTGACGGGAAGCAGAAGACACCCTGCTGTGCTGTTCATGGTGACACATCTGCGAAGACGTTTGAAAGGCCTGGGTCGTTCGTTACTATTCAGAACGAGGCGGGGCTTCTTCCGATACCTGTCGGCCGTATTGCGACCACTGCAGGGTGTTCGAGGATTAACCCCGCGACGCCCGTCACGCCGGAGATCCTTTGTGCCATTCACGTGCGTTCCAGGTGCAAGTTCGGGCGGTCGTGTACTAAGTTGCATATTTGCAGGGATTTTGCGAAGGACAACAGTCTCGTCCCTGCCACACCATCGACACCCCCGTTTAATGTGTCGCCCACTGCTCGTGGGATCGTTCCTATACACAAGCTTGACAGGCAAAACGATGATCTCCCGCAGTGTGGGTCCAGCCTCCCGCCATTGATGGAGGATGAGGTGTGTTTGAGGGGGGGGGAAAAAAATATTTTAAAAAAAAAAATCAATATTTAGACGCAGGCGAGTCCAGCCAGACCCTCTGCCACCCAGCACCTTCAGGATCCTCTGTATGGTGACCAACCCCCGCCAGAGTCGTTTGAGCTGCCTGAGTGGGACCCTGATACGGATCTCTTGAGACAGCAGACAGCTGAGTGATGAGATGAGGAATGCCCAATTTCTTTTTTTTTTTTTTTTTTTTTTTTTTGATCCGAGATAACATAAAAAAAGAAAGGGAAATGAGAAATTTAAAAAATAAATAAATAAGAAAATGAACCATCTGGGGGAAAAAAAAACGGGGGTGGTTGGGGGGGGGGGGGGGGGGTGGTGTCATAAAAAGGGAATCACCTCTATTGTTTTTTTTTTTTGTTTGTTTCTTGTTTTTTGTCAAAATTGAGAGCAGAAAAGATTAAGAAAAAAAAACAAAAAAAAGAAGAAATTGGTGAATACTGAAAATGAGGCGAGAGCGGGGGAGGGAGGGGGGGGGGGGGGGGGGAGGAAAACCGAAATAAAAGAAGAAAAATGAGCCACCACCCCCATATGCTTTTTACGCCTTAAAAAAAAAGTTCTCTTGCCCTCCTTGAAAGTTCTCTAGCTAGCCTTTCACACACAGAAAATTGACACGAAAAAAAAAATGAGGTTCATGAGAAAATTAAAAAAAAAAGTGTTCCTTTTTTTTTCTTTTTCTTCTTCTTCTTCTTCTCTGTTTTTATTCTTTTGTCCCCTTAGCACCATGACCAATAGCGCCTCACCATTTTTTTTTTCTTTTTTTTTTCCCGTAAGCACAGGGGGGATTATATATATTTTCCCCCCTTCTATCCTAACCTGCTTTGGGTGTGCTAAGGGGACTGAAAAGTCTTCTGAATAATTGTCTCCACCTACCCCCCCTTTTTTTTTACCCTCCCCCTTTTTTTTTGTTCAGTATTTTTCAGACGAGATGGGATGGTGCTTTTTTTTTCTTCTTTTTTTTTTTCCTTCTTTAAATTTATTCCTTTCCTGCAAGGGAACATTTGATCGTCTCTGATGGCGTTGTGACCCCATTCCATTTTCTGTTTTTTTTTTTTTTTTTTTTTTTTTTTTTTATTCTCCCAGTTTTACTTCTATCCCCCCCTTTATCCGGGGTTATTGCCGCCTCTTCTTTTTTTTTTTTTTTTTTTTCTTATATCTTTTTTTTTTATTTCCGGTTTATGGGGTATTTGCGTTCCAACGATTTCTTAGCGCAGCAAACAAATCTCTCTCTCTCCCCCATTTTCTTTTTCTCTTTTTCCTCTTTCGATCTGCCTTACTTGCTTACTTCATGTTGGGGAAAAAAAAAATGGAAAAAAAAAAAGAAAAAAAAAACATCCCAACGTAAAATAGGCGCAACAGCCGCGTCAGGGAAAAGAAAAAAAAAAATGTGGTGGGGTTTAAAAAAAAAAAAGAAAATCCGAGAAAAGAAAAAGAAAAAAAAAAGGAATAATGAGCCCATGATTTCCCTTCTTCCCCCGTGTTTCCTCTCACACTCTCTCTCTCTTCCCTGGGAGAGAGGGGACGAAAAAAAAAAAAAAAAAAAAAAAAAAAAAAAAAAACATACCGGAGAAATGTGTCTGAAAAGAGGAGGGAGGAGGAACAAAAAAAAAAAAAGAACGTTTCTTTATTTATTTGCTGCTCTCCCCACCCTCCCCACCCTTATATATATAGTTCCACCCATTTCTTCAGAAGCAACAAAAGATGAAAGACTTCTCTGCCACGCACCTAAGATACGAGGAAGGAGACACGTTAGGCTTGCTGTGCTGTATTGGATCGTTGCTGCCATATGCAATGGGGATAGCTTTGATTACTTGGTTCTGGGCGCTCAAAAAAAAGCAAACGGTGATGGTAGGGATTGGTGTTCTTGCGAGCGATGTTTTAAATTTCGTCCTGAAGAATGTCATCAAAGAACCGAGGCCGAGCAGCCTTCGGGGGGACTACGGGATGCCCTCCCGCCACGCACAATTCACAGCCTGCGCGTGCCTTCTCATTTACCTGACATCCACATCTTCAAAACCACTTTCCATAGCCGCTCTTTCCCTCACCACCATAGGTGTTTGCTTCTCCCGTGTGTACCTAGTGTACCATACAACACTTCAGGTTGTTGCTGGGTGTGCGGTGGGGTTGGTCTTTGCATCCGGGTGGTGCTTTGCGTGCAGCAAGCTAAAGCTTCTCAACGATATGTTCGAAGTTGTGCAGAAGATCGCAGTGCGGGTGCTGGAACTGTTTTAGTATTTTTTTTTTTCTTCTTCTTTTTTTTTTCCTGCTTAGTTTGCCAGGTTCAGCTCAATTGGCCAACCTTTTGCCTCGGCTCAGTTCCCAGTGGCCAACTTTTCCAAGCAGTCAGCTTACCAAGCTCTCCAAAGGACTTCAATATGCCGAAGCAGCAGAAAGTGAGGAGCGGCTGGCCCCCCCCCCCCCCCCCCCAATATTTCCCCACAATTATTTTTTTCTTCAAAGGACACCCCCTCCCCTCCCCTCCCCCGGCATGTGAACATCGTTAACTCTTCTTAAGAAGATGCCGCCTTTGCGAAGTGCGGTTGTCCTCGCTGCCGTAGTGTGCTGTGTGGCGGGGGGATGTCAAGAAGGACGGCTGGACGAAAACTACTGCGAGCTGCAGGTCTCCGAGGTGAAGGCCACGGCAAAATTGTGCGACTGCCCGTGGCAAGAATGCGCTAAAGAGGCCGGGGTGTACAAGTGCAGGGACACACACATGGACATTTACGTTGGTGTCACTGTGCTGTGTGTGATCACCCTAGGTGTCCTGCTTGGTGCATGGGTGTGTTGTTGTAAAGGTAAAGGTTGTGCCTGCACTGCCTTGTGCAGGGGAGGGGTGTGCTGTGGCCACGCCCGCCTCCTTGTAACGCCTGCTCCTATAGAGCATGACCAAGTCCAGCATGTTGCTGTAGAGCCCCATGTAGTAACCATGGCCCCCGTTTCTGTCCGGCAGCACCCGCTCCGGCCCACTCAGGGTGTTCCAATCCTTGGTACTCCCCAAGAGCTGCCTGAGGTTGTGTGACACCAATAGTGCGTGATATATTTATATATTTTTGAATCTTTTTTTTTTCTCGTTGCAACGGTAAGGGGAGGGGGGGGGGGAAGAATAAAATAAAGAAATTGAAAGGGGTCCTTTACTTAGAGAGAACATGGGTGATTCTTTGTCTCTGTTCCACCACCCCCCCCTCAGGGGCTGTCTTATACAAGAGAGAAGGGTTATAAAGAACGAACAATTGCAAAAAAGAAAAAAAAAAAGAAAAAAAAAAGGATGTGAGCTATAGATTGGGCTGTGAAGTTGAAATTCCTGTTTTTCCTTTTTTCCTTTTTTTTTTTTTTAATCTCCGATCAAGGAGGGGATATGGTTTTGATCCCCTTCCGAAAAAAAAAAAAAAAAAAAAAAAAAAAAAAAAAAACTTTGTTTTTTTTAACCCTTAAACACCCAACTGATTCTGTAGAAGCGGTTGGTTAATAGTGTATTTGTTCTCCGGTCACCCAGACCAAAGCCTCGGATTGGCATTCATAATAATAATAATAAATAAAAAAATGGAATGGAAGGATTTTGAAGATCTGCGTTAAATGCGCTATTTGTATCCATCTGAAACTTGATAACTTCATCCCAGAACGGGGTGTCGAGGGTATTTTTACCTGCTATTTACCGCAATCCTCTTTTCTTTTTTTTATTTACCCCTTTCTGGTGAAGGGATGGAGCAAATCTTTCAAATGCGTACCTCGAATCCACAAAGACCCAAAATCGGAAAATTTCAAAAAAAAAAATCAATTACCCCCTGGGGGTTTAAGGGTTAAAAAGAAAATCCCTCTTCTTCCATCTTCTTCTTTTTTTTTCCTCTGTTGGCGAACAAGAACTTTCCACCCCAGGCTCTTGTGTATTTTAGTCATGGCCCGATATACTGTTGCACCCAACAATTCTGGTGAGAATACGAGAATGAATTCGAGGAAAAAAAAAAAAAAAAAAAAATGAAGGGGGAAAAAAAAAATCCATTTTCAGTTTTTTCTTGAAGGGAATAAAAAAAAAAATACCCCCCTCTTAAGTTATCCCCCCTCCCAAGAATGTTTCCAATTGAGGCGCAGGAAGAAAAAAAAGTTCTTTATTTAAAAAAAAAAGAGAGAGAAGATAACCCGATCTAGCTACCGGATACCTTTCCCTCTCCCTCTTTCTCTCCGCTCTTTTTTTCCCCCCCCCCATTCCTAGTTCCCCCCCTCCCCCTTTCGCCTACGTGGAGGGGGAAAAAAAGAATAAAAAAAAATAGGGAGTAGTAGTAGATATTGTGTTCATGTGTCAAAAAAAAAAAAAATCCGCGTTTTTTTTTCTTTTTTTTTCCCGTTTCATACTTTTTAAAAAAAAAAGGGGGGAAAAAAAAGGTGGACGAACGATACACGTCCAATTTAAAAAAAAAAAAAAAAAAAAAAAAAATGACCAGCAGTTTCAGATCGTACGTATGGACGGCGAACGGGCACGAGCACACCAGAGAGGACGTCAGGCAGAGAATCTTAAAGGATGACAACACAACTTCATATTTCTTTTATGCACTGCGCTGTGGAGGGATCAAGAAGATCAGGGGTTTTGCACACGGGATACCCGAGAGTATAAATGACAGTATTCTTGGCGGGTTGTGGAGAATAACACATCTCCGGGCTGCTCATCAAGGGGACACCGAGTCGCTGGAATCATTAGTGGTACGGAAGGGGGGAAAAAAAAATAATATATATATATATATACACTATCAGGATTACTGGGCCCCGAGTTATACGCTTCCCACACAAAGAATTTGGCCCTTGCGGACTGAATACATCAACCACCTGGTCGCGCAGGACAGAATTTCCCCCGAAACAGCCAAGGAGAGCCTAGAGGTTGCCTCCACTATGCTCCATGAAGAGGAGGAAATAAAAAAACCCGCTGGAAAATGGGGCGATTTACTAGGCGCAGGGCTCGGGAAATAGAAACGAAAAAAAAGAAACAAATAGCAACTGCTGCTGCTATGAGAACGTTCCCCCCCCCCTACCCACCCACCCACCACCCTTCAAAAATATCCCAACCATGATGAAAACGTTAAGAACAAAAAAAAGGGGGGGTTGTGTGTGGGAAAAAAAAAGGAAAAATGCAAGTTCGAACGAGAATTACAAGGCAAATACCCCCATTTTGCTTTATCGAACAACGGGTGCAGAAGGAGCACAGCGGGCGCACCTTATCAGACGTCCTTGGGGGACACAACACCGATTATGTAGGTGGGGACATCGACAACGACACGAGGGATGTGACCCTCGCAGGCGCCAAGGAGGTGGGAAAATGGGGCGGTCTGGAACATATGGAAACCTTCATCATAAGCAAAGGCCCCAACGACAAATACTTCAAATCCAACCCCCCTTGGATCGCGAGGTACGTTGTTACAAAATTTCGAAATCTCCTCATCAAACTGAAGGACGAGCTCATATGCATCGACATGACTCTAAAACACAACAACAAGCGCACCATCGCCTACAGCGCTGAGAGGGACGTCTCATCTGCCGAACAAGTAAACTCAAAACAGGACATGTTCAGCGCCAACAAACTAGGTTTTTCAGTCTTCGAATCTTTGAACTTCCGTTCCGCTGTTCTTGGCGCACCCACAATGCCAAAATGGACTAGGGGAACCTCCACCATCAGCAAGGACATGTATCGACTGATAACCCGTAGAAAGGTCAATGCTCCGGAAAGAGGCGATCGGCAGTTGATCCTTAGAACACTCCACCAGTTCCCATTTGAGCATTTGAATCCGCACACTCAAGGGGAGATACGGTTTCTCGAGGCGTTGAGGTACTTTCAGCACGAGTTGAAATGCGATGTGGTTCGAAACTGGGTTGAGGAGGGGACGAATTATGCGGAGCTGCGGGTCCCAGCGTACTCGGTGGGAACCCTTCGGACACCATTGGGCATGCGGGACCCCACCGTGCCCGAGGCCTTCGATCGTAAGCTTCGCGCACATCTCCGCAACCTAACCCCCGCCGCCGCCACCATCGAGCACTGGTTCGGGGACTTTGTCAAACCCCATGATCTCACGCTGGGCAGCATCAGAGATGGGGTCGCCAACAACGGGAAGATCTGGGGCGGGTTGCTCGGGAGGCACAGCAGCGTGCCGAAAAGCGCGCGGCCGTGGACCAAAAAGAGCAAGAGCAAATACTGGGCCAACGAAAAATACGAAGGCCCGGCCACTTTGAAGAAACACCTCAGCAGCCTCCACAATATCTGAAAGAAAACAAACAAAAAAAAAAACTTTTGTTTCTCTTACATTTCGTCAAAATAATATAAGAAAAAAATTTTTTTTCCAAGTCAGAAAAAAAAAAAAAAAAAAAAAAAAAAAAAAAAAAAAAAGACAATGGTACCGGTGCCCACGTTCCACCCGGACGGGGGTGAATGCACGCCAGAGGGAAGTGTGAGGCTGAAGCTGTCAGGGATCGACGCCACGCTCAACGCACAAGGCTACAAAGTGTTGTACACAATGGACTTCAGCGATCCAGATGCCACAGGAAACACGAGCACACTGACATACAGATCACCCATCGGGCTGGGCGACGCAAGGGGAGGGGAAATGTTGATACGGGCAGTCGTGGTGGGAAAGGACGGCATGCCTGGCCGACAGGTGGCAAGGGCATTCCACGTCAAGGCGAGCGCAGAGCCCACCCCGTCCCAAACCACACAACGCATTCACACCTGGCAGGGCTTCAGCAAACCACCTGAGATTACAACCGAAACGTTGGCAGTGGCGCCTAAGGACTTGGTACCTCTCCCACACCCACAAGAAGGTGAGGTCACATCACTTGACTATCTTTCGGGATTGATGACGAAGGAGGGACCGGACAACATTGCAGCCCCTCCAGGGGATATACCGCAATACGTGTGCGATTCCTGCGGGCGGTCATGGTCTGCAGAGGAGAGGATGTTGAAACACAAAGAATTTTGCAGAGGACCGTCCCGACCTTCATTATCACGATCACCTTCCCGAAAGGTCCACTGGGAAGGCAAGGACTCTTCTTCATGCAACTCCGGCGCTTACAATAGGTCGCACGACTCAGGGGGGACGGGTAACTACTCCTTTACTCCCAGTGCCCTGTCTACATTTTCCGCACGTTCAAGCTCGCAAAACCAACGTTTTTCTCAACCTGCTTCTACCCAATCGTCCATTACCCGGACCAGCAACAGTGGGTGGTACGGAAGTAAACCTAATATTAAGTCACCAAGCCGTAAACCATTGGCACAGCCGAAGGGTATGGTACCGTGTCCTTACTGTGCTAAGGAGATGCGACAGGCTGCTCTGGACACTCATATCAAAAGGTGTCCGGAGGAGCCGTCCAATAAGAAGCAGCTTTTCTACGAAGCGGAGTCGAGGAGGAAGCTTTCTTCATCTAGAAGGAGCTCCTTCTCGACCAGCCCTGTGAGCGAGCCGGACCTGCCGCCTATGACCCGCCATTCGGCGACGTTTGCCTCCCCCGTCCCTTCTCCCGAAATCGTTCCCACTTCCCCTGCAGCGAGGATTGAGCTGTCGTCTGAGAGCGGGTCGAATACTTCGTCGCGAAGACCTATCCGGCCTTCCTCTGTGCTGCAGGGAAGGCGTGATGCGTGGAAGCGAGCAAGAGCGAAGGTATATATATTTTTTGTGGGAAAAAAAAAAAAAAAAAAAAAAAAAAAAACAGCAAGTGAATGCCACAGTAGAACGATAGACTCTCCCCCCCCATGGTGGGTGTAGAAAAAAAAAACTTTTTTTTAAAAAAAAAAATTCTCATTTTTTTTTTGTGTAGTTATTTCCCCCACTGGCCCTTCTCTCTCCCCCCTAGATAGGAATACTCTTTTCCTTCTTCGTTTTTCTCTCGAGTTTTTTATGTGCCCTCCTGTTAGGGGTACATGAGCATTCTGAATAGGCTGCATACCGACGGTGGGGAATGGGCAGGGGGGGGGGGGGGGGAGGGGGGGAAAGGGGTTATGGGGAAGGTTTCCCAAAGTGTGCCTTTTTTGTTTTTTCTCCTCTCCTTTGTTCCTCTTCCCACCCCTCCCGGTGGTAAGAACTTCTTCTTCGTTTGTCTACTGGCCCTATTGCGGTTTTACAAGAATTGTGCGAATAAGAAAAAAAAAAAAAAAAAAGTACAACCAACTGACAACTGAAGAAAGAAAGTAAGAACGAAAAACACAAAAAAAATAAAAATAAAAATATGCGACCCATATATCCTTTCACCCATGTTGTATTCATGAAAAAAAAGGGGAGGGGGCGGGGGGGGGGGGGGGGGGGGGGGGGGGGCCTTGTAAGTTCCGGTCAGTCTTCCTTCATATTTATGACGTGTGTTGGGCAATGCACTACAAGGGGAAGGGTTTTTTTTTTTTGGGGGGGAAAAAAACGAGATATTTCTGTTGGTTTCAGGGAATGGGAGAGGAAGGGGAAACCACAGAGGAGAGACACGTGAAAGGAACGTTGTATATTTGTTTGTGAATTTTTTTTTCTTCCACATTTTGAGGTGGGTCTTCTTTCTTGAAATAATTCATCACCCCCCCCCCCCCCCCCCCAACAAGAGTCGTGGCGCTATCAAGAAAATATCACTGCTGTACTTTGATCTTCTCTCCTGATCCGTAGTTGCCAGCTGTCTAGTTATTTATGCTTACAAATGGATCATGGCCGCCACCCGCTCTTTTTCCCTGCCCCCCCCCCCCCCCCAAGCAACTTTGCATGTGTGAAATTGCAATTCTATTTTATTATTATTTTTTTTAATGTGCCATACAGGGAAGAATGTCTTTTTTTTTCTCCCCCCCCTTTTTTTTTTTCTTCTCTCTCTTTGAAGAGAATAAAAAAAAAATAATGTCAAGGAAAAAAAAAAGAGAGAAAAAAAAAAAGAAAAACTAAACACCGACAGCGAAAAATGAATACTATAGAAATTGGAGGGGTCGTTTTTTTTTTTTTTTTTTTTTTTTTTTTGCAAAGGGTATTTTGGGCCGTTAAAAAATCCTATGTAATCCCTTTATAATTGTTTTAGGGGATTTGCACTTTAAAATGGAGTCTGGCAAGATAATCAGCTTTGTCAAATCCCAAGGTATCAATCTTTCGGCTTCCATCTGGTTTAACGATGCACATATCTAAAAAAAATGCGTACGGCTGGGGGGGGGGGGGGGGGGGGGGGGACTGCACACAAAAAAAAGCCCCACCTCCTTCCACCGGTTTCTTTACGGAGTTCGAAAGATGAAACAAAAAAAAAAAAAAAAAAAAGCAAAAAAAAAATATATACTGCACCCCCTTAAGTAAAGGTTGACTTTCAAAGTCCCTGTGCGTGTTTTTATGGTTTCTTTTTTTTTTTTTCTTCCTCAGTTTTTGGAAGAAGGAAAAAAAAAAAAAAAAAAAAAGAGGGGAATAGGAAAAATAAGTACACAAAAAACCTTAACCGACAACCCCCTCCGGGCATCTTTCATCTTTTAGCCTCCCCTCCCCTCCTCCCCCACTGCCTATACCAAGTCTTTATTATTACGCTCCATATTCGCTAAGTGACCCGCCCTATGTCCCAAAGGGGTTATAGGGGGCTATAGGGGAAAAAATGTCAAAAATGCCCAAAGGTTCATTGAATTTTTTTTTTTCAAAAATCCATATGTCGAACATGAAAGAACGGTGAGTTCCAAGGAAGTTCCAAAAAAGATTTTCCAAAAAAAAAATATTGGGGGCCAACCAAAATGACCTTGGAAGTCGCCATTTTGGGTTTTGGCCATTTTTGCCAAACTTTTGCAACTGGGCACTTTTCCCTTTGAAAAACATGGTTAACAGGGTTCGATCCCAGAAGCCAGCATCTTCCTGACCAGTAGTTCCTTCGAAAATATTTTCGAAGGCATAGTAGTCTAGTTGGGGGGGGCTTTGCCCTGTACCTAGGCGAAGCGGGTTCAAACCCCACTCCAGCGGATTTTTTTAAGGCTCACCACAGGGGAGAAACGGCAGCCTAAACCGGTATTTCCGCGAAAGCTTTTCGTAAGCTTGTGGGAGTCTAGTTGAGAAAAGTGCAGTTTTGAGGGAAGGACAACTCTTAACATTGTAAGATTGTTAGTCAGTAAGCATAACAGTCCTGTCCTCTGCACTTCGGCCGTAATCACCAAATACAAACGGGTGGAGATGACGAGAAGGTCAAAGAGGGTTCCGTAGGGGAGTTTATAGTTGAAGAGACAGATGCGCGTCTACGCCGTCCACCACAGTCCAAATGGCATAGTCATTTGAAAGTGACGTTGCCTTTGGGGCAGAAGTTATTTCTGCTTGGAAGGTACTTATGTGGGAATTACACCGATCACCGGTCACGTTTGCGTTGGAAGATCCTTGACCCGCGTGCCCTGGTTTGATGACCAGCCTGAACGGAACGGAGACTATGAAACAAGCAGTGACGACGACCGGAGAATACTTCCTACTCCTGAGAGCACACGGGCAACTCGAAGGGAAAGACCAAAGCAAGCCCTTCCAGCCAGCAGAGAGCCTCAGACAACGAGGACTCCAGATGGACAGGATCGCGATAGCGGAGTACAGCCACAAGGAGCTCCACTACCGGGTCCACTAAACAAAAGAGGGCAAGAAGTGAGATCTCAGAGCAGACGGGGTGGAAGTGCCATATGCAGGCAAAAACAAAGGATGGCACCCCAGCCTCATCTTGTACAAGAAGCACAAGACCGAGGAAGCAGAGGAGGGCCACCCGAGGCACAACAGAGGACATGGACAACCTCCCCAACGCAGCAGCAACAACAGTAACAGCAGCAGTAGCAGCAGCAAAGACAGTAGCGACAACAGAAAGTAAAGAAGAAGACATCAGTACCTCCCCCCCCTTCCTCCTCCTCCCTTCCTGCTGTTCTACGTCGGGTGGATCAAGCGTCTAGGAGCTGAAGAAGCACGTGAGCGGGAGCCTGATGATGAAGCACGGAGAAGACATTATCAAGTAGCTCAGGAATCTGAAGTAGTACGACGGACCGAGACGAGTCAATGGCAATGGAACTCGTACTAGACTTCGAGAACAGGGAAAGAGGTAGATAAGTAGAGATAAGTAGACAAGGACGTTCCAGAACAGGAACCTCCTTTATCTCATCTCTTATTCTGTGTTTATTTCATCACAGTGTTGATGGGCTGAGGCGTGTCGTGAGTGTGTATCGTGGAGGATATCTGGTGTGGAAAGAAGGGAACCTACTCCACCCACTATGCCGGATGCGTGAGTAAAGATGGGGGGTCAGAGTTTTGAATTCCTGTGTGGTAGAGTGGTTACCGTGCTCACCTGTCAGGCCCCCCTGTTCCAGGAGTCGCGGGTTCGAATCCCGATGCAGTGGTTTTTTCATCAGGGTTCGAACCCCACTTGTGCCGTGTTTTTTCCACCGGAGCTGCTTCATTTTGTATAGTACAAAGTAAGGCAAATCACCAAAAAAAATTTTATTACAAAAAAAAATTCCATATGTCGAACATTGGGCCCCGGACGCAAATAAATCCATTCCAACCCTAGAAAAAGCAATTAGAAATTTTTTTAGCTCTTCAAAATGCGGTTTCTGGTGGGTCACTTAGCGAATATGGAGCGTTATTATTATACCTTGGGTGTATTGGTAAAATATCTTTTTTATATTTTTTTATATAATTATTCTGGTTCTTTTGGTTTTTTTTTTTTTTTTTTTTTTTTTTTTTTTTTTTTTTTTTTTTTCCATTCGGCTTTTCCGCAAAAAAAAAAAAAAAAAAAAAAAAAAATTCTCCACAGTCGAAGGAAGGGACCCTTCTCTCCCGCCCTCCCCCCCCCCCCCCTCCCTCCCCCCCCCTGCCTTTTTTTTAAAAAAAAAAACTTTCCCCGTCCCATGGGTGACTACGACTGTGCTAAAAAATATGTTAAGATAGCAGACGTCGCACATTCTTGGGACTCAGAAAAGGTGGGTTCTTGGTTGGGTGTGTGGGGTGCAAAAGTTGTTGAAAGACACCTTTATGGGAAGACTGGGGGTGGGGTTGTAGCCCTTGTACCCTCTGATAGGATTTGCGAAATGACATCGAAGTTGGGCAGAGAAGTTGTTGTGACAAGCTGGAAAGACAAGGGAAAGAGCAAACGAGACAAGAGCAAAGTTCTTATGGTACAGGTGCCTGGGCTGACCCGGCAGTTGACAGATAAGGAGGCTGGGGAGATCAGAGACGTTTTATTAAAAAAATTGCAGGAAGTAAAATCGATAACTTTAGAGACGGCCCCGTGCCTCACTGACGACCGTCCTTCTGTAAAAATTCAAACAGTTTTTGTGGAATTCCCGACGAGAAAAGAGCTAGAGGCCTGCTTGACGCCACCCCTTTTGGATGCGTACCCCTGGCATTCATACCATCTCTTCACCATTCAGGCAAGCGAACGGGCCCACCTTCATACAAAGCTCAATAACGTACCACACCCAAGGTTTGCTGACCTTGCTTGCTACATGGCCCCCACCCCTCCTTCCATTCTGCAGGAATGGGGGCCAACGCCGAAAAACACCCAGATAGAAGGTCCGTGAGGTTTTTTTTTTTTTTTTTTTTTTTTTTTTCTCCTCGAGGGGGAAGAGGGGTATGCACCTTACCCTCTCCCTCAACTATTACAAGTGACACCAATACCACCGCAACACATTTCAGTTCAAAAAAAAAAAAAAAAAAAAATAGTATTCCACCTTTCTCCTCTCCCCTCTTTTTTCGGATTTAGTTTTTTTTCTTCTCTCTTTTTCTTTTTTTTTTTTTTTTTTTTTTCTGTTCTCCAAGATTATTCTATTGAAAAAAAAAGAGTGGGTAGAGAGGTAAAAAAAAAATAAAAGAGAGAGAGAACAGGGTATTTCTATGAATTTCTTTTTTTTTCTCTTTCCTTCCCTTTTCTCTCTCTCTCTCTCTCTTTTCCTGCGTTTTTTTTTTCTCCCCTGCTCAAACCGAAAGAATAGAAGAAAAAAAAAAGAAGAAGAAAAAAAAAAGAGAAATCTGTTCAACCTTTCCTTACTCTTTTCCAGTGCTCGAAGTTTACCTTTATTTTTTTTATTGAGATAACTTCTTACCCTCCCTCCTTCACTCTTTCTTTCCCTTGGGTTACTTTCCCCTCATAACTTTATTTCGGCTTAAAAAAAATCTTTTCCCCCAGGTATCAGCCCCCCTTTTTTTTGTAGTTCTCTCCTTCTTTTTCATATGAACAGAAAAAAAAAGAGAAGAGAAAAAAAAAAGGGAGGGGAAAAAGTAAAAATCTTTTTTTTTTTTTTTTTTTTTTTTTTGGCACGATCTTTAAGAAAAAAAAAAGGTGGGTTCTTTTTTTTGAAAAAGATTTTTTGAACAACTAAACCCTCCAGAAAAAAAAAATAGTTTTTTTTTTTTTTCTTTTTTTTTTGTATTTTCTTATGTGTTTTCCGTTCCTCTTAGCCAAGTGCGGTGCCCTGGCACCCAATTTTTCGTTATATATTTTCTTTTTTTCTTTTTGAACAAATAAACCCCCCCAGAAAAAAATAGTTTTTCTTCTTTTTTGTATTTTATATCCCCCCTTTTTTTTTCCCCTTTCCAAATACGGAAGAGGAAAAAAAAAAAGAAAAAAAAAGCGAGGGAAAATTCTGGAAAATGGAAGATGGGAGGTGATTGTGACACCTGAAACTCTGTTTGTTGATAGCGAAACCGGGGAGAAGTTAAAACTGTCATTTCTCTGAAATCATAGTTAAATAAAAAAAAAAAAAAAAAAAGCCCAATTGCTGTACACACTAGCACAAGGAACGCTGGGCTGGTCTTAGACCGTTATGTAGGAATAACCAATAACCGCTAGATTGTGACATTGAGCTTTTATTTCCTTTTTTTTCTTTTGTTGTTGTTGTCATTCCTTTCAGCTAGTCCGGGTTACAGTTTTAGTTAATCCCAGGATAGGGCTCAGCTGAATGGAAATATTTTATTCTCCCCCCCCCTTTCTCTTTTTTTTTCCCCTGCTCCTTCTTTCCTTATCGCTCTAGAGTGAACCGGGGGCGGTAATGGAAAAAAAAGTTTTTTTTTTTTGCAAGCTCAAAATAATATTTCAAAAAAAAAAAAAAAAAAAAGAAGAACAAATAAAAAAATAAAAAACCTCCCTCCTAATTTTTAAAAAAAAAAATAAAAACGAGCAATGAGGCAGTATGGTCTACAAGTGCATGGATTTATTATTTATTATTTACTAGTTTATTCCCCCCCTCCCTGTCTGTTATCGCTGGTACATGCAGATGTGCCCTGTTGTTTCTTTTTATGTCCCACCGACAACGAAGCTTGTTTAAGGAAAATTAAAAAGGGGGCGTCAAAAGAAATAACATCTATCCCCCCCCCCCCCCCCCCCCCGCTTCTTTTAAGTTGCTTGTACGCCAGGCGGTTCATAAGCAACCAAAGTCGTTCTTCTTTTTCTAAATATTGTGTTTCACCGTATTTTAAATATCGGATACCTTTGGGCTGCCACGCAAAAAAAAAAAAAAAAAAAAAAAAAAAAAAAAAAAAAGATGCCACACCGACTGTGGTGGTCGTACTGAGCGCCATTTGACTTGTGCCCACCTTGCCGACTTTTTTTTAAAAAAGAAATCTTGGGAAGGAAGCGTCCAGTGGTTTCTTGTTCTTTAAGTCATTAAGGTCTGACAGGGTTAGCAAAAAAAAAAAAAAAAAAAAAAAAAAAAAAAAAAAACACCACTTACCACATTTTCCTTTTTTTTTTCTCTTTTTTTATTCTTTTTTTCTTTTTCTTTTTCTTTTTCTACCACTATTATTTTCACCACCCAAATAGATAAAAAAAGGGGGAAAAGGGTAGGGGTCGCCATTTGTCCCTCCTCCCCCTGGTGTTCATATGCCTGGACAGGCACGAAAGGAAACGAAGAAAGAAATGGCGGAACGCGCGAAAAAAAAAAAAAAAAAAAGACACAAGAAAAGAAGAAGAAAAGATGGCTGGAGTTTAATAGCTTGCTCTCTTCACCTCCCAACCTTCCCCCTCCTTTTATTGCAAAAGAGAAAAAAAAAGTGACCCGTATTTCGTAGAAAAGCGGTCTTCATAAGTTTAAAAAAAAAAAAAGATCATCAAATAAAAAAAAAATTATTTTTATTAAAAAAAAAACCCCCCTCCCCCACCACTAGTACCACTGTTCTGTTAAAGCAGATAAAAAAAATTGAGGTGTTACAAGAAGAAAAATAATATTACGACCCCCCCCATTCCTTCTTTTTTTTTCCAAAAAAAAAAACGACCCCATCCCAGGATACATACACGGGGGGGGGGGGGGTAGGCAAAGAAACAATGCTATATGATGCTTATAATCTATGCGGCATTGTGTTCACTGTCGGTGTCGGGGAGGGATCCGCGGGCGCCGGATTTTTACTATGAAACGGTGGAGGTGTTGAAAGGAGAAGGCTACAAGGCAGCAGCGGGCTGGGAAGACGGTGAAGGCTGGCTGGCCATCCTCAACAACACCCATGTACTCGGTTTCGAGAAAGAAAATAACGGCGCAAAGTTATCCCGTACCGCGAAGATTGACCACGGACTGTCAACCTGCGTAGTGGACGGCCGTATCATGGTCAGAACAAAAAACGCAGTAAAAATTTTTTCAAAAACGTTCGACTCGAAAAATGCAACGGTCCACCCGATGCCCACAGCGAAACAAGACAGTATTTTAATCCACAAAAAGTTCCACCGGCAATGGTTCGACCTCCAACCTAACATAGGTGTCCAATTGTACAGTTTGCCAGACGGGGACAACGCCCCCGTCAGCGAGGCATATATCTCATTACCACATGCAACAGGTGGGTTCTGGTCTCAAAACAAACTTTTTGTGTATACTCGTGAAACAGGGGAGATATTCATCCTGAACGGAAACCTAACCGAACACCGTGTTTTGTATCAAAGGGGTACAAAGGATATAATTGGAATCACACCGTCTCCTTCGCAAGAACACGTTATCGCTGTCACGCAGACGTCGATCATCACGGTCGACGCGAATACCGGCGCTGTTTTTTCTGAAAACACGGAAATTTTTGACATCATCAACCACCCAGTTATGTTTACGTCTGATGGGGGCGCATCCGGGGCATTTGTCGAAGTGTCACAGCTGCTTCTTCTTGATTTGGGGAATCCGCCTTCTTATCTACATGACATTGCCTCGTATCCTATTATTTCCCTGCAGGGACCTCCTACTAGTGTTGTTGTTACTTCTGTTGATTTTACTGTTGTCACCACCACAACGGGGCTTTACATTTTTCGAACCACGTTTACCAATCCTGTGCCTTGGGTGTGGGTTCTTCTTGTGTTCTTCGTCGTTTGTCTGCCTTTAGTAGGGGTGGTTGTGTATTGCAAGCTGCGGGCTCGGCGGCGGAAGGAATCGTTACACGCTGAGGCAATCGGGAACTCGTCTGCTGAAGAAATGCGCGAGGAGGAGGAAAGATGTCCCACCATTGCCACCTCCCCTGAGGAACACCCTGGCAGCACACCAGCGAATTCACCGAACGGTGGTGCCATGATGATGGATGAAGACAGCTTGATATAATAAAATTGTCAGTTCAGGGATTTTTTTTTCTTTCTTTTTTTTTTTTTTTTTTTTTTTTTTTTTAATTTATTCCCCCCTCGAATAACGAAGAAAAAAAAAAGAGAAAAAATTGGGGAAAAAAAAAAAGAAAGAAAAAAAAAAAAAAAAAGCGCACAAAATGGACAAGAATTCGGTGTTATGACCCAGGGTTTTTTTCTGGGGGGAGGGAGAAGGAACAAAAAACAAAACATACGCACCTCCTTTTTCTAGTTTCTTCTTTTTAACATTTCCTTCCGGTACAACCGGGAAGACGGATTAAAAAAAAAAAAAAAAAAAAGAAGAAAACATTTAAAAGGAGTGGGTGTGGGGGAGCAACCATTCTTAGTCGTGCGCGGTCTGGAAGAAAGAAAAATTTAAAAAAAAAAAGAAAAAGATATCTTAATTTATCAAAAAAAAACTTTTTTTTATAATTATAAAAAGTGGAAAGCACAGTCTTCGCTGCACAAAAGTCAGTTGTCTTTTTTTTTTTTTCTTTCTGCCTCTTCGGCCTGTGTCCGACTCAAACATTATTCTCGGATGGCAGGCAAACCCTATCCTAACCCTATCCTCATGGGCACACCGACAATGGTAGCGGTAACCTTCCAAAAAATGCTTTGATCGAGTTCCGCAGGAGATTGCCACAATTTCCTTAAAGCCCTGTGTAATGCGAACAAATATAGAGCCCCCGAAAAAAAAAGGGGGGGGGGGGCATTGCGGTTGCAAATAGTAGGGTATACGTTGCGAAACCGATAAAAAAAAAAAGAAGAATAAGAAAAACCCCCAAGTATGCTGGTGGAAACTCTTCGCTTTGGGAAGAAAAAAGAGGAGGGGTGTAATAAGGTGTTGCTAAGGTACCTTTTCTTCTTTAGGTGGTGGGGATAACATGGAAATATAAGAAGTACATCAGATGTGTTGTTCGCTGTTGACCTCCTCATCGGTCATCACCGGTAGCGCCCGAGTGGAAGAACGTAACGCAGATGCTCAGGGTGACGAACAGGCAGCAAACTGCACGAGCGCAGAATCTTGGTTACCCGGGACGCCCCGGCTAGGGTTGAGCACACCGCATGCATTAAGGACACGACGCGGAACGCAGAAGAAGCTACTGCTCGGCCGAGGAGCGCCCCCTGTAATCAAGTAGGTAGTTCGTGCTTCGTTGCACGCTTAACGCCACCTAGTGTTGCAATCAAAGCCCCATTCTTTTTTTTTTTTTTTTTTTTTTTTTTTTTTTTTAAATTCCAGGAAAGGGAAAGGGTTCCCAAGCATGCATAGAAACGGGGAAAAAAAAAAAGAAACTTCATACCTGACTCCCTCTTGTTTGTTCTTGACACGGTAAATGAGGCCTGGGACCGCCTCCAATATGTTTGCTTTTGCTCCTGTGAACCTATATGCTTTAGAAGAGGTTTAACGCAATCCTTTGATTTTTTTTTTTTTTTTCCCATTCTGTTTTCTCTCTTTTTTTTCCCCTTCTGAAAACCGACCCAAAGACGGATTCGGATAGATAAGAGAACCACCACCACTCATCACCAGCTTCTACAGAAGATGCGCATAAGGGTGAAGGTGTTCAAAATGAATCTTTTTTATCCAGTGAATGCAGTGTGGGGGTGAGCTTTTGTTCGCAGATAGAGGAAGGGTGGGGGGTGGGGGGGGGGGGGAGAGAAAAATTCTCCAATTCATATTATTTTCCCTCTTCGTGTTATTCAGCCCCCCCCCCCCCCCCCCCTTCCTTCCTAGGACTATGCTGGCAGGAAACGTCTCCGTTTCCGTTTCCATACTTTTCAAAATTCTTATGGAAACGCGTTTCTTTCTTAAGGAAACGTAAGGAAACGTTTCCGTATCCGTTTCCGTTTCCCTTTTTTTCAAAACATGCATGGAAACGCGTTTCCATGCCAGCTTATACATAGTCCTAGGAAGGGGAAAAGAGCTTCCTCGTGGGGGCAAGAATTATTTGTGTTTTTCATTTTTTTTTTAACATAGACCTCCCCCTCCTATAGTGCGGCTCTAGCGGGGGGCTTGTCCTGTACTTTGAGTTTTTTTTCTTCTTCCGGCTGCACAGGTTCTTTTCAGGTCAAAAAAAAGAAGAAACTGGATGGTCATATTCTTTCCCCCCTCTTCCTTTGCGAGATCATAAGGTGGTACAGAAAGTAAAATGAAACGAAAAATCTTTTTTTTCAGGAAAAAAAAAATACCCCCCTTTTTATATTTTAGGGACTCAGAATCCACACAATGCCCAACAGGGGGAGGACCAAGATTTGTTAATTCCCCCCTCCCCCACCACCAATTTCTTTTTGTAGTCCCAAAATAAATCATATTAAACTCGATGATACCCTGCACAAGCACCATCTACTTGATTACAGGGGGCGCACCTCGACCTAGCTGTCTCTGTTCCGCGTTGCGTCCTTAATGCGTACGGTGTGCAGCTCAACCCCAGCCGGGGCGCCAACCAAGATTCTGAGTCCGTGCAGTTTGCTGCCTGTTCGTCACCCAGAGCATCTGCGGTGATGACCAACGAGGAGGTCAACAGCGAACAACACATCTGATGTACTTCTTTACCACCTATTATAATAAAAAAAAAGCACTTCGGAAAAAAAAAAAAAAAAAAAAAAAGAAGGTGAGACCACGACCCGAGAATAACCCAAATTTAAGTGCAAAAAAATAAAATAAAATTTAGAACTCCCCCTTTAAAACGATGTGTTGATTCTGAGCCTTGCTTTCTCCTTTTATCCCCCCCCCCCCACCACCACTCTTCCCCATCTGGCAACCACACGCACTTTTTTTTCTTCTTTTTTTTTTTTAAATCCCCTCTCGACAACACCCGCGGAAGAAGCAAAAAAAAAAAAAAAAAAAAAAAAAAAGTGAACAAACTTAAATGACCACGTTGTCGCTTACAAGGAGAAAGCGATGGCACACAAAAGGACTACCTTACAGGCTTCCCGTAGGGGTGCTGCATGAAGAAGGACGGGACAACCGGGACAACACCCACAACGATGTAGATATGAGTGGTTTGACAACTGTAAAACACGCCCTTGAAAGCCTGAAGGAAGAAGTCAACGCGAAAATCAGCAAGGCAGGCTGGGAAAATAGACCTCACGGGGCAACTTTACTACATGAAGGCGAGGCCTACCTATGCTCTTTAAAGGCGTACTATGACAGCTTCTGTTCACAACAAGGGAGGGAACTCCTGGGGAACGTCGCCGACTGCTTCGAGAGGATTCTCGCAGAAACCGGAAAGCTGACTGACAAGGTACAGAGAGCCGGGGAAAGAATATTAGAAATTGAAAACGCACACAAACTCATGATCAAGGACCTCAAACAAGATTTTGCGACAAAACTGTCAAGTTGCAAGGCGACCGTTCAACAGGCTTCCACCTACACCACACAACTCCAACGAACTGCGGACATTGCCACCCGTGAAATAAACCAGCAAACCACCACGGTCTTCTCCTTGAAAAAAATAATTTCCGAACACGAGCTCAACAGAGACCAAGCTGCGCAAAGGCTCTCGGACGGCCACTCAACCCTCAGGTGTGTGTACGCGAAGGTGCAACGACTGCAGGAGGAAAACGAATTGCTGCGGAAAATCGCAAGACATAACACATGCCTTTTAGATGAAATCGATGAGTTGAAACGCGCGCACGAAACCTTGAAAGGTGAAAACACACGCGTGGAAATGCTTTTGACAGACTGCGAAAACAAAATGCTTGTCGAGAAAACAGAGTGGAAGCAAAGAATGGTGAATGGGAACAGGTCGCATAATATAATCGAAGCCGAGCTTGCAACGCTTCGACTTGAGCACGCGGACGCCACCAGCAAGCTTGCTGAGATGGGTTCCGAGATAGCGTATTTAAGAGAAAACTACACCCCACGTCCAAAAGGATTTCGGAACCCCGGACAATCCACACGGGATTTTACGCAAAACCTGCAGGACAAAACGGTAAAACTGGAGAACGTCTTGGAACACACAGCGAAGAAACTGACATCCGCGGAAGCGTTCGCCACGTTTCTCGCAGAGGAGGATCGTGCTGCGGTGCCGGAGTGTTTCCCGCACCACAGCAAGAATCTTCCTGGAAAAGGCGGTTTCAAATGGATACCGGTCCATCTCCGGCATTTCGGATCGCTTCGACATCGTAGCCTGACCACTCTCGATGTCCAACACACCATGAAAGAACTGGAACTCTGGGCCGGCCCCTTCAAACTAGAAGACCCAAACGTTGAACCACAGGACCTTTTATGGTCATGGATATCTGCAAAACACCAACCGTCAGAACACCACGAGACAATATACAACATTCTGGAGGCTGCGAAACGGAGTAAAAACCCGATTTTAATTGCATATGATGAGTGGTTCAACGGGGAGATAAGCTGGGCCAGTATTAAGGAACTGGAAAGGGTCGAGACAGCACTGGTGGAGGACATCGAGAAAGCAGCGGCCGGGAAGAAAGAGCTGCAGAAGAAACGATTTATCGAGGTGATTGCGCAGTTTTTCGGGAAATCGAAAACCGAGGGTGAATATTTCCAGCTGCGGTGTGCGTTGCAGCGAGACATAGATGCCTCAGGAGGGAGGAAGAAAAAAGTTAGTTCCAACCCTGTATACTGGCAGGCATTGTTCTCACCCACTGCACCTAATGCTTCTTCGGATTTCCTAACATCGCTACGCGCGCAGCATTTCCAAAATATTCATGATCTTACCGCGGATGTTGAACACCTTCTCCACTCCAGCTCCATTGCTTCACACGATGTCTTGTACACCAGCACGTTGTTGCTGACGTCTATTATCCTCTCGGTCGAGCCCCTCACGCCAAGCTCTTTGGCTGCTTCGATATCCCAGGCTTTATCCGAATCTGGGGAGTCTATTTTCCCCTTGCAACCCCTTGTGGCCAGGCTTCGGAAGGGGCTCAACCTGAAACGTCTTTCTAAAAAACAGGATTTAAAACGACCCTTGAAAAGCTTGATGACCGACGCAATCACACGCGCGAACGCTGAACTACAAAAGGAGCTTAAGAGTAGAGAAGCGGAGGATTGAACCTGGACCTCGCCTTCCGGCCGGTTTTTTTTTTTTTTTTTTTTTTTCTCTTTTTTTTTCTTATTTCCACGGTGCACGCCACTTTAAAAAAAAAGGAGGTGGGATAAAGGGGAAAATAAAAACAATATAAAGGGAGGGGAGGGGGGGGTTTTTTTTTTACCCTCCCCCCCATATTCCCCCCCCTCACCGATACACTGGAAGAAGTAAGTCTTACTGCGGAAGGGCGATGGCTGCTGGGCCCTGTCGCAGCCAGGGACAAAAAGGCGAAGGGGGTCCCTGAGGAATGCTTGACATGCAGTTGTGGAAGGCTAGCGCATGGTCTCCCGAAAAGGGTGCGAGAGGCGCTGGTCAGGACTGGGAAGTTTAAGGACCATGACAGTGACAACCCCCACGATCCCGTAAAAAACAGAACGGGTGTTGCTCCAGCGGTGATGCCGGAGCAAGCTACTGGGGTCCCTGACCCCCCGAGAACAGTGGGCCTCACTACACCACCTATTTATCCTTTGGTCACACAAACAAACAGACCCAGTCCTGTCTACCCCCTAAGGCCAGGTGGGTACCGCTCTCCTGCGGTCTCGGAGTCCCTTGGTCACACTTACTCCTCTAATGACTTAGACACTACTCACTCGTCTTCTTCATCTTTCGGCACCTTCGGAAGGACCCATTACTCCCATAGAACATATGCTCCCTTTAGGGGCAGAGGGGCTTATATACAGCACCCTCACGATCCAAGATCGGGGCATGTGTAGCTGAATTCGGTGTAAGGACGGGGGGGGCTTTTTTTTTGAAGTTTTTTAAAAAGTTTTTTTTTTTTCCATATAAGAATGCTGGCAGCGTTAAGCGTTACGAAAAAGACCCTTTTTTTTTGGGAGAAGGGAAAAAAAAAAAAAAGAGGTTTAGGGTAATCGTTGCGCTCAACGTTTGCCTATTTTTTTTTTTTTTTCTTTTTCCTCTTTTTTTCTTTTTAGTTTTTTTTTTTTTTTTTTTTTTATTAGTCACAGCACACCCCCCCTTTCACACGGAATCTTCTTCATTTACTTGGAAGGAGCGATGGGGGAGAAAAAAAAAAGAGTAGTACGGGTGTACAGCTTATCTGGTTCTTTTCGTTCTTCCTCCCCTCCCCTTCACCTTCTGCGTTCCCTTCCACCCCAAGGGCTCCACAGCTGTGCCGTCACTGGTTACTTCGCATCCTCTACAACTCGCTAGTAGTTTAATTTCACGAGACAAAGCCACCAGGAGGAGGAGGAGAGGGGGGGGGGGGGGGGGGTAAAGAGGGGAAGGAAAAAAAACAAAAAAAAACAGTAGTTATTTTTTTCTTTTTCTTTTTTTTCCCATTCTTTTGTTTTTTTTTTTATCTCAAAACAAAAAAAAAAAATCCTCTTAGTATTCTTTATTATTAAGACGAACCATTCTGCTTTGAAAAACCAAACCATTTTCAGAAGGGGGAGAGAGGGGGGGAAAAAAAAGAAGAAGAAGAAAAAAAAAAACAAATGGTGTGCACGATCCTAACCTCGGCAGACTTGTTTGGGACGAAGCTGAACTATGAGCTAGATTTCCCAAAAGTACCGAACGTAGAGGAGCTAAGGCACCGTGCAGAGCAGGTTTTCGGAGCAGAGGCTGGTAACCGCCGCCCTGCAGGTGTTCCAACAACACAAACATTCAAAGCACACCGAATGCAGACATTTGACGATGGTGTCGAACTATGGGTAGATCTTGTGAATTCCACACAGCTGCAAGACTTCGCACAAGTTTACATCTTCCAGAAGGAAACCCATTGGCACAAGGAGGTTCAAAGCAAAATCCCTCCCCCTGTGAAACCACCCGTACCGGTTGTGGTACAGGCAAGCCCTCCAAAGAGGAGAGAAGAAATTCCTGTCGGCCTCGTACCTACCCCTACTCCCGAGCATCTTGCAAGCCCCAGCCCGGTTCATCTCGTTTCGCAAATCGAAGCCACTCACCAAGAAAAAACACGAATTGTGTATGAAGAACTCGACGCCACGAAGCGCCGCGAAGTGACACGAGACGACTGGCAGACCGCCTTCGACAGGGTGCAGCTAGCTGAGTATGAAGCGGACCTCTTCGTGAAGACGGACAGGAACAAGGACAATGTTGTCAGCTTCCAGGAGTTCCAGGTGTTCGCAGACCTGTACCCCACCCTTCTCGACGCGCTGTACTACCGTCTGCGGGACTTCTGGCTTGTTAAACAACAGGAGGACTCCATTTCCGTGTCACTCAAGACCCTCGACGTGCTTCGCGAGAGGGAAACCGCCGCCAGAGAGGAGGTCGTTGCCGCCACGCACGAAAGCATCCACAAGGAGTCCGCGCTGACCGCGCAGATGAACGAGGTAGTGGTGGCACAGGGCAGGGAACGCGACGCCATGGCGGTCATGGAAGCCTCCGCACAAGAGACGGAACGCTGCAGGACGTCCGTTGCAACGAACGTTGCGGACCTCCAGTCGTGCAAAGAACAGGAGAGCGTGTCGCACATAAACCACATTGCAGGGCTGCGGGAGGTCGAAACACACGGTGTGAAGCTGAAGCTGGCTGAAGAGGAGACACACAAAGCTACCCTGCGGCTGCAGGACATCATGCGCTTACTGGAAGAACAGCAGATAGAAGTCGCGAAAAAAAAAGAATTCGAGCTAAGCACCGCCGCCGATCTGGTTTCAGAGGAGGCAAAGGCAAGGAACCTAGCTGCTCAGCTGGAGGCTTCGCAAGGGCAAACCCGTCTGGCCACGGACAGGCTTTCAGTTGCAGAGACAGAACTGACGCAAGCACAGGAAAGGGAGAGGGAATGTGGAGTGGTGCATCTGCAGGCAAGGGAAGAAGCAATCAGACAGCTAGCTAAAAAGGAGCAAACCGAGAACGAACTTTTAGTAAGCAAGGAGCTGGTTCTCCTGAAACAACAAGACGAGGATGCAGCATCGCGAAGCGTGCAAGCGCAGCTTAAAGCCACGGAGACCTTGCAGGAAACATGCACTAACTTGCTGGCAAGATGTATGACGACAAGGGAGGAAGAGGCACCGCTCATCGTGCAAGAGGTGCGCCTCCGTGATGCGCGCGACAATCTCGAGGCAGAGGAAGCCCGCTTGAGGACCGACCACCAGCACTTCCACACCTCTTCGCAGAGGTCCACCCTCCCTTCCCCCCGTGCAGTCATTCCTTCGATCACTGCTTCCCCGAGACGTTAGATATTTGATAGAATTGATACATTTTTTTTTTTTTTTCCCCCCGGTGACCCTCCCCCCTGCACACCATTTTTGTTAACAGTTCAACTTGTTGTTTTTTTTTTTGTATATTCCTTCCTCATTGTTTGTAGATTTTCCTTCCCCCTTCCAACCCCCCCGAAAAAAAACGAAAAAACCCCTCCCCCTTTTTTTTTCTTCTTGGAGAATAATAGAGACCTGAACTGATTTCGCATCTTCACCCCCACAGCAATGCAACCATGGACGGCCGAGTGATTCAACTGTCTCCCACATGGCAGCGTGAGAATAATGTGTTGAGGGACGAGAAATCCGCATGGTTGGAGGATGCCAGCGAGAAGCATTACTTAGATGCGGTCGACAAAGCAAAGGAGGTGGGGAGGGTGGGGTCCGTAGTGAGCGTCAAGGCACGGGGCTGGATGGAAAACATGACTGAAACGTGCGTTGAAAGGGAAGGCGAAGAATGGGTACTCGGCGGCATAGTGAGCGGCCACGGACCAGACCCGAGCGAAACCACACAGTTGGTGAGCGAAGGTCTCTCTCGCGAGCTAGTAGCAGGGTTCAAAAACGTAAACTCCACGAACCACTCCAAATTGGTTGACATTTCACGAAAGGCCCATGCAATGACCGACACGCTACTACCCGCCGATGCTGAAACCTCGGGATGCATGAGCGCCACAGCATTTGTGACAAAGAATTTATGTATCTGTTCCACCGTGGGTAAATGCGGTGCGTTCCTCTGCAGGAACGGGAAATTGATCCCGCTAACAGCACAGCATGTTCCAAGCTCTTCCAAGGAAACGGTGAGAATCGAGGCTGCTGGGTCTTCGGTAGACAGGGAGGGGAAGCTAGACGGTGTTTTAACATGTTCGCGATTGTTCGGGATGGCGCAGTACAAACGGAATGAAGAAGCTGCTCCTGAGGCTCAGGCGGTCGTTGCAACACCTGATGTGACGTTGTTCACGATGCAGGCCAGCGACACGTTTGTTCTTCTCGGCAACGACGATTTCTTCAAGAGCATTCAAAAAACGCCGAGCGTCTCCTTGGAAACCCTCACCAGCGTCACCGACATCCACGAAGCAGAAATCGCACTATGCGAAATGGTGGACACTTGCTTCGCACCTTCCATCCCCCACGCTGTCGGGGCCGGTAATATATCAGCGTGTTTGATCCTTCTGAACCCAAAGACAGAAGAAGCATCTCGGAACACTTTGTTCACCACATCAGCTGAAATGCTTGACATTTGGAACGTGTTGGGTATCAGTTGCATGGTGGTCCGGCAAGGCAGCCTGAGGTCACAGTCGCAGAACCTTCCCCCATCGTTACGCCAAGGTCTGAACAAATTGGATGAGAAATATGATTCGGGCGAACGAAACGGCGATCGGTCATCGGTGTCGATCCGCATGCCAAGTCGGGAAACGCTTAGAAGCGCTGCTGATTCAACTAAAGCCATTAGACATTTCCCGACACCAGTACATATGTTTAAGAGGATTTCTGCGGTGATGTCGTGTATGATGGCTGTGCGTGGTGTGTGGGATGCGTCTCGAGGGGAGTTGTACCAAGCTGTCGTGCACTTCGTGGCGGCGTTAATGCTCGTGGTTTTCTCGTTGTTTTTACACCGTTGTTCCATTCCGCCGGGTCCTGCGAAGTTGGAAGCGGCTACCACTGCCTTTTCGACAGTTTACATCGTGACCTTCGACCTCGTGTCGAACTGCGAAAACGAAATCTGGATTTGCTTTCTTATAGCCATTCTGATCCACGCTACCTTTCCCTCTCCCGACGTCAGGTACATCGCCGCAACAATTGTAGCGGCGACAAGCTGGGTTGTCTTGCGGGTTTTGGAAACCTCGGAGGGTCTCGGAATGTGTAGGGACCCGTCTCGAAAATCCGAATGGGCACCAGGCGAAATATTCATCAGAGCGATGGC
Organism: Diplonema japonicum; assembly: GCA_964019335.1. Taxonomy (NCBI): domain Eukaryota; phylum Euglenozoa; class Diplonemea; order Diplonemida; family Diplonemidae; genus Diplonema; species Diplonema japonicum. The sequence goes on from OZ025748.1 coordinate 68,643, forward strand.
GATGGTAGGCGCAGGGCTCATAGGCTGGCAGTTGCGGAACGAAATGCACAGAAACTCGCTTATGTTGACCGAAATGCGTAAATGCCTGGCAATGACCGCGCAGATCGCAACAACAAGCGACGCTTCCGAAGCAGACCAGGTGCTCCTCATGTCGGGAAAAGCCGACAGAACCGGTGCCATCTCCAACTCGCTGTTTGAAATCATAGGGTTCATCAAAAAGGTGTTGAGCAGACGCTCGAAAAGCACGATATCCGATCTGAGCCTCTTGGAGTACAAGTCTGACGCACCATCAACCACATCGGAAGAAGGGGATGAAATGGAAACATGTGACGACTCACACATAAACACCCTCTCTGAAACCACTATCAAGTCAAAGCAAAGCACCGTTCTTTGTATTTCCCTGTCGCACGAATTCGACATCGCGGCAGTTACAACCTTCTCAGATGTAACCTGTGCGTCGATAGAGTCCTGCGACGGCTCCATCATCACCTACTCCGGAAACATGATATGCTCCTTGTGGAATGCGTTTAAACCCTCACCTTACCATGCTCAACAGGCGGTTACGTGTGCCATGACGATACACAGTCGATTGCACTGTTGTCAGTGGAACATAGCCATCACAACGGGTAGTCTTTACATTGGCAAGGAGGGCGTCAAGGGAAAACGGTTGGGGTTTGCTGTTGGTAAACCGTTATCCTTGTCATACCCGCTAGTTAAGTGGGCCAAGAACATCCAGGTCACCATTGTCCTTCAAGACAAGGTGTATGAACAGGTCAGATCCATTATCTACGCAAGGCCCATCGACTCCGTTCAGTTACAGAATGACCGTCCTGATATAATGTATGAACTGCAGGGGAGCCGCAAGCGGCCGTGCCCGGCAACATGCTCCCCGAGCTTCACGGAAGCGTTCTCATCAATGCAGCAACTGCGTCTCAGCGATGCGATCCGGCAGTTCTCGGACTTTTTGAAGAGAAACCCCTCCGACAAACAGGCGAGACGGCTGCTTCAAATATCCACCTGGCTGTCGGAGTACGAGAATGTTTACATCTCGGAAGCATACGGGTACTGCAGGCACCTCTCATCAGAACTAGAATACATCTGCGCCGAGATGCTCGGAGGGGACAACTGGAGCTTCGCTGGTTCCGACTACGGGTCCATGACAGGATCCCCCAAACGAAAAAGCATGAGTGAAAGCACTATGGAGTTCGATGGCAGTGTTAAACGCGAATCCTTGCAACACGACAAAATCCTCCGCAGGCAAATCCGCGATGCAGAAGCTGAAGCGAACGCTGACCAGTTGGTTGCGTGGGGCCTGATGCCCGACAACGGGAAACCTGTTCTTGCGAAGAAGGAGAAATCACTACCAACAAGGTTCACCGACCACAAGTCAAGAGAATGGTGCCGCGCAGAGCGGTGTCTTGGGAAAGGCGCTTTCGGAGAAGTGTGGTTAGGCATGGCTGCTGACGGGTCGCTCGTCGCAATGAAGTCGATGAGACTGCCGACCGCTAAGAAAACTATCGAAGCATCAAGCACGAATTTATCCGCAGCCGCTCGTCGCCGTTTGGCACGAAAAGCCGGTGGCGGCGGGGGGCAGAGCGGCGGGCCATCTGATCTACAACAAATCGAGGACCTCCTCCGCGAAGTCGGCCTGATGCACAAGCTCCGCCACGAGAACATTGTTTCATACATGGCCTCCGCTGTGGTCGACGGCTTCATCATGATAGTTATGGAATATCTATCCGGCGGTTCCCTGCACGACATGCTGGTTCATTTCAGTGTTGGGAGCATCCCACAAACCTCGCTTCAAAGATATGTGCAAGATATTGTCAGAGGGCTTGAGTTTCTGTATGGGAAAAAAAAAAAAAAAAAAGAGGGAAAAAAAAAAATTAAAAACAACACAGCCACGCGCACGATATCATCCATCGTGACATGAAGCCGCACAATGTTCTCCTCAATGTTGAGGGGCAGTGCAAGCTCGCGGATTTCGGGGCTTCTGCTGGTCTTTCCCAGCTTGCAAAAACCAATCAGGGCGTCATTGGTACACCCTTGTATATGTCGCCTGAAGCATGTAGGGGAGCTGCATGTAAGGCTTCGGACGTGTGGGGTCTGGGCATCATGATGTGCCAGTTGTTCACTGGGGTGGTTCCTTATGTCTTCCCTCCTGACGAGCCGTTCAATCCCCATACTTTTCTATACAAGGTATTTAAAAAAAAAAAAAAAAAAAAAAAAAAAAAAAAAAATCCATCCTCAGCTTGGGAACACAAGCGACTTTATCCCGATAGTCCCCACTACCCTCCCCCACGATGCTAGGAACATGGCTGCTTCCTGTTTACAAAACACCCCTGAATCACGGCCTGCGGCAAGTGAGCTGATGTCTTTCCCTTTTGTTCTGAATTAGAGATTTCTGTGTTTTTTTTTTTTTTTTAAATTTTTTTTTGTTTCCACAAAAAAAGAAAAAAAAAATAAGAAAAACAAGAATGAAATCCCCAAGCCTTTACAGGTTTTAAAAAGGGGGATACGTTTCACCAAAAAGAAAAGTTTTTTTTTTTTTTTTTTTTTTTTTTTTTTAGAAAGGGGTTTTCTTTTTCCACTCCTCCCTTCTTTTTTTTTTTTCCTCCCTCCGCCCTAGTAAAGCTTTCCCCTCCCCATTTTCTTTTTTCTCCTCTTCCTCTCTTTACTTGTTGTGGGACGAAGAAAGGGGAAAAAAAAAGAAGAGGGGCGAAGGAAGTTCGGTCCCATTCCTGTCTTTTTATTTATCCCTTCCTGAGACTGCAGGTTTTCTTCTTTCTTTCTTTCTTTCTTTCTTTCTTTCTTTCTTTCTTTCTTTCTTTCTTTCTTTCTTTCTTTCTTTTTTTTCTTTCTTTCTTACTCCCTTTTCATACTCTTTTAAAGTTTCTGGTTTCTTCTTCTTTTTTTTTTTTTTTTTTTTTTTTTTTTTTTTTTTCATTCTAATACAATTTGAGCAAAAATGATAGCTAGAACTTGCTCCTATCTTTCGTGTGCAGCGAAAGATCTTTCGAAGAAAGAAGAAGAAGAAAAAAAAAAAAAAAAAAAGAGGCAAGTCTCAAAACTATTATTTTTTTTTCCTTCTTTTATATAACTCGAGCCGGGTTTTCAAGGGTGGGAGTGAAAATAAAATTTTACTTTATGTCACTCCCAGCTTTATTTTCACTCCCAGTTACCTTGAAATTAGGCCCAGGAGTGAAATAATGTTCGAGCGTGAAATAATGTAACATTATTTCACTCCTGGGCCTAATTTCACCTATTCCACCTAGGTTTAGGGCAAGTTACAGCAAGATCAACGCCATCACCCAACGAAACTTCGGTAAAAAAATGCAGAGCTTTCCCCACTTCTTTTGAAGAAGGCCATGAGGCGAAAAAAAGCTTCGGTGTTAAGTCAGGAACAAATGAAAGAGTATCTGGCAGTGAAATTCAGCGACCCCTACAACGTGTGTCAGGCACATGCAGCTTGCATGTTTGCAAGCGGGATGAGGACAAAAGAGTCGCACAAACTGAAATTTAGCGACAGTGTATCTCCCACACACTGTAACCCAAATCCCAACCCTGTAACCTCCCACCCTTTCAAACCCGGCTCTTGTTAAATAAAACAACGTATTAGTGAAAATAAGAGCATTATTCCACTTGTGGTGGCAGGTTTAACTCGTAGCTTTTTACTAAGATCCCTACTCGTTAAACCCCCTGCCACCACGCGTGAAATAATGCTATCTTATTTTCACTTAATAAATAGCTATTTTTTTTTTATCGCAACACCCTCCCCTCGTACCCTTCCCCCATCACCCCTCCCTTGCATGAATAAAGTCTTTTTTTTTTTTTTTAGTAAGTACCAGGAGCTTGGTCACTTTCGTACGCGGATGACGTGTACCTCCTGGCGCGTTTAGCGGAGGTCCTGACAAGGGCGACCAACAAGGTGATCGAGTTCGGGGACCGGACAGAGATGCGCCTCAACGGAAAGAAGTCGCAGGGATTCTCGACGAAAAACGAGATCGGCCCAGTTTAGTTTAGTATGCACCGGTTCCTCGTTCAAGGTAGCTAGGGAGATCAAATCACTTGGCGTGAACCTGAGCATGGATGGGAATCACAGGCTGGACAAGCTGGACGCAGCGGAGGGACGCCTGACCCGTCTCGGAGCTTTGCCACTAGGGTTTGAGAACAAGTCGACGATGTTGACGAGCACTGTGCTACCGTCGTGTCTGTACGGAGCGACGTATGCGGCACCCTCGGACGACCAGCTGAAGAAGATGTGTACAGCGGCAGTGGTCTCCCTGTGGGGGCCCCAGTTCGGGATGAGAAACCCCGTGTCTGTACTGAACGTTCTGCTGCCAGGGCATACGGCACATCCGCTGTCGAAGGTCATCTACGGAACGATAAACAGCTTGGTCCGGGAGAGCCTGGCCTCTCCGCGTTTGCGGCAGCGTGTTGGTGAGATCATTGGTCTATACCAGGACCGTGATGACGATGAGGTGATGGGTCCGATTGGAGTCCTGCGGAACAGATGGCTCCCCTTTCTGGGGAAGGGATGGTCCTTTGTGGCCGACCTGCACGGAGATACAGCGGTGGCTCACAAAGTGAGGCAAGCCATCAGACCGGCAGTTGCGAAGAGGCTGATCGAGAAGAGATCAACCTTCGTGGGGATGGAGGCAGGGGCGTGCCCGTCCACGAACTATTGGTGGAAAAAGCTCCAGGCCCGGAGACCGTTGGTGTCCTTTAGGTTGCGGCGCATCATTAGTGGTGCAGTGTTCACGACTCACCCGAGGGTGTGGGGGAGAAAATTGGATGGCCCTGGTGTGGAAAACCCAGCATTAGCGTGTGACGTTTGCGACCACCGGTCCCAGACAACGACCAGCATGACGGAGCATGCACTGTGGGAGTGCGAGCCGGCAAGGAGTGTGTTGGAAAGCGAGCAATACGCAGAGGTGAAGCGAGAAGGCCTCCCAGCTGCCACAGCCCTTCACGGGATAGTCCCAAGAGGAGCCGACAAAGCAGGGAAAGAACGTGCCAGGATGGTGCAACAATACCTCCTGAAAGTAGTGACGGTCCGTGACGCCAGAGCAGCGGAAAAAAGCAAGAGAGTGCTCACCTCCAACCCTTGGGATGAGGTAACGACAGGGAGGCAACATGATGTTCCGACGGAAGCGTTGCTGAAGGCGAACGGGGCGTCAGGCGCGGTCCTGACCTTTCATTTGAAGAACGTCCTCAAGTGGCTAAGAGGCCTACGATGGTACGATGGTAAGAAGAAAACTTCCGTCACTACAATGGAACTCGCCATAGACTATGAGCAGACCACCCGCCGGTCACTCATAGGTCCCCTCGACGATCAAGACCTGCTCACGGAGAAGGCCGCAAGGATGCGATACATCTTGGGTCGCATCCAGAAATGCTCAGCACGCTGTGGAAGGTCAGCCTTCCCCGCCAACGCCAAATCAAGGGTGCATACCCTTCGACATCTTGGGGGCCCGACGGCACACGGCTACGACAGGAGACCACTCTTCTCCTCGAGCCAAACCCCCCCCTACCTAGCACGACTCCAAGCAATGTTTCTCGCCCAGATGCCGTCCATCTCATCGCGACAAACAGCCACCGCAGGCACCAGACAGCAACCGCAGAACGGTGACCGATTAGTGTGAATTTCTACCTGAACAGTGAGCACCCCCATGCACACTGAAATTTTATCGAGTTTTTTTTTTTTTTTTTTTTTTCCCTCCATTCCCCCTTGACCTTTAAAAAAAAAAACACACAGACACACCAAAGGACAAAAAAAAAAAAAAAAAAAAAATGACAGCGATCGATTTCGCAATGGCGTATGCCGAATGCTTAGAAGAAGCTCTGCAAGTGGAAACCGGTGAAAAAATCGAAACAGAAGCAGAGAAGGAATTCAGAAGAGTTTGGAGGCCCCTATCTTCAATTGAAAAAAGAGATGAACAAGAGGGAGAGACAACGGTAATAGAAGAGTTCATAAACAAAGAAGAAGAGGACAAGCTCCTCAGAATTCTGGAACAAGGGGAGTGGGTCGAGCTGGTGAAGAGACGGCTGCAAAACTGGGGCGGCTACCCACACCCAGACGGCATGGCTGAAGAAGGCCTACCGGACTGGTTGAAGATGCTCGCAGAAAGAATAGAGAACATCTTTCCCTATTGGAACAACAAGCATATCAACCAGGCCCTTATCAATGAATACACACACGGCCAAGGCATCGCACCGCACAAGGACGGCCCGAACTACACACCTTACGCTTCGATACTCTCTCTCTCCTCAGCCGCCGTCATCTCCTTTGCCGGAGGGATGTTCCCTACGACCCTCCCCCTTCCCCCTCGGTCTCTCTGTGCGTTCGCAGGATCTTTTTACCAAGACTACACCCACGAGATACCCGTCAGGCCACACGATGCGGCAGTACGGTACTCGATCACCTTGCGACACGCGGTCACAACCGACAGAGTAAACAGCTGGACGGCTGTGGGACGGGAAGAACTTAAATCCCGAAAAGACGGGTGGATCCGCTCTGTGACGGACAAGTAAACCTTTTTTTTTTTTTTCCCCCCCCAAAAAAAAAAGAAGAAAGGGGAAAAAAAAAAAAAAAAAGAAATGTCTGGATTATCGGACACGATAGTCGCAAGTGCGGCTGCAGGTGTGATGGCAAGGGTGCCGTGCCATCCGTTGGACACTTGCAAGGCAAGGTTGCAGAGCTCGAGGACCATGGGCGACATGTGGACGGGGCAAATGATGCGCCACATTTTACACGAGGAAGGGGTACGGGGTCTGTACAGGGGCATCGGCATCGCCGCTGTCGGGAGCGGGCCTGCTGCATGCGCGTACCTGTCGACGCACGAGTGGTTCAACACCCTGTTAAGGGAGAGACAATGGGTTGCGGAGGAGCGCCGGTTTGTATCGGACTTCATCTCAGGCTTCGCAGCGGAAGCCGTCTCCTGCGTCATGTGGGTTCCCATAGACGTCATCAAGGAGAGGCTGCAGGTGCAGGACATCAACGTGAAGGGAAGGTACACCGGTTCGTGGGACGCCATCAAAACGGTGTCCCGTAACGAGGGCCTTGGAGGGCTTTACAAAGGATACCTTTCGACCCTTGGCAGCTTCGGGCCTTTCTCCGCGTTCTACTTTGTGTTCTACGAGCAGCTGAAGAACCTGTTCCTTGCGGAGAACAGCGCTTCGCGTACCGTATCCTTCACACAGGGCCTTTTTTGCGGTGGTACCGCCTCTGCCCTAGCCGCCGCCGTGACGAACCCTCTGGACATGGTTAAGCTGCGGCTGCAGGTCCAACGGTCGGTGTTGTCGTCAGGTGTCTCCACGCAGTTCTCGTACCACTACCGGTCGCTCCCCTCCGGTCTCGCCAGCATCGTTCGCGATGAAGGGGTCAGGGCGTTGTGGAAAGGCGTAGGTGCGAGAATCTTATTCGCAGGCCCGCAGGCCGCGCTCACCATGTCCATTTTCGAGGCGATAAAAATGCAGCTTCTTTGAGGCTTTTTTTTTTTTTTTTTTTTTTTTTTTTTTTTTTTTTTTTTTTTTTTTTTAAAGCTCACTACTAGAAAACGCAGAATTAGAAAAGCCGCTGGCCCTCCTTTATCTCTTATATTCTTTTGTAAAATGAAGTGACCCCCCCCCCCCCCCCCCCCGCCCCACGCTCTCTCCAACATCTTAATCAAAAGAAAAAAAAAACAAACAGGAAAAGAGGTGGAGGAGAAGAAGGGTACAGAGGGGGGAGGGGGGGAGGGGAGAGACTAAAAAAAAAAAAAGAGGGAAGAAAAAGAAAAAAGAAAAAGAAAAAGGGGAGTAAAGAAGAAAAAACCACAAAAAACAAATGGAAAACCTTGCAGGACAATACCTAAGAGTGCACGAATGGCCCGTAAAATACACCTTGGCAGCGGCAGGGGTCGCGACATGTTGGTACGCAACACGCATTATTTCCGAGAAACAAGAGAGGATCGAAGAAGAGGCACACTGTGAGGGCATGATAGAGCTGAACGAAATGCAGGTGGACACCCTGTACAGATTGTGGTGCGGTGGGAAACGAGAAGGCGGGATGGAGACCATCCTCCACAATAAACTAACAGAAGAGATTGAGGAGGCCCTTACTCTCCGCGACACTGTCAAAGTAATGGCCCTGCTCGAACAAGCAGCTCACGTCGGCGCAGACGAGCGAACACTGTCAATACGCTGCAACGAATCGATAATGATGTGGAGAACAGAGCGACGGCAAGCATTTGTATCATTGCTCAACTATGCAAAACCACGTGCGGAGGTGGTAGTAATTGTCAGCATTCTTAACGCAGCAAGGCCTATGCTGTGGGACTTCGCGAGGTCGCGGGAAAAACAACTAACAAAATCTGCAAAGGAAGCCGATGCGGTTACATTCTCCAGCGTGGCCGCAAGCTATTTATGCGTTGCGTTGTGCGACACGTTCTTCTCGTTCCTGATATCGTTGCTGAAGAGAGAAGAGGTCGAACATTTTGCAGATCGTGTGAAGAAACGTCTTATCAAGCATCTCCTCACCCTCGACCAATCATTCTACGATAGCAATGTGACGGAACTGGCGGAGCTTCAAGCAGACGTTATGAAACTTCGTTACCTCGTGACAGACAGGTTCTTTCAGGTCATCCGCTTCAGCTTTGTGTCGGCACATGCGTTGTACCAAGCATTCTCCTCTCCAGGACAAGCTTTGATATCATTGTGCTGTTTTTCATGCGTTCCTTTACTTATAACCGTTCGGTCGAGGCTTAACGAGGCTGAGGCGTACATAGATGGGAGAACCCATACGAGGGTTTCAAGAAAAGCTGGATCGTTGATGAAGAAACCATCAACAACGACTGTCCCGTCGCTTGTGTCGAGGCTGGCGTTCGTTCGAGCGGCAACCGCGGAGGACCAGGAAATGTACCAGATTTTAAAGGAGGAGGAGGCATCGCTTGCAGACTCGATGATCACGCAGACGATAGGAAGCAGGCTTCTTGAAGCACTTCGCGGGACAATTATCCCGAACGCGCTGGTCTTGGCTTTGTCATCAGTGGGCCACTGTGTGGTCCAGTGGGATTTGCTAAACACCTCCACAATCGCAAGAACGGTCGACACCGCCATCGAAGCCTTTGAAAACACAAATGCTCTGTATGAAGAACTTCAAGATCTGACAGAAGCCGATTACACAGTAAGGCTCATGTCTGTTTTAAACGCAAAGCCAACGATAGATGTGTTGCCCGCGACTGTTCTCCCCGTCACGTTGAGATCGTTCGATCTGAGGGTTGAGAATATAAGCTTCGCGTACCCCACGAACCCGGTGAAGAAGGTTTTGAACCGAGTTTCGTTCTCACTTCCTTTAGGATCACGTCTCGCTGTGGTCGGACGATCTGGGTCCGGAAAATCCAGCCTTGCTTCTTTATTAATTCGTCTTTATGACCCTTCTGAAGGAGGTGTTTACATTTCAACCTCCAACATCAAAACCCTTAACGTCCGGTGGGTTCGAAGCAAGATTGTCACTGTTCCACAGGGTGCAACTCTTCATCAGGAAACGATCCTAGAAGCGCTGCTGTATGGTGTTCCGGAAGCCGGGCGGAGGCGTACTGATGTGGAGAGGGTTTGCAAACAGCTCGGCCTGCACGAACTGATCACTGGCTTCAAACAAGGTTATAACACAAAACTCACCACGGGCGGGGTTCAGTTCTCAGGAGGGCAGGCGCAGCGTATCGCCATTGCAAGGGCGCTCCTTTCAAAACCCACTATCTTGGTTCTTGATGAAGCCACCAACGGTCTGGATATTCCGACTGAGCGCCAAGTCATATCGACCATCCTGGCAGAGCTGGGCCCAGCCTCTTCGCTGATTCTTGTGGCGCACCGACCGAGCACGGTAGGATATTGTGACAGAGCCTTGTGTATGTCAGAAGGAAGCGTTGTTGAAGAGGGCCAGCTCCCTGACGTTATGAATGACCCGTCGAGCCACACGTACCGCTTGTTCAGAGAGAATGCTGTTCTGCAAGAAGCGCTGTAGTTTTTTTTTATAACCGCCTTTTTTTTTTTTTTTTTTTTTTTTTTTTTTTTTTTTTTTTGCATATTGATACACCATACTTTAAAAAAAAAAAACTGGAGGGAAGACGGGGGGGGGGGGGGGGGATACTTGTTCTTTTATTGTGGTAAAAAAAAAGGGGGGGAAACTTCCGGCCCCCTCCCGTTTTTTTTTTGTAATCCCCCTACGGGGGGATTCAAGTATGATACATGCGATTTCTTTCTTTTTCTTTTTTTTTTCCCCTTCTTCTTGCGTTGCTCTCCTGGATTGCGCTTTTTCTTTTCCTCTTTATGTTAATGTTCCTTTTTTTTTTTTTTTTTTTTTTCCTCTAAAACGAAAGTGGGGTGCACAAAAAATGTTTCTTTTTTTTTTTGCTTTTTTTTTTTTTTTTTTTTTAAATTTTCTTTTCCTTGGGAAAGGTCGGGTGATGGGGATATATTTCAAGAAGAAAAAAAAAGAAGAAGAACAACAGTTTTTGACAAAAAAAATACTTCTTTTTTTCTTCTTTCTTTTAAGCTGCACGAGCGCAGAATCTTGGTTACCCTGGGGCGCCCCGGCTAGGGTTGAGTTGCACACTGCACGCATTAAGGACACGACGCGGAACGCAGAAGAAGGTGCGGCCCCTGTAATAAAGTAGACTGCATCTGTAGTTGCTTGTACACAAGGCGGGGTTAAACAACCAAAGTCATTCTTCTTCATCTTTTTTTTTTTCCCTTCCTTTTTTTATATATTTCACTGAAGGCCGCGCAACACCACTTCACATTCATGTATATTGCGAAAAATCGTAAAAGAGAAAAACTACAAATACGAAACACGGATTTGTCGATTTTCTCTTTCTTCTTTTTTCTCTTGCCTCAATATTCACTCCAACTTGTTGTACCCCTATCTGTTTTCCAAAAAAAAAAAAAAAAAAAAAAAAAAAAGTTGGATCTTCCAGCGCAAAATTTGAATGAGAACTGACTGGGTGAAAGTTGGAACAAAAAGAAAAAAAAAAAAGGGGGGGAGGGGAAAAAAAAAAAGCTACTTATTTATCGTCAAATGATCATTACCTAAGCAGTTTTTTTTTCTTTTTTTCTTCTTCTTTTTTTTGTTGAAAACGCAAACACAGGTAAGCAAATCATAAATAAATCATAAGGTTCCTGAATTTCAACACACCTTTCATTATGAAAAACCAGTTTGGTGGATTCGGTCACCTGTAATAAAGAAAAGTTTACCCAAATTCACGAATCCGTGTGTTGTAGTTTTTTTTTTTCTTTTTTTTTTTTTTTTTTAGGTGTAGGTGGTGGGGATAACATGGAAATATAAGAAGTACATCAGATGTGTTGTTCGCTGTTGACCTCCTCGTCGGTCATCACCGGTAGCGCCCGAGTGGAAGAACGTAACGCAGATGCTCAGGGTGACGAACAGGCAGCAAACTGCACGAGCGCAGAATCTTGGTTACCCGGGACGCCCCGGCTAGGGTTGAGCACACCGCATGCATTAAGGACACGACGCGGAACGCAGAAGAAGCTACTGCTCGGCCGAGGAGCGCCCCCTGTAATCAAGTAGGTAGTTTGTGCTTCGTTGCACGCTTAACGCCACCTAGTGTTTGCAATCAAAGCCCCATTTTTTTTTTCTTAAAGTCGCTCACGTTCTTCTTTTTTTTTGTTTTTTTTTTGTTTTGTTTTCTTCTTAAATTAAACAAGTATTATTCAGTTTTCTTGTAAGATCTATAAAAAAAAAAAAAAAAATAGTGGGTAACTTTGCAGTGCTTATCCAGGAATTCGCACCGCGCGCACTAGCAAAAAATATTCTTTGCGTCGGGGGAGGGGAGGGGGGGGGGGGGGTACTGTAAATTACTCTTACACCCAGGGCGCAATAGTTGCATGGGCATAATAATCCCCTCATGACAATTTTTTAGTCAGCCATTCTTTTTTTTTGTCGCTAGGATTTGTTCTTTGATGCAAACAGGGGGGGGAAGGGGGGGTAAAAAAACTTTTTTTTGAAACACAAAACCCGGATAGCAGAGCCCTGAACTCTTCTTTCTTCGACTACCCTCCCTCTCAGTGTTAGGGTAAAGGAAGATTGATTTTCCACCCTATCTTCCCCCCCCTCCCCCCTTTTTTTTGAAAACAAAAAAAAAAACCATTTACAGCCACACGTCACATATTCTCTTTTTCCTCTCGTGTTGCATTCTTGCACAGTTTCTTTTTTTTTTCTTTTTTTTTTTTTTTTTCTGTTCTGTTCTTCTTTCAATACGCGTATTTCTTTTTAAAGAAAACCAAAAAAAAAAAAAAAAAAAAAAAAATGCGATTCGCCTCCATAGCAGAAGCAATGCTGTTGAACAGCAAGCTAATAGGTGAAAAGATAGCAATTCGATGCGAGGTGACTAAGACGAAGCTCACCCACAAGGAACTTTACGAAAGAAGCTTGCAGCTGGGCACCGGGTTACAAAAAGCAGGAGCAGGCCGAGGAGAACGGATCGCCGTCCTGGGGGGCAACAACATAAGGCACATCGAAGTCATGGCTGCTGCGGCAATGACAGGAACGACTGTTGTTCCTATAAACCCCGCTCTGGAGAAGGAAGAAGTACACTCGATTCTTAACGAGGTGAACCCGAAGATCATTGTCGACACAAAAGGCGACAACAACCAAATAGACTCGAAAAAATGGAAAATTATCACATACTCCGACTATGAGAAAACACTTTTCGCACCGACCCCCGCCACACAGTTCGCACCTGTTCCCGAAGAACTACCGTGGAACATTCTCTACACATCCGGGACCACCTCGGGCAAACCGAAGGGCGTCGTCCGTTCCCACGCTTCGGCCATTGCTGGGTTCCTCACCCACACCGGCCCATTGCTGCTGGACGATCGAACTGTTGGGTTGGTCGCCTTCCCCCTTCACGGCGTCTCGTCTGTTTTCTTTTCGTTTTTGTACCTTTACATACAGGGCTCGATGGTCATTGTAGATTTGCAAGGGACTTCCGGTGCTCCGGAAAACCTTTTGAACACGATCGGCGAACGCGGGGTAACATATCTAACTGTGAGCCCGGGCATCATGACAGGCCTGCTTCGCAAGATCCAAAACCAAAAATCTGGTTTAAAAACCGTACTCCTGACAGGCTCCGCGTCCGACTCCAGTTTGAAGAACTCCGTAACACGTGGGTTCGGCGATGGGGTGAGGGTGTATGATGTGTACGGATCGACAGAAGCAGGGCTCATCACCATGCAGTCACCTGAAGACATGGACACCGAAAAGGACACTGTCGGTAAGGAGACCCCTGGAACACACCCTGTGAGAATCTTGGACGATGAGGGCGAAGAAGTTGCTGATGGAACCCCCGGTGCTGTCAGCGTGCGGACGCCCATGATGTTCACTAGGTATCTCCACGACCCTCCTGGGACGGACAGGGGTCTTGAGTACTTTCCGCAGGGCGATGTTGGTGTTCGCACCCCGTCGGGACACCTCCGTCTTCTAGGACGGGTGGACGACCTCCTCGTTCTGTCGTCAGGACACAACATCTACCCCATTGAGGTCGAGACGCTGCTACACCGTCATGTCCCTTGCCTCACTGCTTGTTATGTTATCGGGCTGCCGACCAACCACCACCCTGAGGTTGTCCTTGCAGTGTGTGCTGCTTCTGACCCGAAGCTCACACCTGCGGTTGTTGCAGAAGCGATGCGCGAGGTGCCCGCTGGAAGGAAACCCGGGAAGTACATCGTGGTCGCTGACGACCATCCTCTGCCGAGGACCGCGAACGGGAAGGTGAGGAAGAACATGTTGCGGGAGTTGTTTGCGTGATGAATAAAAAGAAAAAAAAAAAAAAAAACCCACCACCACCCCCCCTCTATCTCTTTTTTTTTTTCTCTCTTTTTTTTTTTCTTTTCCTTTCTTCATATGTCAATACAGTACGGTGTGGGAGGGGGGAGAAAACTAAAAAAAAAAAAAAAAATGCAACAACCCTACACCGTGTCGCAAGCTATTGTAGTGTTTGAACGGGATGAGTATGAAAGACGGTGTCAAAAGGCAATTGCGACAGGAGGCCCGGAACCAGAGGTAGTGCGAGCTTCCGAGGAGGAACACGTCAAGCTGTACGCAGGGGGTGGGGGGTGCTTGCCGGCAATCACGAAAATGGACAAGGACGGGCTGTCCATTCTGAAAGCCTGTAAACGGCTGGCACTAAGCAGTAATGCCATAGACAAAATAGGACCCGGTTTGGGGCTGATCCCGAACCTGGAAATCCTCAGTCTCGGAAGAAATAAGATAAAAAAACTGGAAAACCTCGACCTCCCCAACCTCAAACAGCTGTGGTTGTCTTACAACTTCATCGATCGCCTCAGCGGCCTTGACAAGCTTGCAAGGCTGACGACCCTTTACCTCTCTAACAACATGATCGACAAATGGGGTGAAATTGAACGGCTTGATGCGAACGAGCAACTCTCCGACCTCCTCCTTATCAACAATAAGGTGCACACTGACATCGACAAAGGGACTGACGAGTCTCGTGCGGAGTACAGGCTTCAGGTCCTCGTGCGCTTGCCGCAGCTCACCAAAATAGATGGGGAGCCTGTAGAGCCAGAGGAACGCGAAGCTGCGGAGGCACGCAAAACAACTGGCATGATGTGATCTTCATTTTTTTTTTTTTTTCTAGAATCGCTTTTCTTCCCTCCCCCCCCCCCAGTTTTTTATCCCCGATCCAACAGCAATGTTGTTTTTTTTTTTTTTTTTTTTTTTTTTTTTACCCCTTTCAAAAAAAATGAGCTCATTCGGGAGGGGGGGGGGATGTAGCATTGGGTGGGCGCTTACAGCCTTTTTTTCAGTTGATAAAAGGTTTGATTTGGCTAAAGGCCAAGGGAAAAAAAAAAATCCAACGGCGTGGCATTTCTGACCAATGTACTTCTGCCGCAAAAAAAAGAAAAAAAAACACTTTTTTCCCCCCGGACAAGCTCATACCGTGGGGGGAGGGATGAACGAAACAAAAACAAAAACAAAAAAAAGGGGAAGAAAAAAAAAAAAAAAAAAAAAAAAAACCATGACACAGCTATCTTTCAAATTAGTGCTCCTTGGGGAGAGTGCAGTGGGGGTATGGGCAAAAAAAAAAAAAAAAAAAAAAAAAAAAAAAAAAAACCACACAGAAATCAAGTATCGTGCTAAGATTTGTGAGACAGGACTTCCTGGAACACCAGGAGGCCACGATTGGAGCGGCTTTCTTGACACAAGTGGTGAATCTTGGAGATCAGCAATCTATTAAGTTTGAGATATGGGATACGGCGGGGCAGGAAAGGTACAAGAGCTTGGCGCCCATGTACTACAGGTAACGGGAAAAAAAAAAAAGAAAAAAAAAAAAAACTAGGGGTGCCGCAGCTGCCGTAATTGTGTATGATATCACTGACATGAATTCGTTCGTTCGGGCCAAGAATTGGGTGCAGGAGCTGCAGAGGCAAGGGGATACCTCGGTGGTTATTGCGCTGGCTGGCAACAAGTCTGACCTGGCTGACCAGAGGGTGGTGGAGACCTCGGAGGCGCAAGCTTACGCAGATGAGAAAAATCTGATCTTCTTGGAGTGCAGTGCCAAGGCAAATCACAATGTGAACGAAATGTTCCTTTCGATAGGTGTGTTGAAGAAGGAGAGAGGGAGAAGAAGAAGGGAATATAAAAAAAAAATAATTCTTTATGACTATATGTCTTTGTTGTTCGCACGAGCACAAAAGCTTTTTTAAAAAGCTGCCAAAATTTTTTTGCTCAGCACAAGTTGCATAAAGTTATAAAATCATTTTTTGAAAGATAAATATTTGTAACAAAAAGAAAAAAAAAAAAAAAAAAAAAAAAAACAGCGAAAAAGCTCCCCACTGCCAGGGCTGCTGTCGTTTCAGGTAGGGACCACCCCACAGTTCCTATTGCAGGAGGTTCAAAAGTATGTGTTTTTTTTTTTCTTTTTCTTTTTTTTTAAATTATAATTTTCTTTTTTTTTAAAAAAACAGAAAAGCGAAAAACCTGGCTGCAGTTGTTAAAAAAAAAGGGGGAATTTTTCTTCTGTTTCTTTCTCCCGCCCCCACCTTTGTTTTTTTTTTTATTCCTCAATTTTTTTTTGCCACAATATTTAAAAGAAAAAAAACCTCCCCCCTCCTTTTCCCCCTTCCCCTGGTTTTTTTTTTTCCAACTCCACTCAATCGATAATTTTTTTACCCCTTTTTTTTTTAAAATAAAAAAAAGTTAGGTTTTCTCTCTCTTTGGAATTGAAAGGTTGAAGCAGGGGAAAATGAGAGAAAAGAAGGGGGGGGGGGGGGGAAGGGCTTTTTTGCTTGAACAAATTATTTTTTTTTGATAGAAGGGGTGTTGTGCGTGGCTTCTTCATTTGTTACTTCCCCCCCCCCCCCCCCCTCCCCCACCTCTCTCTTTCTCTTTCTCTCTCTTCCCTTTATCGTTACTTAAAACTAGAAATAAACAAAAAAAAATTAGAAAAAAAAGGGGGGGGGTTGGTGTGCTATCAGTACGGCCACCAACGTGCAGAAAATTCAGGTGGTGAGGCAAAAAAAAGGGGGGGGATAATGTGTGAATAAAGTTTTTTTTTCCTATCCTGTTTTTCTTCTTTTTGTGTCTTCCTTTTTCTTGCCGGACGAGGGGGGGGGGGGGGGGGGATCTTTTCAGGACCACATACCCCTTACAGGTCAACATGAGTAACATGAAGCATATGAGGCAAAAGTACCCCGTTTATATTCTTTAACATTACCCTTTTGAAAATCGCCTTGCCTTTTTTTGATTTAAAAAAAAAAAAATATTGTTGTAAAAGAGCTATATAACAACTCTGTTGGTCCAAAAGTACACACCTCAGCAACTACCCCTGGCATGACAACGATAGTGAAAAGTGACTCTTTATGACAAATGGGTACCTACCTGGGGAGGACCTGCAAGCTCCCACCCCGCACTTTACCCCCTCTTTATTTTCTTTTAGTGTTTTTTTTTTTTTTTTTCCCTTTTTTCTCCCCATGTTTTGGACAGGCTAGGAATAGGGAAGGAAGGAGAAAAAGAAAATATATATGTGAAGACAGGAAATTTTGTGGAGAGGAGGGGAGACTGAACGGTGGAAGGACCCACCGTTCGATTTGTTTATTCTTCTTTTTTTTTTTTTTTTTTTTTTTTTTTTTTTTTTTTTTTTTGCGATCCGGAGCAAAGCGGAGTCCGCAGTCGGCACCCGCCACAACCCTCAGAATGGGGACCGAGCACGAGAAGGCCGGTGAGCACAAAAACGCGCATACCTCAAAAGAATAGTTTTTTTTTTTTTTTTTTTTTTTTTTTTTTTTTTTTTTTTTTTTTTTTGCCTGCACCTTACTTCATTTTATTTTGTTGTAAAAAAAGAAGAAAAAAAAGAGAAGAATTCTTATGCCCCCCCCCTCCCCCCCGCCCCCTCTTATCTCCTCCCCTCCTTCCATATTTTTCACATCTGCTTTTTTTTTTTTTTTTTTTTTTTTTTCTTTACTCATGTCTCTTTCCATACAATTTTTTTTTTCCCAAATGTTTTTTTTACGAATGGACAAATGTAAAAAAAAAAAAAAAAAAAAAAAAAAAAAAAAAAAAAAAAAAAAAAAAGTGTGAAGGGGTATTAAAAAAAAAAAAGAATGTGGCGAAATGAGAAGCCCCTGGTGCCTTGTCCTGACGGTGCAAAGCGGCACCTGACAGCAAAAGTGTTCTCGCCGGCTGGGACGATGAGAGACGAGGGGGCAATCTGCGAGGGAACAGTAGATATCTTGGCCGAATGCTTTGGTGAGCATGGCCCTGCAAACAAGGGGGACTTATTTACTGAATGTTTAAAACTGCTGGACGAAGAGAGGTGCGCATGGGTAGTCGTCCTCTCAGGCGAGCGTGTCGTGGCTGCTCTAGCCACTGCTGTCTTTACAGATGCCATCCACATCTTAAATTTAGCGGTGGATCCAGAATACCAAGGCCAGGGTGTGGCAAAATTCGCCCTCAAGGAGGCCCAAAAGATTGCAATCTCCCACAACAAGTCCCGCCTCTGCGGCCACGTCGACCGAGCCAACGCATCCCTATTATCCCTTTATAAACACCTTGGCTGTGAGATCCAACAAACTGGGTTTGGCTCGAAAAGTGCAACCCCTACATCAATGCTCAACCTTGCGGCTTCATGGGACCCCAGTTTATCCGCGGAAGATGTCACTGCGGAACAACTCCGAGAATGGAACAAAAAACACGGGCAACAGTGCAGCTCCACCGCCATCGGGCTGGCCATATTTGTGTCATCTGTTGTTTCAGCTGTGCTTTGGAGGCGTGTGAGGTGAAATTAGTTTTTTTTTTTTTTTTTTTTTTTTTTTTTTTTTTTTTACATTTAATTAAAAAAAAAAAAAAAAATAACATTTTCCTCCCAATCACAGCGAATTTTGGAGGGGCGTCTCACCATCCCCCTGCCATCCTTCGAAAAAAAAAAAAATAAATAAAAAAAAAAATCATAAAAAAAAAAAAATAATAATAATAATGGGGCCCGCGGCATGGTGGCTCATAGTGTTGCAAGCAGTGGTGCTGGCTTCACCGCTGTCATGTGAGGCACCGTGCAGTGAATGCCCCATGCCGAACACAAGGTCGTTGGAGGTGTTTGTGTCAAATGATTTCCGGCGGGGGCTCGTCGACACCACCTGCGATGTAGTGCGAGGCTACGCAAAGCGCCACGACCTGAACATAACGGGTCAGGACAACATGAAGGCCTTCAGCGACCAGACATGGGCGTCAGACCTAACAGAGGACTACTACACCTACTCTTTAGAAATGTTCGCACAGCACGAAGAAGAGATCCTCGACCTCCTCTACTTCCCCAGCGAATGGATCCCCGCCTTCGAAGGATACATCGAAAACTTAACAAGCCTCAATATCAGCAACATAAGAACAAAGCTTATCAAACACGCGACCACCAATATGTCAGACATCGTATCTGTAGCAACAAGCCCTGACCAAACCGTGTTCTACTACAAGAAGAGTGTGTTTGACATGTTGAACATAACGTGGCCGACTGATAGTTTGGACAGCTTGGCCGACATCATGCGTGTTATTAAGAAAGATTTTGGCGGGTTTCCCTTGGCAATACCGGCAGCGCACTCAAATGAATCTTCGTACAGCTTTGCCACCCTGCTGTCTACACAACCTCACGCTGGGCATCTTGTTGAAGACGATGGCCGTGTTACAATAAACAATACCAATGTCACGTTTATCATGAACATGTGGCGGTCGTGGTACGGGGATATCCTCCCCGAACGGAGCGTAACCCGCAACGAAGCAAGGGAAATGTTCTTAAACGGTTCAATTGCGGTGTACCTTGGTTGGTCGTCAGACTCTGCAATATTGAATGTTCATTCAAAATCAGATGACTTTGCAGCAGGTCCTGTCCCTGGCGGGTTAGGATGCTCCGGAGATGTCGGTTTCGCCATTAATTCTCAGTCCACCGCGAACGTTCAAACACATCTTCGCAATATCCTTCAAGATTTTGTCACCCACGGTGCAAAATTTCTTCATATCTCGTCTCCCGGAAGCCAGCCGGTTGTAAAGGACTTCCGTTCAGACACAAAAACATGGGAGGTGTACAAAAGTTATAACCGCATACTTCACGAGAGCCACGAGGCATACCCCGAGTTCTGGGAGGCAGTCACCTACCGCTCTGCCGGATGCCGAGCGGTTTTTCGAACGTGTGCCGATACAGTACATTCTAAACTGGAACCTTTCCTCTCTCGTAGAAACGCCTCGAAGACATCGGATAAGGTTGTTTCAGAGCTTGAAACGGATTTGCACAAATTGTTGGGTCATTGGAAATACGTCCCTGGTGACAACAGCAGTGGAACATGGACAAAATCGAGGGTAGCGCTTCTTACAACATGCGCCGTGTGCCTTGTGCTGTTTATCCTGCTCGGGTTGTTCATTTGGAGCGAAACACGGAAAATGAGAAGGGTACCGACCTATACCATACCTATATCGGTGTTGTTGGGGCTTGTCGTCATGGCTTTCGGGGTGGTTTTAAGCACCAGTCTCGTCACACTTCAGGATGGTACAACAAAAGCGATATCTCGTGAGCTTGCGAAGGATGTCCGTGTGCAGTCGATGACAGCGATGGAGAATCTTGTCACCGTGACGGTGGATAGTTTGAGACAGTCGGGCCAGGCGTCGCTCTACATCATCCAACGAACCGTTTCATCCGCGAAGAATTTCCTGGGGAAGATGGAGCTGCACCCGCGTTCCTTTGTGATTGTCATCGACAGAAAGAACGGCGATGTTTTAATCTCATCGAACCCTTCCATCGTCCCGGAAACATCCGTCCTCGATTGGGAGGCATCGCCCTACACACTTGTCTCCGCTGCACTAAAACAGTACCAATGGAGGACGGGGGAGAGTATAATCGATGCGGAGGTAGCCCACACTATATACGGACCGGGCGGCGATGCATGGCATGTCAACGCGCAACAACTCGATGCAGGTACAGAAGGATTGAAATTCGTTGGATTCTCATGGGTAATGCTATA
Source organism: Diplonema japonicum (assembly GCA_964019335.1). Lineage (NCBI taxonomy): Eukaryota > Euglenozoa > Diplonemea > Diplonemida > Diplonemidae > Diplonema > Diplonema japonicum. Next base: position 89,160 of record OZ025748.1, read on the forward strand.
CATGACACCAAGGGACATCATTCTAAGCCGAGCCGACGAGGTCAGAGATAAATCACTAGACATCGCAATTCTACAAACAGTACTTGCGATTGCCGTTGCGGTGTTATCAGCTGCGTTGATCTCACGGCCGTTGGTGAACCTTGCCGTCGACATGGAACATGTCAGGGTCATGGACGTGGAGTCGTTAAAAAAGCGAGACAGTGCTCTGACAGAAGTCAAAGCGCTCCTCGCAGGATTTTACTCCGTCTGCAAAATCTTGAAGGAGTACAAATCGTTCCTCCCCGACGCGCTCTTCAACGAGGACACTGCCGACGACATCTCCCCGCAGTCCAACAGCCGCCCGCCTTTCAACAACGGTAAAGCTGCCATTGTATTCACAGACATTCAAAGCTCCACCGAAATGTGGTACAAGGCACCCCACGGGATGAAAAAATCCCTCCGTGTGCACAACCAAGCCATACGACGATGCATAGATAGACACGACGGCTACGAGGTTAAAACTATAGGCGACTCCTTTATGGTTGCCTTTGAAGATCTTCACAAGGCGGTTGCGTTTTGCATTGCCGTTCAAGAAGTTTTATATGCGTCGGAGTGGCCGACAGAGCTCCTCGCGATGCCTTTGTGCAAACACCAAACCGGGAAATGGAAAGGTCTACGGGTTCGAATGGGGGTTAACTACGGATCGGTAACCCTTGAAAACTCTCAAATGACCGGGCGAGCAGACTATCTCGGCGCAACGGTCAACAAAGCAGCGAAGCTGGAGTCCGCCGGGTTCGGGGGGTCGATTTCGTTAACAGAAGACGACCTCAAAAACCTAAATCTAGAGGCACTAAACAACCCCGTTACAATCTCATGCGGAACAGTAGAACTGCGGAACATGCCGGACCAAGAAGTCCATTTATTAATCCCGAAAAGCTTGAAAGGCCGCGTACCGTATCTGGAAGAGAAGGTGGCTGTTCAGAACAACGCGGTCAATCCGTTGGTACGAAACGAAGCTGTTTCCATATCATCTATGAACGAGACGGCAACACTGACAAAATCGTTAATGCCGAGAATGCTGAAAGAAAAAATGCACCGAGCGCAAGGAACGGTCGCACACGTTCGTGTGGCGTACGAATCGTTAAACACATCGACGATACCACTAGTCCGTGTGAACGAGGTTTTGTCGGCAACGGTTCATTGCGTTGAAATGTGTGGCGGGACGGTGGTATCGGTGTGCTCCGCCGCCGTTGTTTCCGCGTGGAACACAACAAAAAAATGCACAACGCACGTTCTCAACACCGTCCGGTTCATCGGCGTGTTCAGTAAGCAACTCAACCACACCGACGGCGCTTGGCGAGATAAATGCACCCTTGGTGTAGCATCAGGAGGGGTACTCTACGGCAACGCTGGGTCACGCGAACTGCGCTTCTCGCTGGTAATCGGATCTGTAGTTGAAACTGCTGGACTTCTCTCTGAAGCCAGCAAAGACTTGGGTGCGTTTTGCTTAATGGCAACCCTCCCCGGTCAAGCCGACTTGACGCTGGACAACACCATTCGAAAGGTGATCCGGCCCGTCGACACATGGTCCACCTCATGCGGGCAAAAAGTTGTTATTTACCAACCTCGTGTGGGGAAGCTATCCAGAATTGGTGAACAATCCGCGTATATTCCCCCAACCAGAACCTGTAATAGTGAGGAGGGGATTGATGGAGAATGCGATGCTTGGGGTTGGACTAAGGAATATACCACGAGTTTTCACAACGGTGATGTTGAACGGATAGGGGAGAGTGCTGATCCTGTGTTGAAGAAGGTTGCTGCTTGGATGTCGAAAACTGTCCCGAAGCCTCACTGTAAGACGGCCGTGGGTTATGACCTATCGCCGCAGCCCACCCCCGTCCAGGAGGAGAATCACAGGTATCCTCTGGGGAATATTATCGTCCCCGCTGGTCTTTGAGGTGTCTATTTTTATATTTCTATTCAGAGATTTATATGTCCTCCAGTTTTTTTTTGGCGTGGGAGAGTAGGGGGGAGGGGGATATATATGACAATCTCTGTTTCTATTTCTTTTTGTTTGGTGCGTCTCTTTTTTCGATCTTCTTCTTCTTCCCCCACCCCATGTTTTTCTTTTCGTGGATTTTTTTTTTTTTTTTTTTTTTTAGGAGAAAAAAAATGAAATTACCACCACTTTTCGTGGCGTTACTCATCCAATGATGGGGGGGGGGGGGGGGGGGGGATGGGCTCGCCTTAAGGTCCCCGAATGTCCACAAGGCCTGCTAGTGGCTGAAATCGCAATTTTAAAAAAAAAAAGGCAAAAAAAAAAAAAAAAGAGGGTGTGTTTCAATCCCTTTTTTCTTTTCCCCCCACCCCCCATGTTTTCTTCTTTTATTCTTTTGCCCAACATGGCTTACGGGGGGTGTCTTTGCTTTTTAGTTTATGAGAAGGGAAAAAAGAGGGGGGGGGGGGGGGGGGGTGAAGGCCCGTTTTTCTTTTTTACGATTACAGCTTTTTCGTCTCTGGAAATTTGCGAGGAAACACCCTCCAGAAAGAAAGAGGGGAGGGGTGATAAAAATGAGGGGAAACAAGTTAAGCAAACTTTCTTCGTTCAGCCGTCTTTCTTTTTTTCTGAGACAAAGGAGCGTTTTGCATATTCTCGGCATTTTTTTTCTCTTTCTTTACACACCTTAAATAGGAAGAAATAAACAAACCTCTCCCTACCGCCTTCTTTTTAAGAAAAAAGATTGTACCAGTTTTGTAACAGTTCGATTTATTTTTTTTTTAAAGATCTTTTTTTAGGAGGGAGGGGAGGCACGAAAAGTTTCAAAAAAAAAAAAAGAATTACAGAAACGAAAAAAAAAAAATTCACACTTCATCTCGATTTTTTTTTTTTTTTTTTTTGCTACGAAAAGTGCCATTAATGTTACGAACAAGAAAAAAAATCCGTTCCGCAAAAATCCGTTCAGACTGTCGCGTGGGAAAAAAAAAAAAAAAAAAGAAAGGTAAAATGCTGCTGGCAGATAATAAATCCCCCCCCCCCCCAACCCCCCCCCAAAAAAAACCTGGCTACTTTCAGTATAAGCCAAATTCACCAGTGACATAACCGTTTTTGGTATTCACATTGTTAGGCGATCACATATTGCAGGTTCCCTTCAAAGATACCTTTTTTTTTTTTTTTTTTTTTTTTTTGATCGACACGTACAAAAGAAAGAAATTTGCGTACAAAATTCTTTCTTCTTCATGATCTTTGCGAAACACTAAAAAAAAGGGGGGGGGAGGGATGGGAGATTCTTCTCAGGAGGCAAGCATTGTAATAAGGATGGAGGCGAGCAGACAATCCCGCCTTCCCCTCCCCCCGCCTCTGTCTTTTTTCGTCCATTCGTGTCAGTCTTAAGATGAGCATATATGCCCCCACAAAATTCTGCTCTTTTTTTTTTTTTTTTTTTCTTTTCCCTCGTAAAAGTGGCAAATAGCTATGAAACTCCCTTGTCGTGCGTAACCACGGTGGAAGGGGAAGAAAAAAAAAAAGCGAGAAAAAAAAGAGAAAAAAAAACCTTTGATTTTTCATATCACATGTATTTACAATAAGGCAAACAAAAAAAAATAAGCAGTCAATAGCAATCCAGTAGGTTCCAGCATGCGCAAAATAAGTGTGTGCTTTTTTTTCTTCTTCTTTTTTCTTTTCTTTTTTTTTTTTTCTTCTTTCGTGTTATGTTGTGACTAGCCCCTGTTCTTTTTTACGTTCCGTAGTTCTTTTTTTTCTTCTTCGTCTTCTTGGATTTCTTTTTTGCCCCCATTCTTGCATCCCTTTTGATTACTCACAGGTTATATAGCTACAAAAGAAGAAAAAAAACAAAAAAAAAGGAAATGAAATCCGCGGTTCTTGTTGCGATGTGTGCATCCCTTGCTTCTGCACAGCATCCCTTTGTAAACCCCTTGTTCTACACAAGCGGCGACTGCACTGGGAGCACGGACCCTGCATCGGCACTGTGGAGCTTTCCTGCGAAGGACAATACTGCTGTGAAGCCCTTCTCCGTGGCAGGGAGGGAATTGAGTGGGGTCACCATCGACACCTGCTTGACAGACAGCAGCGTGGCGTACTCGGTGATGCTGAAGATCGACTCCACGGCCTGCCCTGGCAACGGTGCGGACACCCTGCAGCTCTCGTACTGGAGCAGCTCCACAACGTGTGCAGCAGCGGCGACCAGTGTGACGACTCTGACAGAAGGCAGCTGTGTGGCGACACCTCTCGGGTCCGCCTTCTTCAACACATCGCTCAATGCGAGCGAACTGTGCGTGATGACAAACCTCATCAGCGCCATGAAGACGGGTGGGCTGAGGCTGAGCAACCACCAACTGTCATCGAACTGCACAGGGTTCTTGTCCCCCTCCATTGAACTTATCGATTTGAACGGGCAGAGTTGCGGGGCTGAGCCGCAGTGCAGGGGGTGCTGCCAGAACTGGGACAGCAAGGACTGCACACCTGACGGGTCCCCCAAATACCGTGACGCATTGGCGACATGCCGTGAGGTGTCGGGGTCGTGGGAGGGTGCCCTCACGACACTGGGTTTCAGTGACAACAAGTGCTCAGCGAGGGACTACGGCAACCCAATCTTTGGGATTGTGCCCAAGCTGTCAGACACTGCAGAGTGCACCAGCTACAGCAGAGGAGGTTACATTACTTATTCTATTGAAACAAACCTTGTGGCGCCCCTCACGATCGACATCTACTGCCAGTGGGTGCAGCTGAACACGAAGTACAATGTCGACGGCTTCCTTTCTTGGGATGAGTTCAACAAGCGTGTGAACGGGGCCCCCGCAGCCCACCCCGTTTCTGTCTTGGCGCTTGTGGTGCTTCTTGTCACTGTGCTGTTTTAGACATCCTTGATGATGGCAATTTGCAACATAGAATTAATGCAAAATAAAGTGAAGTCGAAAATAAAAGAAAAAAATAAGAAAAGAATCCAAATACCTGTGTACTTGTGGACAATGTGACTTTAATTATGACAAGATTCGTATCCCTCCCTTTTGTAAGCAGCTAGAAGGAAGCTCGCTATATAGTTTCCCCCGCTGTTTCAATCCCTTTTGTTTCACAAGCTTGTGGGCAAGAAAATGCCTGCTTGCCTTACCTCTTTATATATACAGAACCCCATTTAGTCCCTACGTTTATCCCATCCCCCAGAAAAGACGGCAAGAAGATTGAGCCCTCTCAGCTTTTGTTTCGTATTACTTGCTTTTAATGTCAGACAGAGATCAACTCCTGGAGCCCATTGTTCTATTCTTGTGGGCTTCCGTTGCAAATATCATTTTCACTGACACAGCAAACCTTTTCTTACTCCTCCCCTCTTCCCCTCCTTCCCCCTATGTGTTCCCATTTACCTTTTTCATAACATTCCACAACAGTTGAATTAAAAGAAATGAAGTCAGCCCTCCTCTTTGCGATGTGTGCATCCTTTTCTTCTGCACAGGAGGATCCCTTTGTAAACCCCTTGTTCTACACAAGCGGCGACTGCACTGGGAGCACGGACCCTGCATCGGCAAGGTGGTCCTACCTTGCGAAGGACGGGGTCGCAGTCAGACCATTTTCCGGCAGGGATCTGAGCTACGGTCTGAGCGGGTACACCATCAACGCCTGCCTCTCGTTCAGCGTGGCGTACTCGGTGATGTTGAAGATCGACACCACGGCCTGCCCTGGCAACGGGAACAACGCCCTGCAGATGGCATACTGGAGCAGCTCGTCCTCGTGTGAGGGAGCACCGACCAGTGTGGCAACACTGACCGCAGGCACCTGTGTGGCAACACCCCTCGGGTCCGCAAGGTTCGCACCATCGCTGACGGCAGCTGAGATATGCGTGGTTACGAACTACTTGAACACAATGCAGACTGGCGGTGTCCGAACCCGTATCTATGCAGGAGGCGACTGCACCGGCAGTAGGATGGTGACGGACACAGTGACTACCCTGGGGGAGAGGGGTTGCGGGGCGGAACCCGATTGCACCGGATGCTGCGAATTTTACGACCCTTTGACATGCCAGGCCGTGTCGACACCGAGCTACCTGGACTTCTTGACTGCCTGCAACAAGGTGGGGACAACGTGGGACGCAGCAGTGATGTCGAATGGCTACAGCGATGCGAAATGCACGCGGGAGGACAACACAAACCCCGCCTTGGGGAGAGTCCAGCACATTGGGTCTTGCTACACAATCTCGGGTAGCGGGCGCAGTGTTTCGCTGCTTCAGGATTTCGTGGCGCCCCTCACGACCGACGTCTACTGCCAGTTCGTGCAGCTGGGGGCCAGCAAGAATGTCTCTGGGTTCCTCACTTGGGAGGAGTTCAGGAAACAAACAAACTCTGCCCCCGCAGCCCATCCCGTCTCTGTCTTGGCGTTCATCGTGCTTCTCGTCACCGTGATGCTCTGAGACTCCACTGGGGGGGGGTTTTTTTTTTTTCTTCTTTTTTAAAACTTATAAAAAAAAATACTTTAAAATACAATTCCTTGTGGATTGGGTATTTCTTCCCTCTCATTCTCCCATCAGACCGAAGGACTCGTCGCTGTTTTTTTTCTTTCTTTTTTTTTTTTTTTTTTTTTTTTTTCTTTAGAGAACAAGGGGGCGTCTCACAAAGACTTCCTTTAACTCATATATTCTTTTTTTCTATTTTTTTTTTTACTTCCACCCGCCAGAGCCCCCAGAACGGGGACAACGGAGACTAAGGACAGCGCGGCCGGTGAGCGCAAAAGCGCATACCTTAAATGAATAGTTTCTTCTTCTTTTTCTATTCTTCCAGTAAAACAAAATGTTGGGCGGGCAAACGTCCGGGGGTTATTGTCGCTTTTGCCGGGCTAAAAAATGCAACAAAATATTTTCCTCTTAGGATCCGGGTTTCTGTCGCGTCCTAGAGTTTGTCCGTTCGGCTTTTGGCCGTCCGGCATTTTTTTGCTTTACAGTGGTTCTACCTTTACAACCATTACAATTCGTTATTATTGTTTCTTTCTTTCCAGACACCAGACTGAGAAAAAGATATATAGACTATTCACAGGTTACTCTTTTTTTCTTCTTTGGAGCATTGCTTGCAATTGTTCCCCGAAAGGAAGGTATTCTTTTGGTGTCTCTCGACCTTGTCTGGGTTCCAGTCATGTCAGGTCACCATGCACTCTATGCCTCTATTCAGGTGTGTCGCGGCTCAAACGCCTGCAGGACTTTCTACAATGTTTTTTTTTTTTTTTTTTTTTTTTTTTTTTTTTTGTAAAAGAAAGCAACAATGTCAACAAAGCCTCACATGCAACGTGGAATGCCACCTTGTTATTCCAGTGAAGATCATCCCCTCCTAACTCATTTCCTTCTTCCTCACTTTTCCGAATAGATGAGTGCTGCTGTTTGGTCGTTGTGACATTGTTATACCTCCCTCACCCCCCTCCTCCCTTTATTTCTCTTATTCATAAATGTTTTATGTCCCCTCCCCCCTTCCCTCTCTTTCTCGCATTTTGAACACACCACAGTTTAAACTTGACAACAACAAAAAAAAGAAGAAAACCAAAACAGAAATGAAATCCGTGGTTCTCGTTGCGATGTGTGCATCCCTTGCTTCTGCACAGCATCCCTTTGTAAACCCCTTGTTCTACACAAGCGGCGACTGCACTGGGAGCACGGACCCTGCATCGGCACTGTGGAGCTTTCCTGCGAAGGACAATACTGCTGTGAAGCCCTTCTCCGTGGCAGGGAGGGAATTGAGTGGGGTCACCATCGACACCTGCTTGACAGACAGCAGCGTGGCGTACTCGGTGATGCTGAAGATCGACTCCACGGCCTGCCCTGGCAACGGTGCGAACACCCTGCAGCTCTCGTACTGGAATGAGTCCACAACGTGTGCAGCAGCGGCGACCAGTGTGACGACTCTGACAGAAGGCAGCTGTGTGGCGACACCTCTCGGGTCCGCCTTCTTCAACACATCGCTCAATGCGAGCGAACTGTGCGTGATGACAAACCTCATCAGCGCCATGAAGACGGGTGGGCTGAGGCTGAGCAACCACCAACTGTCATCGAACTGCACAGGGTTCTTGCCCTCCACTCAACTTATCGATTTGAACGGGCAGAGTTGCGGGGCTGAGCCGCAGTGCAGGGGGTGCTGCCAGAACTGGGACAGCAAGGACTGCACACCTGACGGGTCCCCCAAGTACCTTGACCAACTGGCGACATGCCGTGAGGTGTCGGGGTCGTGGGAGGGTGCCCTCATGACACTGGGCTTCAGTGACAACAAGTGCACAACAAAGGACACCGGCAACCCAATCCTTGGGATTGTGCTCAAGCTGTCAGACACTGCAGGGTGCACCAGCTACAGCGAAGGTTACGTCCCTTATTCTATTGAAACAAACCTTGTGGCGCCCCTCACGATCGACATCTACTGCCAGTGGGTGCAGCTGAACACGAAGTACAATGTCGACGGCTTCCTTTCTTGGGATGAGTTCAACAAGCGTGTGAACGGGGCCCCCGCAGCCCACCCCGTCTCTGTCTTGGCGCTTGTGGTACTTCTTGTCACTGTGCTGTTTTAGACATCCTTGCTGATGGCAATTTACAACATATATCATGAATTAATGCAAAATAAAGTGAAGTCGAAAATAAAAGAAAAATAAAGATGGAAAAAAAGAATCCAAATACCTGTGTTCTTGTGGACAATGTGACTTCAATTAGACAAGCAGCAATGCCATTCGTATCTCTCTCTCTCTCCCTTTTGTAAGCAGCTAGTAGGAAACTTCGTATATAGTTTCCCCCGCTGTTTGAATCCCTTTTGTTTCACAAGCTTGTGGGCAAGAAAATGCCTGCTTGCCTTACCTCTTTATATATACAGAACCCCATTTTCCTTTTGTTTTTTTCTGCGTTTATCCCGTCCCCCAAAAAAGACGGCAAGAAGATTTAACCCTCTGAGCCTTTGTTTCGTTTTTATTCTTGCTTTAATGTCAGACAGAGATCAACTCCTGTGAAGCCCATTGTTCTTTTACTTGTGGGTTTCCGGTGCAATATCATTTTCACTGACAAAGCAAACCTTTTCTTACTCCTCCCCTCTCCTCCCCTCTTCCCATCCCTCCCCCTATGTGTTGCCATTTACCTTTTTCATAACATTCCACAACAGTTGAATTAAAAGAAATGAAGTCAGCCTTCCTCATTGCGATGTGTGCATCCCTTACTTCTGCACAGCATCCCCCTTTGTTCTACACAAGCGGCGACTGCACTGGGAGCACGGACCCTGCATCGGCACTGTGGAGCTTTCTTGCAAAGGGCAAGACTGCTGTGAAGCCCTTCTCCGTGGCAGGGAGGGAATTGAGTGGGGTCATCATCGCAGTAGCCTAACGTACTAGGTGATGCTGAAGATCGACGGCACGGCCTGCCCTGGCAACGGCGCGGGGTTATGCTCAAGCTGTCTGCACTGAAAGGTACGCCTTATACAGTTTTGAAGTACGTCCCTTATTATTTGGAAACAAATTATCACGATCGACATCCACTGCCAGTGGGTGCAGCTGAACACGAAGTACAATGTCGACGGCTTCCTTTCTTGGGATGAGCACCCCATCTCTGTCTTGGTGGCTTGTTTGTGATACGCTGCAGACGACGTGGCTGAGGGAGAAAAAGAGGCGCGCTTTTCTGGCGCAGCCATGCAAGAAGGTGAGATCACTACGATCCATTTGCCGCGACCACGCCGTTGGCTTTGATAGGAGGGCCCTGTTTGCATCAAAGCTGAAAGGACTGAGAGAAGATACAAACGACAGCTAGGCACTACGGTGGGTAGCAGGGAACAACCCCAAAAGGGGAGCATCAAGGGTAGGCACGCCGCATGCGGCTTTCGTCTCAGGGAGTTTGCATGTTAATTTGAGTTTTTATGTTGAGCAGTAGAAAAGCTTGGATTGGCTTATTCTCCTTCTGCTTTTTATATCGTTGATCCGTCCTTGTTTCATTTTTACAGGGCTTGCTTCTAATCCGTTTCGGTTCTACAATGGGAGAAGGGAAAGCAAGCCACAGGGAGGTTTTGCAAGCTTTTGAGGGTGTCTCACAAAGTAAAGTAACTTACACACAAAAAAAGCTTTCGCTTTTTTAATATTATTATTATTATTATTATTTTCTTTCTTTTTTTTTTTCATTGAAACATAAAAACCAAAATAAATTTCCTCAAAGAAAAAAAAAAAAAAAAAAAAAATGAAGACCGCCTTCCTCCTAGCGATGTGTGTGTCCCTTGCAACGGCAGAGAAAAGCCTTTTCGTCCTCCCCTCTCTGTACACCAGCAACGACTGCACTGGGAACACAGACCCCGCACCGGCACTGTGGAGCTACCTTGCAAAGGACGGCATCAGCGTAAAACCCTTTCAGGACAGCGGGTACAGCGCGTACACCATCAACCAGTGCATGACGGACGACAGCGTAACGTACTCGGTGATGCTGACAATTGACAGCACGGCCTGCCCTGGCAACGGCACAGAGTCCTTACAACTCTCGTACTGGAGGAGCACGTCGAAATGTGAAGGAGCTCCCACCAGTGTAACGACACTATCTGCTAACACCTGTGTGCCGACACCCCTCGGGTCCGCAAAATTCTCGCCATCTCTCACCACAACGGAACTGTGCGTGCTGATGACCTACAGAACAGCAATGGAGACGGGAGGGATGAGGAGGCGCGTGTGGAAAAACTCCCAATGCAACGGGGCGACAACCTCAAACATGCTTACTACAATGGCAAGCGGGAGCTGCAGCGCACCTATGTGTACAGGATGCTGCAAGGCGCGGAACCCTACAACCTGCAAATGGACGGAATCTGACTACGAGCTCAGGATGGCAACATGCAAGAAAGCAGCAGACAAATGGGCGAACTTCGAGGTGGTGGTGAGCTACAGCAACGACGTTTGCTCGAGCCGCAGTGACAGCAACCCTGCCTCAGGTCTCGCTGAACGGGTGGAGTACTGCAACACAGTCACTGAAGAGGGACCCAGTACCAACACGAGTGTTTCAGTGGAAACAAACTTCGTGGCGCCCCTCACGATCGACATCTACTGCCAGTGGGTGCAGCTAAACACGAAGTACAATGTCGACGGCTTCCTTTCTTGGGACAGGTTCCAGGAGGAGTATAACCGAATTGTGAATGCCGCTCCCGCAGTGCGTCCTGCTGTTTCTGCCTTGGTTCTTTTTGTACTTGGCGCTGTGTTGTTCTAAAGAAAATGGTAAAAGTAGTTGTTTTTTTTTATTTTATTTTATTTGTATATTGTTTGGATAAGAACAGTATATTTCACAATGTTTGCGAGTTTTTTTTGTTTTAACAATATTATTGTCGAGACTAAAAACTAGTTGATGGCAGCGTAATGAGCTATTTTATTAGGTAAAATTCCGCTCGTGGGCACAAACAAATGGAGCGCCAAACTAGTTTTTTTTTCTTTTTTTTTTTTATATAAACAATGCGCACACAATTGGTCAATTTCTATTTTGTTTTTCTTTTTTTCTTTTTTCCTTCTTCCTCTTTTTATTTCTTCTAACTCCCACTAACTATTGCTGTGGGAAAAAAAAAAAAAAAAAAAAAAAGGTTTTGACAAGTTTTCAGGACGTACTTTTTTTTTGCTGGTCTGGCACTTTTCATTTTTTTTTACAGTATCTCCCTTTTTTTTTCGACGAGTCAAAAAAAAAAAAAAGAAAGAAAGAAAAAAAAAAGAAAAGGAAGGAGATAAACGAAAGCTGATAATTCGTTTTTTTTTTTTTTTTTTTTTCTTCTTTCTCCTCTGGAAAAAAAAAACAGAAATATCTTCTATCAGGGCTCTCTCGTTCTTTTCTTTTTCTTTTTTGTCTTTCTTTCTCCCCCACTCCTCCACTCTCTCCCCCTTCTTCCATCTTCTACTCTGGATGATTACTTCTCACTGCAGTCCGGACTGACCACCGGTCTTTCCTTTAAGCTCGTTCCCTGCATGAAAGTTGTAGTGGTAACAAAAGGTGTTAGCATACCTTTTCACTTCACTTCCTTGTAGCCCTCTTCTTTGAACAGGTAGGAATGATGCTGCTTCGATAACGTGATCTGCCTATTGTTTATTTTATTTTATTTTCTTTTGTAGGAAACTGCTAAGTATCTCACCCGACCCCCCCCCCCCCTAAATTCAAACTAGGCCCTTACTTTCCTAAATGCTCAAAGTAGACCCCCTTGGTTCTCAAAGTGTTCAAATACCAACCCCCCTAGGTTCGAAATGCTCAAACCGGCCCCCCTAAGATTCATACATGTCCACATATTTTTTTTTCGCTCTGGGAGTCCTAATAAGAAGGCACCTGACACTCGAGGTAAAAGGGTTTTCCTGAGGTGAACTGATTTCCTGCCTGGGCATTCTTGGTCACAAAAGCACTTGCACCAATGGGGGGGTTTTTTTTTCCTCTCCCTTTTGCATACGCCGCAACTTTGTTACCATTGGGCCTACTCTTGATTGGCCTCTTGAAAGACTGGGGGGGGGGGGGGGGGGGGGTAAGTACACTTTAAAAACCGAGGGAGCTGACTTTGAGCATTTTTTAAAGCCCTAGGGGTCTAATTTGGGCATTTAGAAACTTAAGGGGCGAACTTTGGCATTCTGGAAACTTAGGGGGCGGACTTTGAGCTGAGGGGTCTAGATAGCACTCCACCCAAAAAAAACAAAAAAAAAAGGGGGAAAAAAAAGAAAAAAGAAAAAACCATGCAATCCATCCTTGCGATGAGCCTCTCCCTTGTCCTTGCTGCGGAGGATCCTTTCAAGAACCCCTTGTTCTACACAAGCGGCGACTGCACTGGGAGCACGGACCCTGCATCGGCAAGGTGGTCCTACCTTGCGAAGGACGGGGTCGCAGTCAGACCATTTTCCGGCAGGGATCTGAGCTACGGTCTGAGCGGGTACACCATCAACGCCTGCCTCTCGTTCAGCGTGGCGTACTCGGTGATGTTGAAGATCGACACCACGGCCTGCCCTGGCAACGGGAACAACGCCCTGCAGATGGCATACTGGAGCAGCTCGTCCTCGTGTGAGGGAGCACCGACCAGTGTGGCAACACTGACCGCAGGCACCTGTGTGGCAACACCCCTCGGGTCCGCAAGGTTCGCACCATCGCTGACGGCAGCTGAGATATGCGTGGTTACGAACTACTTGAACACAATGCAGACTGGCGGTGTCCGAACCCGTATCTATGCAGGAGGCGACTGCACCGGCAGTAGGATGGTGACGGACACAGTGACTACCCTGGGGGAGAGGGGTTGCGGGGCGGAACCCGATTGCACCGGATGCTGCGAATTTTACGACCCTTTGACATGCCAGGCCGTGTCGACACCGAGCTACCTGGACTTCTTGACTGCCTGCAACAAGGTGGGGACAACGTGGGACGCAGCAGTGATGTCGAATGGCTACAGCGATGCGAAATGCACGCGGGAGGACAACACAAACCCCGCCTTGGGGAGAGTCCAGCACATTGGGTCTTGCTACACAATCTCGGGTAGCGGGCGCAGTGTTTCGCTGCTTCAGGATTTCGTGGCGCCCCTCACGACCGACGTCTACTGCCAGTTCGTGCAGCTGGGGGCCAGCAAGAATGTCTCTGGGTTCCTCACTTGGGAGGAGTTCAGGAAACAAACAAACTCTGCCCCCGCAGCCCATCCCGTCTCTGTCTTGGCGTTCATCGTGCTTCTCGTCACCGTGATGCTCTGAGACTCCACTGGGGGGGGGTTTTTTTTTTTTCTTCTTTTTTAAAACTTATAAAAAAAAATACTTTAAAATACAATTCCTTGTGGATTGGGTATTTCTTCCCTCTCATTCTCCCATCAGACCGAAGGACTCGTCGCTGTTTTTTTTCTTTCTTTTTTTTTTTTTTTTTTTTTTTTTTCTTTAGAGAACAAGGGGGCGTCTCACAAAGACTTCCTTTAACTCATATATTCTTTTTTTCTATTTTTTTTTTTACTTCCACCCGCCAGAGCCCCCAGAACGGGGACAACGGAGACTAAGGACAGCGCGGCCGGTGAGCGCAAAAGCGCATACCTTAAATGAATAGTTTCTTCTTCTTTTTCTATTCTTCCAGTAAAACAAAATGTTGGGCGGGCAAACGTCCGGGGGTTATTGTCGCTTTTGCCGGGCTAAAAAATGCAACAAAATATTTTCCTCTTAGGATCCGGGTTTCTGTCGCGTCCTAGAGTTTGTCCGTTCGGCTTTTGGCCGTCCGGCATTTTTTTGCTTTACAGTGGTTCTACCTTTACAACCATTACAATTCGTTATTATTGTTTCTTTCTTTCCAGACACCAGACTGAGAAAAAGATATATAGACTATTCACAGGTTACTCTTTTTTTCTTCTTTGGAGCATTGCTTGCAATTGTTCCCCGAAAGGAAGGTATTCTTTTGGTGTCTCTCGACCTTGTCTGGGTTCCAGTCATGTCAGGTCACCATGCACTCTATGCCTCTATTCAGGTGTGTCGCGGCTCAAACGCCTGCAGGACTTTCTACAATGTTTTTTTTTTTTTTTTTTTTTTTTTTTTTTTTTTTGTAAAAGAAAGCAACAATGTCAACAAAGCCTCACATGCAACGTGGAATGCCACCTTGTTATTCCAGTGAAGATCATCCCCTCCTAACTCATTTCCTTCTTCCTCACTTTTCCGAATAGATGAGTGCTGCTGTTTGGTCGTTGTGACATTGTTATACCTCCCTCACCCCCCTCCTCCCTTTATTTCTCTTATTCATAAATGTTTTATGTCCCCTCCCCCCTTCCCTCTCTTTCTCGCATTTTGAACACACCACAGTTTAAACTTGACAACAACAAAAAAAAGAAGAAAACCAAAACAGAAATGAAATCCGTGGTTCTCGTTGCGATGTGTGCATCCCTTGCTTCTGCACAGCATCCCTTTGTAAACCCCTTGTTCTACACAAGCGGCGACTGCACTGGGAGCACGGACCCTGCATCGGCACTGTGGAGCTTTCCTGCGAAGGACAATACTGCTGTGAAGCCCTTCTCCGTGGCAGGGAGGGAATTGAGTGGGGTCACCATCGACACCTGCTTGACAGACAGCAGCGTGGCGTACTCGGTGATGCTGAAGATCGACTCCACGGCCTGCCCTGGCAACGGTGCGAACACCCTGCAGCTCTCGTACTGGAATGAGTCCACAACGTGTGCAGCAGCGGCGACCAGTGTGACGACTCTGACAGAAGGCAGCTGTGTGGCGACACCTCTCGGGTCCGCCTTCTTCAACACATCGCTCAATGCGAGCGAACTGTGCGTGATGACAAACCTCATCAGCGCCATGAAGACGGGTGGGCTGAGGCTGAGCAACCACCAACTGTCATCGAACTGCACAGGGTTCTTGCCCTCCACTCAACTTATCGATTTGAACGGGCAGAGTTGCGGGGCTGAGCCGCAGTGCAGGGGGTGCTGCCAGAACTGGGACAGCAAGGACTGCACACCTGACGGGTCCCCCAAGTACCTTGACCAACTGGCGACATGCCGTGAGGTGTCGGGGTCGTGGGAGGGTGCCCTCATGACACTGGGCTTCAGTGACAACAAGTGCACAACAAAGGACACCGGCAACCCAATCCTTGGGATTGTGCTCAAGCTGTCAGACACTGCAGGGTGCACCAGCTACAGCGAAGGTTACGTCCCTTATTCTATTGAAACAAACCTTGTGGCGCCCCTCACGATCGACATCTACTGCCAGTGGGTGCAGCTGAACACGAAGTACAATGTCGACGGCTTCCTTTCTTGGGATGAGTTCAACAAGCGTGTGAACGGGGCCCCCGCAGCCCACCCCGTCTCTGTCTTGGCGCTTGTGGTGCTTCTTGTCACTGTGCTGTTTTAGACATCCTTGCTGATGGCAATTTGCAACATAGAACTAATGCAAAATAAAGTGAAGTCGAAAAAAAGAAGAAAAAGAACAAAGTTGGAAAAAAAAAAAAAAAAAAAAAAAAAAATACAAATGCCTGTGTACTTGTAGTCAATGTGACTCCAATGTGACTTCAATTAAATAAACGGCAATGCCATTCGTATCTCTCTCCCTTTTGTAAAGCAGCTAGTAGGAAACTTCGCATAGCTTCTCCCGCTGTTTGAATCCCTTTTGTTTCACAAGCTTGTGGGCAAGAAAATGCCTGCTTGCCTTACCTCTTTATTGATACAGAACCCCATTTATTCCCCCCCCCCCCTTTTTTTTCTGCGTTTATCCCTTTCATTCCCCTTTTTTCTTATGATGGAACCACACAAAGAAGCTTAGAAGTTCAAGTATTTCCCGTTTTGAATGTTCATGGTTAGAAAGTGGGCTTAGGGTGTTGCTCCAAATTATAACAGTTTTCGTGCTTTGAACAATTTCTCTTCGGGGGACGGTGTAAAACTCTTCAGTTGTTTTCTTCTCCTCTCCTATGGAGCCGAGATGCTAAAGAAGAAAGCTAAGCAATGACTACACAAAGCTTCAAAGCCCAACAATCCACCCCCCCCCCCATATTTTCCAAAAAAAAAGATGGCAAGAAGACTTCCGACCTCTCTTTTTTTTTTTGTTTTTTTTCTTGTTTTTTTCTTGTTTTTAATGTCAGGCAGAGATCAACTCCTGTGAAGCCCATTGTTCTATTCTTGTGGGTTTCCGGTGCAATATCATTTTCACTGACAAAGCAAACCTTTTCTTACTCCCCTCCCCTCCCCTCTTCCCCTCCCCTCCCCCATGTGTTGCCATTTACCTTTTTCAACATTCCACAACAGTTAGAGAAAAAAAAATGAAGAAGTCAGCCCTCCTCTTTGCGATGTGTGCATCCCTTGCTTCTGCACAGCATCCCTTTGTAAACCCCTTGTTCTACACAAGCGGCGACTGCACTGGGAGCACGGACCCTGCATCGGCACTGTGGAGCTTTCCTGCAAAGGACAATACTGCTGTGAAGCCCTTCTCCGTGGCAGGGAGGGAATTGAGTGGGGTCATCATCGACACCTGCTTGACAGACAGCAGCGTGGCGTACTCGGTGATGCTGAAGATCGACTCCACGGCCTGCCCTGGCAACGGTGCGAACACCCTGCAGCTCTCGTACTGGAGCAGCTCCACAACGTGTGCAGCAGCGGCGACCAGTGTGACGACTCTGACAGAAGGCAGCTGTGTGGCGACACCTCTCGGGTCCGCCTTCTTCAACACATCGCTCAATGCAAACGAGCTGTGCGTGATGACAAACCTCATCAGCGCCATGAAGACGGGTGGGCTGAGGCTGGGCAACCACCAACTGTCATCGAACTGCACAGGGTTCTTGCCCACTACCGAACTTGTCGACTTGAACGGGCAGGATTGCGGGGCTGAGCCGCAGTGCAGGGGGTGCTGCCAGAACTGGGGCACCAGCCCCTGCACACCTGACGGGTCCAAGTACAATGACGCATTGTCGGCATGCCGTGAGGTGTCGGGGTCGTGGGAGGGTGCCCTCACGACACTGGGCTTCAGTGACAACAAGTGCACAACGAGGGACACCAGCAACCCAATCCATGGGCTTGTGCTCAAGCTGTCTGACACTGCAGGGTGCACCAGCTACATCAAAAATTACGTCCCTTATTCTATTGAAACAGACCTTGTGGCGCCCCTCACGATCGACATCTACTGCCAGTGGGTGCAGCTGAACACGAAGTACAATGTCGACGGCTTCCTTTCTTGGGATGAGTTCAACAAGCGTGTGAACGGGGCCCCCGCAGCCCACCCCGTCTCTGTCTTGGCGCTTGTGGTGCTTCTTGTCACTGTGCTGTTTTAGACATCCTTGCTGATGGCAATTCACATCTATATTTTCTTGCTGTAAAATGGAAATAAAAACAAAGAAAGGCACAATTGCATTGTTGTTCTAGATATTGTGTCTTTGTAGGTTCTTTATTTTTATGGACGTGCTTGAATTTTAATGTGGGTTGCAAATTTTGTTGATGAGCTCCCCCCCCCCCCCTTTTTTCGAAACACCTCCCTCTCCTTTTCGAGACATCCCGAGACTTCTCGCGCTGCTAATCATTATTCCTTATTTGTTTTCGTTCTCGCAGGGCTTGCTTCTGTGGCCGCCATAGGGAGGCAAACCACGAGGTACTTGAAGTATGCGCTGTTGTTGTTGGTGTTTTTTCTTTCTTTCTTTCTTTCTTTCTTTCTTTCTTTCTTTCTTTCTTTCTTTCTTTCTTTCTTTCTTTCTTTCTTTCTTTCTTTCTTTCTTTCTTTCTTTCTTTCTTTCTTTCTTTCTTTCTTTCTTTCTTTCTTTCTTTCTTTCTTTCTTTCTTTCTTTCTTTCTTTCTTTCTTTCTTTCTTTCTTTCTTTCTTTCTTTCTTTCTTTCTTTCTTTCTTTCTTTCTTTCTTTCTTTCTTTCTTTCTTTCTTTCTTTCTTTCTTTCTTTCTTTCTTTTTTTTTTTTTTTTTTTTTTTGAACGAGAGGAAAAAAAAGAGAGGGGGAAAAAAAACAATAATTGTTATATAAATTGTTGCTGCCGAAGGGATTGAGGCAGGCTTGGTCTGACTTCGCACAAACGCTGCAAAGCCGCCCACCCTTTCTATTATTTTTTGGGTTCAGCAGCGAGTAATCTAGTGAATTTTTACTCATTGTGCCGGGTAAGGATTTTACTTCTACAAGGTGTCTTTTCTTTGCCATCATATTTCGAAAGTTGTCGAGAACTACAGGGAATTGGCACAATACTTTTTCCGGTGCTATCTCCCGGGCACCACCCCCTTCCCCAGGGTTACACAGCTCCCTGAGCCCATTTTTTATTAACTACGCAATATATTTACACTAGTCAACCCTTCTTACCCCCCTCCCCCCCGTGTTGCATTTCGCCTTTCATGCACAATGCACACAGAAAAACACCAAAAAAAAAAAGAATAAATGAAGAAGTCAGCCCTCCTCTTTGCGATGTGTGCATCCCTTGCTTCTGCACAGCATCCCTTTGTAAACCCCTTGTTCTACACAAGCGGCGACTGCACTGGGAGCACGGACCCTGCATCGGCACTGTGGAACTTTCCTGCGAAGGACAATACTGCTGTGAAGCCCTTCTCCGTGGCAGGGAGGGAATTGAGTGGGGTCACCATCGACACCTGCTTGACAGACAGCAGCGTGGCGTACTCGGTGATGCTGAAGATCGACTCCACGGCCTGCCCTGGCAACGGTGCGAACACCCTGCAGCTCTCGTACTGGAATGAGTCCACAACGTGTGCAGCAGCGGCGACCAGTGTGACGACTCTGACAGAAGGCAGCTGTGTGGCGACACCTCTCGGGTCCGCCTTCTTCAACACATCGCTCAATGCGAGCGAACTGTGCGTGATGACAAACCTCATCAGCGCCATGAAGACGGGTGGGCTGAGGCTGAGCAACCACCAACTGTCATCGAACTGCACAGGGTTCTTGCCCTCCACTCAACTTATCGATTTGAACGGGCAGAGTTGCGGGGCTGAGCCGCAGTGCAGGGGGTGCTGCCAGAACTGGGACAGCAAGGACTGCACACCTGACGGGTCCCCCAAGTACCTTGACCAACTGGCGACATGCCGTGAGGTGTCGGGGTCGTGGGAGGGTGCCCTCATGACACTGGGCTTCAGTGACAACAAGTGCACAACAAAGGACACCGGCAACCCAATCCTTGGGATTGTGCTCAAGCTGTCAGACACTGCAGGGTGCACCAGCTACAGCGAAGGTTACGTCCCTTATTCTATTGAAACAAACCTTGTGGCGCCCCTCACGATCGACATCTACTGCCAGTGGGTGCAGCTGAACACGAAGTACAATGTCGACGGCTTCCTTTCTTGGGATGAGTTCAACAAGCGTGTGAACGGGGCCCCCGCAGCCCACCCCGTCTCTGTCTTGGCGCTTGTGGTGCTTCTTGTCACTGTGCTGTTTTAGACATCATGAATTAATGCAAAATAAAGTGAAGTCGAAAATAAAAGAAAAATAAAGATGGAAAAAAAGAATCCAAATACCTGTGTTCTTGTGGACAATGTGACTTCAATTAGACAAGCAGCAATGCCGTTCGTATCTCTCTCTCTCCCTTTTGTAAGCAGCTAGTAGGAAACTTGGTATATAGTTTCCCCCGCTGATGGCAATTTACAACATTCACATTCTCAAAAAAAAGAAAAGAAATGAAAAGGAAACTACTGACATGTGTGCTTTGAATTGAATATAATGTTATAATTCTTTTATTGAACAATCAACTACCACCCCCCTCCCTCTTTTTAGCTCCCCCCCCTATTTTATCATTCTCCCTGGTTTGTTTCATTCTTTTTTTTTTCTTTCATTCTTGCAGTTCGTTTCTGTTCTGGTCCTACCATAGGGTCGAGATTAAGTACTGCATTTTTTTTTTTTTTTTTTTTTTTTTTCTAGAAGAGAGAACACGAGAGCCCGCAAGGCACTTGCAGAAATTGAACGCCTCGCAGCAACGAGACTTTACCACAACCGCAAGGTACAGATCATCGCAGAGAACATCCTACCGTCCGCCTTCTACGGCGTCCTCTTCGACCCAATCCCTGCCCGGCACACGCCGGTTTTAGAACGGCCAACGCCGACCGCGAATGGCTAGTGCAAGAACACATCAACTGGCCAATCTGCACCCGCGTACACGGCATCATTACCTCGGACTTGGACATCAGCCTATCGAGAGTCAAGGAGCTCCACCTGATGCTAGCAGAAGTGGCAGGCAAGCTCGAGAACCTACACGCCGACAAGCAGGTCAGGTACACGAAACAGCATTTTTGGAATAGACCATTCCGACCGGGGAACCTCTTAACCTCGAAGCCTCTCCCCTGGTACCACGAACATGGGCTGCAGAAGAAATACTTCCCAGGCCTAATCCCATTTGTCCTCAACTGGCTGAATGCCCTAAAATGGGGCGAGGAAGGCGGGCAAGTTTCTAAGGCGGAACTAGCAGTCGACCTCATTGCAACGGAAAGGCTCCACATGGGTGGGGAAGACATAGCGTGCTGGGCGAGAAAGCTCGGCAGGATTCTCAGCGTCTTAGAAAGGATTCATCTAAAAGGGACGGGGAATCATCTGATTCCGGCAGAAACTATGAAGTCAGTACACTCGTCACTGGTTACTCCACTCGTCCGATCTTCGCGTCCCCGAAGGTCACCCACTCGATCCTAGAGGAACAAATTGCATCCTCAACAACTCGCTAGTTGGTTTCACGCCCAAGCTGCTGAATAGATACCACGACGGGCCTAAGGCACTACCACGACAGAAGGGATCAAACACTAGATGAATTGATTGTCGTTAGGCGATCCTGTCACATACTGCAGGTTCCCTTCAAAGACACCTTTTTTTTTTTTTAAAAGGATTTTGTATTTATTATGTTATGTAAAAAGTCCCAAATTGGTCAGATCCCAAAAAATACCCCCCCCCCCCCGGCGGTGTGGTCACAGTTAAAGACCAACGACTGCGGTGTATCTGTGTTCCATCATCACAGCATCCACCTTCTTACAGAGGAGACGCCGTTGATCCGCGATCTCGTCTATGGTTATAAGTGTTATAGCCAATGGGCGAGTTAAGAAGTAGGGGTTAGGTCAAAAAAAAAAAAATAAAAGAAAATTCAAATGCGGAACAAAATTAAGTAAGTACAAATCCGGTATTTCCCCCCCCCCCCCCTTTTTTCAAGAGTTGTACCAACGTACAAGCAAATATATCGACTCTTTTTGTTTGTTTGTTTTTTTTTTTTTTTTTTTTTTTGCCTCTTTTTTCATTCTTTTTTTTTTTTTTAAATATTTTATACAGAACCTATATTTCTTCCGGCGCTTTGTGCTTCTGCCCGAGTTCTTTCTAGTTGTTTTCACCCATTACTTTCTCCAAAGAAAGATATGTGAAACCTGCAACTCAAAGAAAAAACTGAACCGAAACGAGTTGGCTGAAAGATTGTTGGACTAGTAACAGAAGGCAAAGCGCTTGCGTAGCAGAATTAGGACAAAGAACTTTTTTTTTTTTTTTCTCTCTCTCTTTTTTCCCCCCACCACTCTTCTCTAGCCAAATGAGAAGCAGGTAAAAAAAAGGGGGGGAGAAACAAAAAAAAAGCCTTTTTTTTTTTTGCCCTCCTTTTTTTTTTCAACTTCATTTCGAACACCCGTTTGTTTCCTTTCTCTCTCCGCTCTTACTTTCGATGTCAGGCAGGTAACCCCCCCCCCCCCCCCCCCTATGAGGGCACTTTGTAGGGGGGGGGGAGTTACTGCTCCAATATCATTTATTTCCCCTGTCTTCTTTTTCTTTTTTTTTTGTAGTCCAAAAACAAAGAAAAAAAACCACCACCACCCCCCCAAAAAAAAGGTTATCTTGTCTCTCTCTCTCTCTCTCACTCACTCACTTTAAATTAAAAAAAATAAAAAAGAAAAAAAATGATGAAATCCGGAATTCTCCTCGTGATGTGTGCGTCCTTAACGACTGCATCGAACCTATTCCCAGCACCCTTGTTCTACACAAGCAGCGACTGCACTGGGGACACAGACCCTGCATCGGCACTGTGGAGCTTTCCTGCAAAGGACAATGTTGCCGTGCAACCCTTCTCAGGGAGCGATCAGTTCACAGGTTACGCCATCAACACGTGCATGACGGACAGCAGCATAACGTACTCGGTGATGTTGAAGATCGACACCACGGCCTGCCCTAACAACGGGAACAACGCCCTGCAGTTCTCGTACTGGGCCAACTCCACAACATGCGAGGCAACACCAACCAGCACAACAACGTTGATAAGAAACACCTGTGTAACGACACCCCTCGGGTCTGCAAAGTTCACCGCAGCCATGACAACTTCACAAATATGCACAATTATGAACTACCGTGTGGCAGTGCAGACAGGCGGGCTGCAAACCCGTCTCTGGCAAGGCAACGGTTGTGATCTTCTTCCCATTTATGACATGACGGCTACCATGCAGCAGCAGCCGTGCGGGGGGGTTGCGAACTACACAGGATGCCATGCCACCTACGACCAGTCCTGCGTTAGGAGGGAAAAGCCAAGCTACACCGCCACCCTGTATGCATGCAACAAGGTTAGCAACGGTTGGGAGATGGCGACGGCCACCCTCGGCTTCACCGACGACAAATGTACAACGTCGGACAACAGCTCTCCTTTGAACGGGTTGACAAGGCAGTTTGGGTACTGTGTGAATTATGTGTCGGGGGGTGAGGCGGCCTCTATCAGCACGGGTGTGAAGGCACCCCTTACAGCGGATATCTTCTGCAGTTTCGTGCAGACTAACCAGAAGCTCAGTGTCGATGGCTACCTTACTTGGGATGAGTTCAACCGCCGCTTGGGGAACAGTGCTCCTGCGGTGCACCCTGTCCCGCTCTTGGTGTCATTGCTCGTGGTGGTTCTTACCGTACTTTTCTAATAAAAAAATAATAAAAAAAAAAAAAAAGAGTAGTTTTTTTATTAAAAAAAAAAAAAAGTTTGTAGTTTTTGTTTTTTGTTTTTTGTTTTTTTTTTTATTTTGGCAAAGGGAGAAACGAAGAAAAAAAAAAAAAAAAAAAAAAAAAAAAAAAAAGCAGTAAAACGGATTCCCGTTTTCATTGGCGTCGTCTCCTTTTTCATCGTAAAAGAAAAAAAAAAGAAAGAAACTTCTTTCGATCAGCTGCGAACTTTTTTTTTTTCCCCTTCTGGTTGGCCGTTGGGCTGTCCACTTTCGTTTCCTATAACAGTGAACTTTTTCTTCTTTATTTTATTATTCAACTGCAATATGGGTTGAAACTGTAAAACACTTTTTTTTTTTTTTTTTTTTTTTTACCTTGCAAAAAATACCATATTCCCCTCTCTCTCTCTCTCCTTGTCTTGCCTTTCTGCTGCTAACTTAAGAAGGGAAAAAAAAGTACATATTTGAACACGAACTGAATGTAACCCAAAGAAGGGAGACACAGAGGGCCATACAAAGCGAAGCTCCCTT
Source organism: Diplonema japonicum (assembly GCA_964019335.1). Lineage (NCBI taxonomy): Eukaryota > Euglenozoa > Diplonemea > Diplonemida > Diplonemidae > Diplonema > Diplonema japonicum. Next base: position 112,971 of record OZ025748.1, read on the forward strand.
TTTATCGTCGTCCCTCGGCCGTCGCGTTACATTTCTTCCTTCAAAATGCTCTTTCTTTTCATTCACGTGGCGTTGACTCTTGGCTGATTTTTGTTAAAGCAGCCTTTAATTGTGTGAGATGCCCCGTCTCACCAAGCAGCCACCTCAGGCAAAACGGTACCTGAAATCGAGTTTTTTTTCTCTCTCTCTCTTCAGGTCTTCACAACTAGGGATGTGGAACTTTGCACAACCGGCATTTGTTCCTGCACTCTTTCCCCGCCTTCTTTCTCCCTCTTTTCTCCCACCCCCTCTCGAACGCAGCAAAAGCCGCACACCGCTGGTATCAACGATAAAACCGCGGAACAAAAAAGCTACCGCTCGCGACCGAAATCCCCATCATCCCCCCCGCCCCCTTTTTCTTATTCGCTTTCTTTTTCGCACGTGCAATGTGTCATCGGTTAACAAAAGGTTGATATAAAAGAAGAAAAAAAAAAAAAAAGAAAACATATATAACATGAGTTCCCTCCTTCTCTTCGCGATATCTGTGTGTTCCTCTGCCGCAGGCCCCATTCCGGCACCCGCGTTCTACACCAGCAGCGACTGCACAGGGAGCACGGACCCTGCATCTGCGAAGTGGAGCTACCTTGCAGAGGACAATGTCGCCGTGAAGCCATTCTCAGACAGCGAGAAGTGGTTCAGCGGCCACGCCATCAACACGTGCATGACGGACAGCAGCATAACGTACTCGGTGATGTTGAAGATCGACACCACGGCCTGCCCTAACAACGGGAACAACGCCCTGCAGTTCTCGTACTGGGCCAGCTCGTCCTCGTGTGAGGGAACACCGACCAGCACAACAACACTGACCGCAGGCACCTGTGTAACGACACCCCTCGGGTCTGCAAAGTTCAAGTCCTCGCTGACGGAAAGCGACCTGTGCAAACTGTGGGCGTACCGCACCGCTGTTCAAACAGGCGGCCTGAGGATCAGGGAGTGGGAAGGGTCGCAGTGCAACAACGGTGCCTCGTTCTTCAACACAACAGGAAGCCTGGGACAGCAGCCGTGTGGGAACATCCCTGACTGCGGGGGGTGCTGCCCGAACTACGTTTCTTGCCAGAGGGCATCGAAGCCTGACTTCTTCGAGTCCCTCGTGACATGCAAGAAGGTCGGGAGCAGCTGGGAGATGGCTCTGGCAAACCTCGGTTTCAGCGACGACAAGTGCACCAACTCCGACAACCACCACCCCTTGCAAGGTGTGGTCAGGAAGTTCGGGTCCTGCTCTGTGTTCAAGGTGTTGGGTGTGACCTACGCCGCCTTCATTGATCTGAAGGCACCCCTCACTGCGGAGATCTTCTGCGATTTTGTTCTCCTCAACGCCAAGAGAAACATATCTGGTTTCGTCACCTACAGCGATTTCGACAAGATGGTCAGTGGTAGTGGTGGTGGTGGTGCGAACGGAGGGTTCGCAGTGCACCCCATGTCTGTCCTCACTGTAGTGGTCTTGTTCTTTGCTGTTGCACTGTTTTAGAGAGACATAAAAAAAACCCCCCCCCCGCTTTTTTTTTGCTCACATTTGATACGATCCAATTTGAGCAAAAAGAAAAGAAAAGAAAAAAAGAAAAAAAAACTTTCGTGCTTCTATTTTTTTTTTTTTTTTCACTTCCTCCCTTCTTTATTTTATTTTTTTCCTGCGACAAGCATAGGCAGCGGGTGCAAGAATAATACATGCCCCATAACATGCTTAAGCCGGATGTTACCTTCCCCCCTCCCCCTTTGACTCCCCCAAATGAATAAAAACTACCTATTCTGTGTCACGTCGAGTTGTGTACTTTTTGTTGTTGTCTAGGTATATCAAAAAAAAAAATAAAAAAAAAAAGTGGTAAGTTATTTGGTCTGATTTCTTCCTTAGGACGACCCCCCTCCCCGAAAAAAAAACATTATCGGGGAGGTTTTTTACCTTCCACGAACTTCCTCTCTCTTCTGGACAGTCGTGAAAAAAAAAGAGAATAGAAAAAAAAAAAAAAAAAAAAAAAAAAAAAAAAAAAAAAACCCTCTTTTCCTCTTTTTTCTCACCGCACCACTTTTTCCCCTCTCTTTTTTATTTTGTATTTTGTCCTACCGGTCCCGCAACCTCACCGCTGCATCTCTGACCTCTGGCCTTTTCGACTCGGTGAACCGAATGAAGATCGTCTTTCCTCACATTTGCTTTCTATCTTTCATGGAATGAAGTACGGATTCTTCCTGTGTGCCTACTGTCTGGCTAGATCAGGTAGATTTCGGCGAATTCTTCGGACTCTTCCCCATCACAAAAAAAAAAAAACTTACCCCCCCTCCCCCCAATTTACTAAATAAAAACAAGAGAAAAAAAAAAACAAGAAAACACAAAAATGAAAGCCGTCCCCTTCCTTGTGATGTGCCTCTCTTGTGCCTCCGCGAATCTTCTGGCGCAACCCGTGTTCTACGCTGGTGAGAACTGCACAGGGGACGTCGACCCTGCTTCTGCGCTGTGGGGCTATTCCACTAAGAACGATGTCACGGTGAAACCCTTCTCGAGCAAAGATTGGTACAGCGGCTACGCCCTCTACCAGTGCATGACGGACAGCAGCATAACGTACTCGGTGATGCTGAAGATCGACTCCACGGCCTGCCCTGGCAACGGTGAAGATGTCCTGCAACTGTTGTACTGGAAGGACTCGACAACCTGTGAAGGAACAGCGACCAGTGAGACGGTGCTGACCGCAGGCAGCTGTGTGGGAACGCCACTCGGGTCTGCGATCTTCTCCCCTACCTTGACAACGGCACAGCTCTGCACCGTGACCAACTACCGTGCGGCGCTTCAAACCGGGGGTTTCTGGTTGAGGGACTGGAAGGGAGCATTGTGCTACAACGGCATTCCCTCCGTGGACGATAAGATTTCTGAGAGCCAGCAAGCTTGTGGGAATGTCAAGCCGTGCGAGGGTTGCTGCCCGCACTACTCAAACTGCCAGAGGGTGAACAGGCCTTACTTCAGGGAAAGTCTAGCTGCTTGCAACAAACTGTCCGATAACACTTGGCAAGGCGCCATGGCCACTCTTGGCTTCAACGACGACAAGTGCACACAGCTCGACAACGAGAACACAGAAGGGATGAACAGGAAGCTGGGGTCATGCGAGACGTTCAAGATCGGTGGCACCACCTACTCGTCACTGCTTGAGCTACAGGCACCCCTCACTATGGGGATCTACTGTGAGTTTGTGCAGCTCAACGTGAACCTAAGCGTCGACGGCTTCCTTTCTTGGGATGAGTTCAGCAAGCGTGTGAACGGGGCCCCTGCAGCCCACCCCGTCTCTGTCTTGGCGCTTGTGGTGCTTCTTGTCACTGTGCTGTTTTAGACATCCTTCCTGATGGCAATTCCCATCTCGAAAGAAAAGAAGGGAGAACAAAAAAAAAAAAAAAAAAAAAAAAAGAATCTAAGAAATGTGGTATAAATTGTGTGATTTTTAATTGAATGGTTTCTTGGTTCTACATGTAGCATTTCTTCGGTTTATTTTCCTCTTTTTTTCTTTCTTCTTTCTTCTTTCTTCTTAGGGCACTGTCCGGCGAAAACGGGGCGGAGCCCCCCTCCCAGGGTTATGCTGGCAAGGAAACGCGTTTCCAAGCTTTTTTTTTTTTTTTTTTTTTTTTTAATTATTTTGGGGGCCGTTTCCTTAAGTATCTGAATAAATAAGGAAACGGGAACAGAAATATTTCCCCGTTTCTTGCCTAGCATAGCCGCCGCCCCCCCATGGCAAGGTCTTGGGGTGTTTTGTATATGGTCAAATGGCCTTAGAAAAGCGTATTTTTTTTTTTTGGCAAAACTGAAAAAAAAAAAAAACCACCTTAACATGGGGCTTTCCTTTTTTTTTTTTCTTTATACAGCCCCAATGAGAATGCGCGCCAACTTAAGGAAAAATACATATACATTCTTCCGTTCAGGCCTTGCGGCTGAACGCGAAGATTAAACCCCCCTCCTCCCTGCCGTTGTTTGTCTCAATTATTTTAAGAAGAGGACTACACTTTGTCTTTCTTTCCATCTTTTTCTTTTCTTTCCCCCTCTTCGTTTGTAGGGGAAAGAAGGAAGGATGAAGGTTCTTCATGATTCGTAAATACAGTCCCCCCCCCCCCTCCCCCCGGTTCCCGTTTTCGCCGTCTTTTGCTGTGTTCCTGCCTCTCATATTCGTTTATTCCACTAACTCTTCAGACACCGTTAAGTGTCTTTTTTTTCTTTCTTTTTTTTTTCTTTTTTCTTTTTTTTTTTCCTTCTTCGGTGTTCCCGGAGCGAACCATGAGCAGCATCGACGGCTTGCGGGGCAGTACCGGTCGCAAACCCCGACTAGACTGCCCCGCAGAAGGAACCCGCCAGATCCCCCAGAACGGGGACAACGGGGACTAAGCTCAGCTCGGCCGGTGAGCGCATACCTTAAAAGAATAGTATTTTTTTTTCTTTTTTTTCTTATTCGTCACTTTTCTGAATTCATCATTGTTTTTTTTTTTTGGCATGTTTTTTTCAAAAAAAAAAACCTGCGGGAAAAAAAAAAAAATACTAGTTCTTTTATTTTTTTCCCCCCTACTCCCCCCACCCACCTTTATTTAGTTATTTGTTTATTTTTTTATATTCCTTGGAGAAGAAAAAAAAAAAAAAGGTAAGATGAAGTGCATGGCTGTAGTCAAGAACGTGGTTGGCCACCATCCGGGAGCGAACAAATTTGTTCCTCACCCGGTGCAAGGGAATATGGGCAGGTGTTTTTGGAAAGTATAGTCCTACAGGAAGAAATCTAAAAAAAAAAAAAAAACAGAGGATGGATGCGCGCTTAAAGGAGCTAAACATAGATATCCCTCCAGCACCAGTTCCCGGGGGGAACTTTCTCCCATTCACACAGACAGGGGACCTGGTGTACATTAGTGGACAGGTGCCGAAACACCCCGATGGCAGTGTCATATCTGGGGTAGTCGGTGCTGATTTGACACTTGAGCAGGGGCAGGCTGCTGCCAGGGTTGCTACATTGAACATGCTTTCTCAAATGAAGGCTGCTTGCGGCGGTGATCTTTCCCGAGTAAAGAAAATTGTGAAAATTGAAGGCTTTGTAAGGGCCGACCCCTCCTTCGCCTCGCACCCCAAGGTCATTAACGGCTGCTCGGACTTCCTAGTCGAAGTTTTTGGGAGGGAGGTATGAAAACCCACAAGGGGGAAAAAAAAAAAAAAAATCAAGGTTGGAGCCCATACCCGTTTCGCCGTTGGCGTGAGCAGCCTCCCTCTTGGTGTCCCAGTGGAGTTGTGCTGTATTTTCGAAATTGCAAAGGAGTGAAAAAAGCTCCTTTTTTTTTTTTTTTTTTTTTTTTTTTTTGTTTGTCGTTTAGGCGATTCTGTCACAGTACTGCAGGTTCCCTTTAAGGACACCTTTTTTTTTTTTTTTTGTCTCCTTCTTTTTTTTTTCTTCTCTTTTTCTTCTCCCCCCTTCGATCACGTTTTCAACAGCGGGAAGAAAAAAAGAAAAAGAAAAAAAAAAATGCAAGCGAAGGGTCTCGTGTTTGTTCTGTTCGTGGCAGCGGCAACTGGGAGCAGTGTGAAGTGTAAGCTTGACATCGCCACGGCGACCGCAGACCTCGCAGCTGCCTCGAAAGGAATCGAGAAGGCTGTGAAGGCTTGCACGGCCAATGTGACATCCGCTGACTGCACAGCTGACATCAAAGCAACCGAAACATCTTTGAACGCAGCCTCCGCCGAAATGGAAAAGGCAGCACAAGACTGCTCCACCGCCGGATCACAATGCCAAAAGGACCTCGAACAAATCGCAGGTGCCATCAACTCCGCACTTCTAAGTCTGGAATCTGCGGGTTCCGACTGTTCAAAGGGAAACACCACCGCATGCATCACTGACATTACAAAAGTCGCAGCAGACCTGTCAACCGCTGTCATTGGAACAATCGATGCTGACAAGGATTGCGGGAGTAACAACACTCTCTCTGAACAGGGAAGTGTGAAGTGCAAGCTTGACATTGCAACTGCAACTGCCGATCTTGCAGGTGCTGCTAAAGACGTTAAAAAAGCAGCTGACGACTGTAAAAACAGCACAAGCCCTGCTTGTCTTGCTGACATCAAAGCGTTGGAAAACTCGCTGAACTCCGCTGGTAACGCAATGTCATCCGCAGCAGCTGACTGCACGGAAGCAGGTTCTCAATGCCAGAAGGATGTTGAAGCAGTTGCAACCGCTATCAACAACGCTCTCCACGAGCTGGAGGCTGCCGGTGCTGCTTGTTCGTCTGGTAATGACACAGCTTGTTTGTCGGATTTGACTAAAGTTGCCTCTTATCTTGCTAGTTCCGCCGTCGAAATTGTTGACGCTGAGAAAGACTGCAAGAACTCTACCCTGACAACCAGCGTCAAATGCAAGCTCGACATTGCCACCGCCACCGCTGATCTCACCGCTGCCGTGAAGGATATTGGAAAAGCCGCTGACTCTTGCAAACAGAACGTCACATCTACAGCTTGCATTGCAGACATTAAATCGACGGAGTCCGCGCTTAACGGTGCCTCCGGTGAAATGGAGAAGGCGGCACAGGACTGTGCTGTTGCTGGTTCCGATTGCCAGAAGGATCTTGAGGGTGTGGCGTCTTCCATCAATTCTGCCCTTTTGAGTATTGAGGATGCGGGGTCCGACTGTACAAAGGGCAACACTACTGCATGTGTGTCCGATCTCACTCACGTGGGTGCCAGCCTTGCTAGCGCCTCCATCGATATGATTGATGCTACGAAAAGCTGTTCGAAGAATGGGACAGTAGTGGCTTTTTAGAGAAAAAAGAAAAAGAGAAAAAAAAAAAAAAAAAACTAATTCGTCGTTTTTTTTTTTTTCTTCTTCTTCGTCCTTCCCTCCTCCCCCTGCCACGTCAGAAAGAAAGAGAACAAAAAAAAAAAAATATGATTGGCTTCGTGCAAAGGGAGAACGTGCCGTCGTTTTATCGTTCCGCTCGCACCCCTCCCTTCCATATCCCCCCTCCCCCCTCCCCCCCCACTCGTGGAAAAAAGATAAAGAAAAAAAAGGGGGGGGTAAACCTCTTTTTATCGTTTTCGTTCCTTGTTGGGAAGAGAGAGAAGAAAAAAATTGGAGGAAAATGCCACACCCTCAGAAAGAGGTGCAGTGTTGTTGTTTCTCTCGGGGGGGGATAGGGAGGGGGTGAAAAAAAAAGAGAAAAAAACCGAGAAGCAAAAAAAAAAAAGAAGGAAAAAAAAAAAAAAAAAAGCCATATGGCTCGGTATACATCTTTTTTTCATCTTCTTTCTTTTTTTCCTTTTTTTTTTCTACCCCTTCCTCTCCTCTTTTCTCTCTTCCTTTACCAACAAAAAAAAAAAACTTCCCACACACACATCCCCATTTTCCCCTCTCCCACGTTCATTCTCAAAAAAAAAAAAAAAAAAAATTGTTCAAAGGGGGTATTTTAAAAGAAAAAAAAAATCTCATGAAAAATATCATGTGGTGCCTGGCAGCAGTGCTGTTGCCCGCCTTTATAATATCCGCGGAGGGGGGTACCGTGGGTGAGACTGTGCAAGGGACACGGGTGGACGATGACACAGTGATGATAGACGGCTTCTTATACAGCAGAATGGCAACAAACATAACGGATGACGACAAAGGCATGGAGGTAGGCAGCGGAGCATGGATCGCAAATGTGGGAATCGTCGTGGGCTGTGTAACGATGGCCGCACTGGCAGCCGGTTTGACCCTAAGTATAGGAAGCATTGACGGCCTGCGACTAGAAGTCATCATGAAAGCTGCTGAGTACTACCGCCAACACAACGCAGAAGCTAAACAAGAAGAAGCGCTTGTTATTATGGACGATGCGAAATACGCTTCAAAACTCATTCCTTTAATCAGCGGTCCTCTCGATTCTGCGACCGAAGAACGCGGGAACCAGTGGTGGTGGTCGCACCATCTTGTTCTTGTGACATTGTTGGTGTGCAACTCCGCTGCAAACGAGATGCTTCCGATTTTTTTGGACAACCTTGTCCCGTCGTGGATGGCGGTGGTGCTGTCGGTAACTTTCGTTTTGTTCTTCGGCGAGATTATACCATCGGCGATTTTTACAAACCCGGCGCAAAAACTTCCAATGGCGTCGAGAATGGCACCGTTGATGTCGATTCTTGTAGCAATAGCCTACCCGATTGCGTACCCTATTGCAAAGCTACTTGACGCGATTCTCGGCCACGCCGATGAACCGTTTAGAAAAGAAGAACTCCGCGCGTTGATAACCATGCACGGTGAGAAAACCGCTAGAAGCGATTATTGGAAGGGCAAAATATTCATAACCCCGGTTCCGTCAAACGATTACGACGCCCCACGCGACGAGGAAGCACAGCGTTTGTTAAAAACCGAAACACAACATGACAGCAACGCGTCTGTTCAGAGCGGTTGTGTGACGGCTTCGGAAGCGGTGTTTTCAAGAACAACCGGGGAAGAGTTTGGAGAATGGTTGGCGAGGTTAAAAATCCCTGCAGACCTCGGATACGAAGTAGAACGCGAATCTCGTTCAGAAGAACGCCGCGGCCACGGCACGGAAATCGCGTGGATCAACGTCGACACCAAACCCAACGCGGAAATTCTCGTAAAAATCCTCAATGAAAACTCCTCAAACTTGCTAAACGACTGGATCAAGGTAACCGCCAAAACAGCTCCCCAAGAAGAGGTAAAATTCCAATGTCTAGACAAACACGAAGTAGAAATCATCAATGCCGTCTTCGATCTCGATTTGAAACGAGTTGGCGACGAAGCGCGCCCCATCCATAAAGTGTTTATGCTTCCCGACGATTCCATCCTTACCCCGTCCATCCTGCAACTTATAGACAGCAACGGATATTCACGTGTTCCGCTACACCACACTCTGACCGTCTCCCTGTCGAAGGATTCTTACACGGGATTCGGATTGCTAATGAACGACACCCTCGATGTTAAATCGGTGACAGATCCTGTGGAGGAAAAAGGTGTTCGTGTAAATGTTTCGTCGCGTGTTCTCGAGGTTGACGGGGTGCCGGTTACCACAATCGAGGATTGGAACCTAGCTGTTAAAGATAAAATAGATATTGTTGTGAAAATCGGGGAGAGAGGGGTTATAACCGGGGTGTTGCGAACAAAATCCCTGGTAACGAACATTCGCCCTGACTGTGAGGTATCGGAGAAATCGAGTTCTGAGATGATCGCTGTGAGGCCGTCAACACCCCTAAACGTCATTCTTGATAAGTTTCAACGAACGAAAAAACATCTTGCAATCGTTACGGACGATCCGATGTCTTGCAGAGAGTGCTGGCTCACCGGCAATGTTGAGCCTTTCAGAGCAGCGAACGTAACATGCTACGGGATTATCACCATGGAAGACGTACTCGAGGAGATTGTAGGGGATATTGAAGACGAACACGACGGTACGAAAAAAGCCCACAGAATGTCTCGAAACATGCTACGGCTCTCTCGTGCGTTGTCGATGGCCAAGAAGACGAAAAGCAACACGGCCACAAGCTTGCTCTCGCCCACAGTTGGTGCCTCTGCTCCTCGGACTACCTCTATGCACAATTTTTAAAAAAAAAAAAAAAAAAAAAAAGAAGAAGAAGAAAAAAGAGCTTTGGGAAGAGGGATTGCATTGGGATTATATTTTGCGGAAGACGCTTTGTGTTATGTCCTTTTTTTTTCCCTTCCCCCCCCATTATATGTTGGCATGGTAAAAAAAAAAAAAAAAAGAAAAAAAAAAGAATGCGTTTTCCAAAAGAATTTTTTTTTGGGAGATTTTTTTTCTTCTTCTTGTTTTCTTAGGGGGGGCTTTCAACACTGGCGCCCTTTTATCTTATTTTTCTTTTTTTTTAAATCTCCTCCGAGTGATTTGCCTATTCTGCAGTGAGAAAAAAAAAAAAACACTTTACAACGGAAAACGCAAGGTTTTCCCTAAATATTTGGGGGGGGGGGGAAATAAGGAAACGGAAATATTTTCCGTTTTTTCTACCAACATAGCCCCCCCCCCCCCCCCCCCCATATTAGGGTTTTTTGTTCTTTCCTCTCACCCCTGTCCCCCACATAATGTGTGCGTTTTCTTTTTGTAGTGTGTTTCTCTGTCTCTCCCGCATATTCTTTTTTATCGATGAATGAAAATTCTTCACTAACTTTTTTTTTTTTTTTTTTTTTAGGGCGGCCCTCCATGAGGGGGTTTGTCCTGCACTTTGAGTTTTTTTTTTTAGAAACACTTCATGTGAACACACTCCTTGAGCGGGAAAAGAAAAAGAAACCCTCCCCCTCTCCTGTCAGAAAATGAAAAATAAAAAAGGAGTATTTTGAGGAGTACGCTTAAAAGAATACTGTAAAACAAAAAATGCCGGACGGACAAACTCCTTTTTTTTTTGTTTTTTTTTTTGTTTTGAAACTTAGTTTACCTATCTCCGACCACATTAAAAAAAAAAAAATGTGGACATCCAAAAATGTTTTGTTCAATTTAGCGGACGCCCCCCCCCCCCCCTCCCCAGAAAAGAAACACCGTATTACTCCCACCTATATAATGAGGCTAGCAGGTGTCCCATCGTCATTATGTGTCTTGCTGTGGTATATACCCCGTATTTTTTTTTCTTCCCAGAGATCTAGGCTATTTCGGTGGCATTTACTCACCTTTCAACTGCTTGAATATGGCGGGGGGGGGGGGGGGGGGGGAGAGAGAGAGGCAAAAAAAAAAGGTTGGAAATCCTCCCGCGAAGGCAGAGGTTTTTTTTATTTTATTTCTTGTTTTTCTAAAGAAAGGGAAGAAAAAAAAAAGGGGGGACACGAAAATCTTTGTGATGATATTTTGTGTGGTTTTTATTTTTTATATTTTTTGAAAACGATACCTGACGGTCATTACCCTAAGGGGAAGGGAAAAAAAAAAAAAAAAAAAAAATGCAAACTGAAACCACAGCGAAAGTAACAGCGTGTTTGGGCGCCGCGGGGAGTTTGTATTTTGGTTACAAATTCGTGAGGAAATGTTTAGAAGGAAGGGAGATGGACAGATACACTGAAGGTTGTGTGGCAGCCTCTAAAATTTACACAAAGGTCGGTGTCGGGGCCGGCGCGGTACTCGCCGGAGCGAAACTGTGGGAGGTCCTACCAAAAGGTGTCGTTCCTGTCTGGGTGGTCGGCCTAGCAGCACCGATCCCTTTCGCGATGTACGGTCTAAAACACAGAAAAACCGTCTTCACCATCCACAACAACACAGAATACGGTGCAGGCCTCCTCATCGGTTGCAGCCTGGGTGGGTACTTCCTCGGCCCATTCGTCAAAATCGCAAAAGATTTACGTGTTCTCCACCCTTGGATGATCCTTACAACTTCAATCTTAGCTGGGCATATTATCTCAGCCAACGCATCTGTAAACCCGCTGGAGGCTTTGCTTCAGTGTTCACCCGCGTCACTCTCTCTTGCTTCATCCCTCGGGTACTTAATCCTCGGTCCTGAACAAATGGCGCTCTATGGGGAAGCCATGCTTCAAGTCCAGGTGGTTGGTTCTGCGTTGCTCTCAGCGCATACTTACTGGTGTCTTCACGTAGGGAACCCCCTTCATTTCGATATCAACACGCACGCTCTTGGTATTCTTGGTGTGGGGGTGTACACGTCGTGGGCGTTGCTCAGAATGGTTATTCGCACGATGACGGTGCCCTTCCAAGCAGCGATGGAGAAAAACAAGTACACCAAGTACTTCGCGGAGGGGGCCTCCGGTGCAGCGCTTTTCGTAGCTTACATTATTTTGAGCAAGCTCGCGATTGTCACAAAACAGCTCAGTATGCATGAGAAGATCAACATTGACATTTGAGGGGGGGGGGGGGGGGGGAAATACGCGGGGGGGACGGGGTAAATATCTAACCTTAAAGGGATAGTCGCTTGATGGCCTATTTTTTTTTTTTGTTAGTGTTTTTTTTTTTTTTTCTTTGTTCCCAAAAAAAAATTCCCCCCCCAAAAAAATTTTTCAGGGAGGTGGGGAAAAAAAAAAAAAATCCAATGCAAAAGCTACACGTGACACCCCTCAAGCTTGATGAAGGCGACGGCGACATGCCAACGGTACGCCAGGAGGACGACGGGTTGAGGTGCTTCGACGTGTCCGAAAATTTCATCGTGACGGGGTCAAACATGGGCGTGGTGTCCATCTACGACAGGGGCCAACGCGTGCTGTTGGGAAAATACAGCAATAAGGAAAGCATTCCACCGAGCGTGAGCACCGCCGTGGCGGCAGTATGCCACGTGGCGATATCACCGGACGAAGGCCGAATCTGCGCAGTCTTCGACACAGCAGGTGTTGCAGTGGTAACCACCTCCGGTCTTTCAAATCACAATCTATCAATGCCGCTTCATCACCACACAATGCACGGAACCGAAGTAACATGTATAGCATGGGCAGCTGACAGAATTTTCACAGGGGACAAAGGAGGTTACGTCATCGCAATGCAAAACACTCACGGCGACGCTGCCGTCGCTCTTCGCGAAGAGTGCGCGTTGGTTCAAATTTCAATTAAACAAAAAACCGCCGCTGTGTCCACACTGCGCCGCACGATAATGGTCCGGATAACAGACACCCCCGCACCAGGCGTGCAGGTAGGCGGACAATTAAGAGAAGGCGTTTACGGTGGTTGCTTAGCACACGGCTTCATCTACGCTTCCCGACCCCGAAAAGATTTCGACGCCAGAATCTGGAAAGCCGAACCCGAATCTGGTTCTGTAAAGAAAACTCTTATGTTCCGGCACGTCCCAGACGTCGATTCAGAAAGAATTGTTGTAACCGGATGTTCATTTGATCTCAACGGGGTTTACGATAAAGTAGGAACGCACGACGGGAAGGCAAAGTATAAACGACACGATGGTGGTGCCACATTATACTCCACAGCGGGTCTGTGGGCAGCAACGGATTCTTCTAAAAAAAAAGTTTTGTTGAAAACAGATGATCATGGCGGCAGTGACGTTACACAGATGACGACATGGCAGGAGCTCCAACCGGACGAAAGCTACGCGCTTAACAAAACTGTGAAAGTCTACGATGAGATGTACTTCAACAACCTGTCCCTTTCCGCCACTGACCGGCAGGAGCTGGCCACCGCGCATAAGACGAACCCTGTTCCCTACCTCGGTGATATTGAGGGCACCACAGAGCCTCTTCTTGCAGCATGGGGCGACGATGCTGTTCTGGTTCTGAACGCGCTTTCTGTCAAAGTGGTTTCAATGAAATTTCTCCGGGGGCTTATTCATGTTGTGCCCATGTCTATTGATGGTGTTCCGGTGCTCTACACGTTGCACCGCAGCGTGAAAAGCGACAAAAGAGTGTTTCTCAGCACTGTGTGGCTGTCCGAAAAATCCGCCTCTTCGCCCACCCCGCCCACCATTGCAGAGAGGTACTCCCCGGTTCTCAAGGAAAGGATGCGGAAAACAATCGATGCCACCGCCGCCCCACCGCCCCCTTCCACCCAAGCAGCGGAGCCAACCCCCGAACCGATTGTTGAAACCAATGAAAAAGAACCGGAAAGCCCAAAGGAACTATCCGAGCCATCTGGGATTGACAATACCGATAACAAGTCCCCGGAGTCCCCTTCTCAACTTGAAGATGAGGACAAGTTGATTGCCGACGCTGCCGAAACTGTCATGTTGGGGGGAAATAACACATCAAGGCAAAGAGAAGTCACCACGGGTGAGATCGTCACAGAGAAGAAAAAAGTCAAAAAAATCGTGCGAAAAAAAACGAAGAAAGAGAAGCCCGAAAAGATCCCCTCTGTCGCCGACCTTTTGAACAACCCCGACCTGTCCCTCACACCCAACACTTTCGGGCCCGAAACGCTTCTCGAAGAGCAGCATAAGGAAAACGAAATGGAGAAGGAAAAGGAGGAGAGGAAGGAGCAAGAAGAAACATCACAGTCGTCTTCCCCTTCCCCCTCTCCCCCTCCACCTGTCGAAGAGGAGAAGAAAGACGATCATGAAGAAGCGAGAATAGAGGAGGCATCACCTGTTATATCTGAAGAGGAGAAGGACACCAGTGAAGCATCGCCGCCACCACCGCAACCGGCGCCTGTTCAAGAGGAAGAACCCTCTCGACCTCTTCCTCCTTCTCCTTCTTCGATTCCGTCTCCCGCACCTCCCACCGCAGACCCAGAGCCTGATGTCAATGTTGGGGCAGAGTCTGTACCAGCCGCATCTACACCTTCTTTATCCGTGCCGGAACGCGAGATTTCTGTGCCGACCGTGGAGTCCCTTGCACGGGGACCTGATCCGTTGGCTGCGACGATGGCAGATCTACACCTCGCCTCCCATAAAAAATCGCAGGTTCAACAACCACAGGTTCTTCAAGCACAGCCACAGCACACGGACCCTGTTGCGGATGTCATCGCGGATGAGTCGAAGGATGACAGCGACACCCCGGTCCTGGACGAAGACATCAACGGGTGGAGGGTCATGAGCCCGAGGGCGCTTGGAAACGACGAGTTGAAGAGCTTTATCGACACCACCGATCAGGTGCACATTGTCATCAGAGACTACAAATTGCAAACGGCATTTGATTCGATGGCGTCGGCGCAGCGTCTGCGTGCGTTCACCGCTGTCACCGACTGGGTGGACCACGTGCTGACCATCCTCGACACAGACCTGCTTCTGCAGGGCACACCGTCGAACAACAGAGGCACCATCGCATCTCCCACCGAAAGGGGCTCGCTTCAAAACAAAATGGCGGTTCTTATAGATGCGTACATAGCTTTCAGGTCGAACTCCTCCCTTGTTTACCGTGGTCGGGAGATGCGGCCTGACTCCGAGGCGTTGGGGTGCACCGATGACAATGTTGTAGTTAGGCTGCTTCACTTCATGAAGAAACGCGGCCTGTTCAAGGAGATATCGTGCGACGAACTGACCGCCAACTGCGCGAACCTCGGCAGCAATTCTGGCAACTACGTCTCTGTGGCGTACCTCCTGCAGTGCATCATCCCAGGCGACAAGCTGCAACTGTTGAAAGGGTACCTCCCCCACCCGCAGACACAATTCTCAAACCTCATTGCTGACCTGTGGTCGCCTGTTAAGGAACTCGACCTCCAAGAAATGAAGAAAAGCTCCGGGGTAAACGGGGCGATCTTGAGAAGGGATCTCAACATGGTGCAGAAGCTTGAAGCTAACTCCGACAAATCGTTTTTATCATTGGTTATATACTACCTCCCGTATCTATTTGCGGCAGGGAGTGATCAGGCGATGAAGGCGCAGAAGTTGGTTGTAAAGTGTTTCCCAAAAATCTCGTGGAAAATAGTACGAGCGGCCATATCTCGGAATGTTCAAGAAGAAGCGCACCGTGTGCTGGGGATAACCTGGGATACCAACCAGCACTGGATAGAGTATCAAGAGTTGTACCTTGACTATTGTAGGTTCCTCGCAGAGGAGTACCCAGAGCTGTGTCGTAACGATGCTTTTGTGGGGCAGTACATAAACGTGCTCGTGCATACCATCACGACGCTGCCTGTTTACCAAGCTTACCACAATTCTGTTGAGGAGGGTGGGTCTCCTGCGTCCCCTCGAGGTGGGTCGACAGCCATCGTGCAGCAGAGAGACATGCAAAGCATAAAACTGCGCAGGCTTGAAAGAGTCCTCAAAAAGATTATTTGCGACACAAAGGCGTATACTTACAACCCTGAGGAGGTATTTCCCAAAACAAAAAAAAAAAAAAAAAAAAAAAAAAAAAGGTTCGTTCCATTTTCATCCGCAAGAAGTACTACTCCGGGCTTCTTATCCTGGGCAAGCAGACCCCACAGTTGATGAGCAACATCTATATGCAGCTTCTCCAGTGTGATCAAGGTGAAACTCTTTTGAATTATTTCAGGGTATGGAGTCAAGAGAGAAAGGGAAAAAAAAAAAAAAAAAAAAAAAAAAAAAAATTGTAGGACGAGGTTGGTGATGATGAAAAGGAATGGATGAGCCTGATCAAGACAGGGGCGCTGCTGAAGGCGGAACAGAAGGGAACACAACAAGGAGGCGCGGGACCCCTCGACTATGTCTCGTATTTGATGTGTGTGTGCCTAGGGCCAAAGAGGACTATGGAGGTGTGTAAGAAGTTACATTAAAAAAAAAAAGATTTTTTTTTTTTTTTTTTTTTTTTTTTTTACAGCTGTTATCTAAACACCTTGGAAGCGAAGTAGAATATGAGGATTTTTACAAAAAGCTCGCCATTTTAGTCCGGTGTCCACCTGTTGGGGCTGTAGGGACGAACAAAAGGAAAAAATAAACGTTTTTTTTTTTTTTTTTGCCCCGCAGTTTTCATTTATTATAATTTGCTCCCCTTTCATCTAGGTAGGCTACAGCATTTGGGGAGAGGGGAGGGGGTGGGGGGGGGGGGGGGTGAATAACACAGGGGGGGAAATAAAATAAAAAAGCTCGTGCCTCATATTTTTTTACCCCCCCCCCCTGCCTCCGAG
Source organism: Diplonema japonicum (assembly GCA_964019335.1). Classification (NCBI taxonomy): domain Eukaryota; phylum Euglenozoa; class Diplonemea; order Diplonemida; family Diplonemidae; genus Diplonema; species Diplonema japonicum. The sequence goes on from OZ025748.1 coordinate 129,387, forward strand.
AGTTTCTTATTTCTTACTTTCCCCTTCTTTTAGTACCCCACCCCGCCATTCTCGCCAAGTCAAAAAAAAAAAGAAAATGGAAAAAAAAAAAAAGAAAATCTTTCCCTTTTTTTTTTATTTCTTGAAATAACTTAGAAAATGAAAAACCAAAAAAAAAAAAATCTCTGTTTTACAGTTACTCTTATTAAAACAGACCTGTGTGTTGGGTTTTTAAAAAGAAAAAGAAAAAATGTGTTCCCTTGGTTTTTGCCTGTCGTTTATTTTATCAGGCGTCCTGCCACATACCGCAGGTACCCTTAAATGTCTCTTTTTTTTTTTTTTTTTTTTTTTTTTTTATTCTCTGTTTTAGTCTTGTGCAAGCGAGGGGGGGGGGGGGGGGGGTCGGAGGAGGAGAAAGAGAGAAAGAGATAAAAAAGGAGAGAGGGGGGGGGGGGGGGGGGCAATAGGGACAAAAAGAGTAAAGGAAAAACCGTGTTTTCCTCTTCCCTGCTTTTTCTCTTCCACTCCTTGTTGAAAGAAAAAAAAATCGTGTGAGTAGTTTTGTGATCTTTCTTTTATATTTTTTTCATTGCACGCTTAACGCCACCTAGTGTTGCAATCAAAGCCCCATTTATCCTCCGCACTTTTGCAAAACTGTAAATCTCTTGTCCAAGACTAAAAAGATTTTACAGTAACACTCCCCCCCCTCTTTTTTTTTATATTATTTCTCTTTCTTCTCTTTCCCTCCTTTTTCGTCCCTTTTTGTTCTCCCCTCCCCACCCTCGTTCTCTGCTTTCCGGGTGTCGGTACAAAAAAAAAAAAAAATCCGTTTTATATTTTCTTTTTTTCTTCTTTTTTTTAAGGGGTGGTCCTTCAAAGTCGGATTTTCCCTTTAAAAAAAAAAAAAACATCGTTCTTTTTTTTTTTTCTTCTTCTTCCCCCTCCCCCTATTCTTTCCCCGTTTTTTTTTTTTTTTTTTTTTTTTGCCTCTCCCCCCCCTCCCAACGCAGTGTGTGTTTTGTGATTTCTTTTTTGAAAAAGGAAAAAAAAAAAAAAAATCTCGTCGGATCAATAAAAAATATATATATATATATATATATATATATACATATAAATATGGCATCGTTTCAAAACCCCCCCCCCCAAAAAATGAGGCCAATTGACACTTTCAATATTTCTCTAAGTACTTTTTCCCAAAGAAAAAAAATTCTACAACTTTCCCGGCCCAGGTTAGGAAAGAAAACACCCCAGAAAATGGGAAAGTGAGTGTTACTAGTACCCAGAAAATTCAGTCCTAGGGGCAAAAATGGGTTTTTTCACTTTGCACAAATTCAGTAAAAGAGGGGGTGACAAAAATGGATGCTTTTAAACTTGCTGTTGAGAAGCTAGGGGTAAAAAAAAATGGTATTCGGACCGAGAAAGGGTAAATGGGAACACCACGGCGATCAGGACACTCGCCACAGAGGTTTTTGAGAAGCTCAGTGGCAACGACTGTGCTGCACTAGTTTGTGGCGTAGTGTGTAAAGGGGAACTTCTAGCGGCACTTCTGCTATCATTTTCTGGTTGATTTAGTAGCCAACAAGACACCACACGGCGCCAATTGGTCAGAGGCATGAGGCTTGACCACATCACACATGATGAAATAAGGGCAGCTGGCCTGTTGGAAAAGTCTTGTTCCACAGTAGCATGGGCACAGAAAAAAATAAAGAAAAAAATGGAGTGGATACTCTGGACTGACGGTGGGCGTCACTTTCGTGCAAAGGAATTTTGCTACTTTGTTCTTTTTGGTCTTCGTTATGTATATCCCGATCGGACGTTTTCCCTGTGGTTTCTGGGGGAGAAACACGGCAAAAACAACAGGGACAGCCACTTTGGTGTGCTCTCTCGTGTTTGGTTTTGGGTGCCTCGTTCCACAACAATTAAAACTGTGGAACAAATAGCTAACATCACCAATACGATACGGTGCGCCGTGCATGTAGTTACTGATGTCTTTGGCCCGTACAAAAAAGAAAATTCTTGAGTTTCCGGATTTTACAGGTGCATATGAGCTCAGGAGCACACCGGAGGGTGTATTTGCTACGTGCGCGTCCACGAGCTAGAAAGAACTAAAGTACATCATCAAAGAACTCGATGCAGACAGGGCAGAGAAAAGGCCCCCAGTCTATGAATCTTGTGATGAGTATGAGGACGTTCCTGATAGCCTTCCCGGACTTGAAAAACGAGAAAGAATAGTAACCAAATTACAAAAATACTCGACACCCCATGACAAGCCCAAAGCACCAAGTACACCTACGAATGAGCCTCTTAAAACCCCCCAAAATGCGGTAGAAGGCCTAATAGTATGAAAAAGAAACGAGGTCGCCCACACAGCAGCAGCACATCTCAGCCGCAGAAGACTAGGAAATGAATGTTTCCACTTCCAACATCATTTCAGCCACCTTCTAGCAGTGAGTTCCGCTATTTCTTGCTATTGAAAGCATACTCTCTGACTTTACCAAAACCACTAAAACCCGATTTTTACCCTAAGACTGAATTTTTCATAGGTCAAAATAGCACCCTTGAGCGATTTCTGACCCGGGTTCTTTCCTAATATGGGCCGGGAAATATGGAGAATTTTTTTTAAAGGGGGCGGCATGCCCAAAGATGCAACGAAAGTGTCAATTGGCCTCATTTTGGGGGGGGTTTTTTTTTTTGAAATCGACCCATATATAAAAGGAGAGGGGAGGGGGGGAAAATAAATGAGCTCGGCCTCGGACCCCTTCACCGTCTACCTAGCATGCCAGCTCAGCGTGGCTGTGTATTATGAACCGGGCCATCAAAACTACAGGGACTTCGAGGTGTTTGCCTTCCAAGGCATCGGGGAGACAAAGGCGGTCCACAAAGGCGCGGTGCCCGACGGCGACAGCGACAGATTTCACAAGTGCCAGTGGGTAGCAGCGTTTCCAAAAACGGGTGTGGGGAAGGACACTTTGTTTATAGCGTTCAAGGGAACTTCTGAAGCAATCGACGCCTTGCTCGACCTGTCCTTCATGGACATAAAAACAAAAAGGGGAAACCGTGTACATTCAGGTGTATACGCTGGGATTCAAGACGAAATAGGACGAATCTATGAAGCGGTGAAGAACGCCAAAGAATGGTTGAAAACTAAACGTGTCGTCTTCACAGGCCACTCATTAGGTGGGGCGTACGGTTCGCTAGCGTTACTCGAATATCTGTCTCCGCCGCTCCCTGCAGCTTACGACGATATTTCCGGCCCGTGGCCGGAAGATCTTGGCGCGGAGGCGATTACATTCGGTACACCAGTGTTTCTTCGAGCAGACCCTCCCTCGTCAGTTCGTATGACGCATTTTGTATTGAATTACGACATTGTCCCCCGGTTGTTTGTGTTGCAAAACTCCACGCTTGCAGCAATCATCGAGGAAGCTCCGAAGATGGCGGGCGGCGTCATCGCGCAACAGATTGCAAGCATCGCGTTGAAGCAATCAGGTTTGACATCGATGAAAATTTCCGCGACGTTTGACAATCTTAGAAAAGGCTACGCTCCCGCGGGTTGTTTCGTGTTTCTACAAATGTCGAACAATGGTTCCAAACTATTTGGGTCGGCGTCGGTTATCCACCCGGAAAATGGAAAATCATGCAATCCAACCGCAAAGGCTGCTCTTCAGTACTTCCCGTCCATTGACCCATCATGCCCGTGCCTTCGAACTCTGAAAGATGAAAAAGTTCAGATTATTTCGAAATCGTTGGAGGATCATGGGGTGTACCGGTACCTCAACTCCGTTCGATGTCTTTTATCGCAACCGATCTCTTTTACTAAAGCAGTGGTGACGCCGCGAAGACGTCTGCCCGTTATACGAAACCCGCCTTCTTCCGCATCTTTAACACCCCCGCCATCTATCGGTGCTATGCGACGTGTGTCCACCCCATGGTGCCTGCTTTCTAGAAACCGAAAAAAAACCCTTCATCTCAGCGTTTTTCACAAAGGTGTTGAATCGTGGAAAACCACGGTCACACCGTTGTCCACAATAGTCCTGCAAGGTGTAAAACAGCCTGGTGACGTTCTTCGTATTAAAGACGAATTAGATGTCATGGTAGCAGAGGCTGTAATCCCTCCGAAGAACAGCACCTTTGGAAATTCCCATCTTGTTCTTGAACACTGCGGGGTTTCTGGGTACGTTTTGTATGAATCAGTTCTAGATGAAGGGAAGGAAATTGACATCCGATGTCTTTACCCGCAAAACGTGGAAAATTGGAGATTGCACGTTCACAAACTTGCGTACTACACCTCGGGTATGGGGGAAGGACATTGGGATCTCACCGACAATTTCGGTGCTGGGGTTGTGGAGGAAAAATGGAAAGAAGACGATGCTGCTCCTACTTGTAGAGGGTGTTTGGTTGTTGCGTTCTCGGTTAAGGGAGTAAAACGAACGTATTGCCACAAATGTGGGCTGGCTCACTGTCCAACCTGCCTTCCTTTTGTTGAACATTCTCTCCATGCATTTATTAACAAAGCCTCTCCTATCTGTAAAAAATGTAATGATCACATGGCGTCGCAGTTGGTGCTTGCACAAAAGGCTTCTTCAGAGGCGAGGTCTTTCCTCTCGTTGTTCTGTCTGGCACGGGCGAAACCCGATATTGTTACACCCGAGATGCTGAATTTGATCTTGCCTTTTCTTGTGAAAAGTGTTGTAGAGCAAAGTGTTGTGAAGGCAAAGAAGAAGTTTCGGTTCGATTGGTAGCTGTTGGGGGGGGGGGGGGGGGGGGGGAGAGAGAGAGAGAGGTTTTTTTTGAGGGAAAGTGTCTTTCTTTCACTTTATCGTCCTTTTTTTTTTTTCTTTTTTTTTTTCTTTTTTTTTTTTCTCAATTCATCCAAAAAAGAAAGAAGAAAAAAAAAAACTGTACGCATACGACTGCTTCCTCCTGACCGAAGTGCTTTTTTTTTTTTTTTTTTTTTTCGAATTCGTTGGCAAAAAAAAAAAAAAAAAAAAAAAAATGTGTTGACGGGTTATAAACCTTTTTTTTCGCCAAGCTTTTTTTTTCTTTCATTTTCTTTTTTTTTTCAGGTGTCAGGCGTCCTGCCACATAAATGTCTCTTTTTTTTTTTTTTTTTTTTTTTACCCTAACAGTACGTAGAAAACAACGGCCAGTTCCTCTTTATTTAGATGATTGATTCACTTTATTTATTTTTTTTTTTTTTTTTGCTTTTTCGTGTATTTCTTTTTTTCCCATGTGTGTGCCAATTTACTTGTCGTGAGGAAAAAGGTAGGAACCAAAAAAAAAAAAAAAAAAAAAAAAAAAAAAAAAAAAAAAAAAAAGGAAGAAGAAGAAAGAAAAGATAGAAAACAAAAGAGGGCTTAATGATTAAGAGAATAAAGAAAGAAAAAAAAAGAAAAAGATATAAAAAAAAAGGAATCGAATTAACACCCCCCTTTTCTTTTTCTTCTTCCCTTCCTTTTCATTTCTTCCTTCTCTCTTTTTTTTTTTTTTTTCTTCTCCATATTTTGTGAATTTCTACCTGAACAGTGAGCACCCATGCACACTGAAATTTTATCGAGTTTTGTTTCGCCTTTTTTTTTTTTTTTCCCTCAAGGGAAAAAAAAATAATAATAATAATAGCTATTGCTGCTGGTAAAAGACATTACTTGGTGGTAGGTAAGCAGTTTTATTTCACTTCAGAAAGACTTCACCATGAAGGACAAAGGGGTACAAAAACGGTTTCAGCAACATGCCAAAGTAGGTCCACGGAAGGGCGGGAACAGTCGACCTACTACCAAATAAAAACCCCTATTCCTTTTTCATGGATAAACAGGTTGAAAAAGCCTCCCCCCCCCGGAGCCGCGTAAAAATAATTATTTTTTTTTCCAGAAGAGTGAAATAGTTTAAAAAAAAAACGATGAACCCTTTCCCCCCCCCCTTTTTTTTCCTTTCAAAAAAAATACTGTATTCAAAAAAAAAAAAAACACCAAAAAAAAAAAAGGGATTTTTTTTTTTTCTCTTCTTCTGGATGCCATAAGAAAAGAGAAAAAAAAGAAGAAGAAGAAAAAAAAAATATGGCAGCAATCCCAAGCCATGAAGGCGCGAACATCTTTCAAGAGGCCGCGAGAAGAATGAGACACCGAGAGAGACGGCTAGAATGGAGAGAAGAACACACCGAGCAGGTCAAAAGATGGGCGGTAAGGGTCTTGGAGGGAAGCTTGTTGGGGGTATTCATCCCGAACCACCACCAAGAAGAACCACAGGACGAAGGATTATCACCTTTAATGGCAATCGGGAGCGACCTCTCCTGCGCACTAGGCACCGCTGGGGTAGATGCCGCAGGATGGATGGCCTTAACAAATGGGTACAAGCACATTATTGGCGACAACGACACAGCTGTTCACATAGCATCCTGGGCTACACAATCTTTGCTGAAAGAACTCAAAGGAGAGGTGACCGAGGCTTCTCTGGACATTAAGTACAAAATGCGGAGGAGCTTGTCAAAAAGAGCTGCAAAAATTATGTCGAATACAGTTTTAGAAGTCTCCAAGAACACAGCGTCGATGCTTGCAGTGCAGTACATCCCGCCTCACTTAACACAGTGGTTCCCTTCTCTTTCGGAGTCTCCTCGGAAATTGCAGATTCTTTCTTCAACGTTGGTGCCGTTTGGAGCTATGTTAGCAACAGAGACGGTTCTACGACAAGCGCCTCCGTTGGGCCCAACTGTTGTGAACTTTCTGTGGTTCGCTCTTGTCCAGTCTGCGTTCAGTCCTCACCCGCAGCCGCCTTTAGGACCCCCACCGCTTCAGATCATGGGTCTGCCCAGCACCGCCACCCCTGCTCAAATACAATCGAGATATCGAACCGTCGCTCTCGCCCTGCACCCCGACAACGCCGGTACCCACCCACCCCCGGACCTTAAAGGAGCAGAGTTCGGTGATTTCACACGAGCCTACAATCAATTAATGAAAACTCGCGGTGGACGGGGCACACGGTGAGGACCCTTTTTTTTCTTTTTTTTTTTTTTTGAAAATTCTGTCCTTTCCGCCCCCTCCTTCTTCTTCTTTTTTTGCAAAAGGGGGCTTAAAACGCGCGGAAGGAAGACGAAAAGAGAAACCTACCAAAAAAAGAAAATGCGTTTTCATGTTTCCCAATATGAGATTGGGAGGAGGGGGAGGGGAGCAGATGGAAGTTTTTTTTTTTCTCCCTCTCTTTTTTTCTCCCCCCCCACTCCTTAAGACCAGCAGAGAGGGTGGGATGTTGAAGATAGGCCTTCAGCAAGCAGAAGCCATCGACGATGACTACCCAACTGATATAAGCGACGAGGAAGTTAAGTGGGGGGACGACACCGAGGGCCATGATGCCTGGAACAAACTTTTGGAGTGTTATAGAAAAGGGGTCGAGGAAGCAGAGGAGGATGACGGAATGAGCAGCCAACGCACGCACGCAACACAACCCAGCATGACAATGACAGGAGGAATAAAAACAGGCGAGGAAGATTCGTTTCTAGAATTTTTTCCAGAGTGGAGAACGGATGCGGCCCACACGGCTGTACGGCTGCAAATCACCCCTCCCGAGGTAAAAGCAACTCGGAAACCCAAACGGAAAATGGCGGACAGATCCGTCCACCCGTCCATTACGCCATACCCGGCATTCTTTCAGGAAGACATCACTGCTTACCCGGCACTGGAACGCAACGCGGAAGAAATTTACACGGACGAAGGAGGACATTCTGCCCCATCCAGACCCCCTGTCAATCTGGAGGAAAAACTGAAGAAGCAGCGATTGGCAGAGTCCAAGCTGGCGGTCTTGAATGACCTCGCCCTCGATAAAAACCCCAACGCGCGTACCTTAAACTTCGCCACGTTTCACCAAAAACAACAGTTTGCGTTGTGCAAGAATCCGTCGGACGAGATTTTGGACGCGGGAGACCGTCCGGAGGATCTGTTGAAGCAAAACAAGTTTTTCAAAGGGCTCCTCGGCGGGGAGCTCCCCGCTGTGTGTGAAAACCTCAATAAGGACACTACGAAAGGCGACGAGATGGCTCGCTTCAAGGTAGTTCACGGACCTATACGGTACAAGGCCGGGCAGCTCTCCGGGTTCCTGTCAACCATGCTGAGAAACCTAACACAGAAACATCTCCAGTGGACACGGGCAGTACAAAAACCACAGGAAGGCGCGCTGACTGTGGTTGTCGAGTCTATGCAGGGCAGGTCTGCACGGTGTCAGTACGGGCAAGAAGTTGTTCATCTACTCCTCGGCAGCCACCAGACAGCGTTGATCTCCCCGGGGTCTACAGTGACTGTCTACCCTCCCTACACCCCGCGGCTTGCAGGTTCGAGAACATTTATCATATCCCCCGATATCTTGGTGCCTGCTAATGTGGTGTCCACGCCTACCTTCCCCGATCCTGCGAAGGCCCTGTCAGCGATGCTTGGAACAAGCAGCAACCAGTTCAACCAAAAAGAGGAATGGGAGACCGTGGAGAACGACGAATGGGAACTAGAACCCGGTGTGTGGGACAAGATTCGTGAAAGGCTAGCAGAGGAGTGATAATGTTGGGAAAAAAAAAAGAAGAAAAAAAAAAATGCTCGCGGTGCTGTACACCGAAGGGTGAGCGTTTTTTTTTTTTTTTTTTTTTTTTTAATTCCCCGCTTTTTTTTTTTTTTTTTTTTTGTTTGTCATTTTCAATAATTTTTCAAAAGGGCACGGAGAAGAGGGGGGGTTGAGGGGAGGGGGAGAGAGAAAAAAAAAAGAAAAGAAAAAAAAATCCCTATGAAGACCAAAGACAAGAAGGTACTGACCGTCGTTGGATTTTTCGTGGTGTTGATTGTGCTTGCATTGAGGTGGGAATGGAGCGTCTTGAACGTGAAGAGGAGCGAAGGTGAAAAGGGGGCGGAGGCACCCACGCCAAAGCCCGAAGGTCCGAAAAAGACAGAGTGGGGATACAAACTGCAAGGAACAGACGAATTTTGGGCCACCGTTAATATTGAATGCAAGAAAGACGAAAAGTTCACGATGGCAGACATCGAGAGGCGCTCCACGGAGGACGATTTGCTCCTCCTGATGCGGGGGCTCGTCTTTGATGTGACCAAGTTCCGCAGCTCGCATCCTGGTGGGGACGCTATTCTATCGGGGGCGAAGCAAGACAGCTCCGAAATCTTCGAGACCCACCACCAAAGCTTTGTTGCCAACATGCTCGGGAATTTCTGTGTGGGTAAACTTTACGAGAAAAAATAAGAAAACCGAACAAAAAAAAAAAAAAAAAGAACAAAAAAAAGTGAAGTGTTTTTTTTTTTTTTTTTTTTTTTTTTTTTTTTTTTTTAGTGCTCCACCACCCCCCCAAAAAAACTCTATTCACTCATGTTTGTTTCCCTTTTCTTTTTTTTTCACGCCCCATACCTGGATTTGCTCAAAGGGAGAGGTGATTTTGGGGGAAAAAATAAAAAAAGATCTTGCTTGGGGAACATGTTTTCTCAAAGAATCCCAGAACTTACAGTCAAACCCTTCCAGGGTGTTTTGTAAAGAAGGAAAAAAAAAAAAAAAAAAAAAAAAAAAAAAAGTATATAAAAAAAAAAAAAACCAAAAAAAAAAATATAAAAATGTCAGACGCCCCTGCGGCAGCGGCCCCGGCGGAGCAGGCGAAAGACACGTCGTGCGAATATGTGGAAAAATTCGCCACACTTCAGGAACAGTTATACGCCAGGTAATAATAACAAAACAAAAAAAAAAAAAAAAAAAAAAAAGCGAAACGAGCAACGAGTGGGTTGACGCGAACTACCAGGGCATCGTGGACATGCTGTCGGACGATAAGGCCCCGAAGGCCATTCTCCTCCGGAGCCACGAGCTCGCCGCGAAGTACGCCCCCAAATTCCCTGCCCTCAGCAAGGATGCCTTCTCAGCCGCCATGCAGCAAGTGGAACAGGGCGACGTGACAGTAGTCCACGCCGTAATGAAGAAGATTGACGGATACTTGTCCGTCCCGGGCGTTGTTCTCGAAAAGGCCCCGGAATACCTCCTGTCCCTCTACGAAAAACGAGGCGCTGCTGACGCTGAGCAAGCATGCAAGAGCGTTGAGACAATCTTGAACAAGGTATATTTAACAAACAAAAAAAAAAAAAAAAAAAAAAAAAAAAACCAGATGGCCGCAACATCGCCTGCCATCCTCGCAAAGACATGTGTCGAGCTTCTTCTTGCAGAGGGTGCCACCACAGAAGCGTGGAGGGATTTCATTCTGAAATACCTTACAACGAATGTGTTAGAGGAGCAGAAGGCCGCTCTCGCCGCATCGCCGGAGAGCGAGATCGAAGTCAAAGACGCCATTTCAAAGCTCCTCCACGTTGTTTCGAAAAAGGAATTCAGCGTGCTTCTCAACGGGCTCACCACCCTTGCCATCTCGCAGCCGAAGGGACAGTTCGGTCCACAAGGGATCGTTGCGACACTTGCTAGCCTCATTGACCTCGAGGCTGACGTTGATTTCACAGTTTTGTGGCAAATCGAGAGATCCTTGAGTATCATCACCACTGCAGTGACTCACTTCAGTGAGGGCATCGTTGACAATGCATTCACGAAGTACCTTGTTACAAAATGCGTTGCGCCTGAAGGAGTTTTCGAGCAGGCCACACCTGCACACTCTGTCGCGGTTCTTCAGAAGCTGTGCGAGGTGGCCCCGTACTGCTCGGAGGAGGCTGCTGCCGAATGCGTCAAAGCACTGTACCCTATTTTGTTGAAGAGCCTCCCGGAGTCCGAGGAGAGCACCGACATTAATTTCACGTTTTTGGAGTGTTTGATGATCGCAATTTCATCGTTAGGAAGAAAGGCCCCTGACGCATTCGCCGAGGTGTCGAATGTTAAAGTTGGTGCTGATGTCAAGGCCGCACAGGCTGCTGCGGCATCCGAGATTAAATCGAAGGAATGTCTCGATGCCGAGAGGGATCTGAAGGCGAAAATGACTAACCTGCAGTCGGCAATCAGCCGGATCATGTTGCAGCTGAACAACGCGAAGACGCAGCTGCAGAAGGCACCCGAGAAGACCGCTGCGAGTAAGGCAAAGATCGCGGAGATTTTCTCCGTCCTTCCCAACCTTCAGGCCGTTGTTCTCCTGGCCAAACCATTCTCTGACACCTATCCCCATTTCCCCCCTGCCTCGTTCCGCCCTTCGTGGGTCAAGCCCAAGAGAAACCACAACAACAACAACAAGAAACAGCAAAAGCGTGGACGTGGGGAAGACAGCCAGCCCGCTGGCAACGCCCAAAAGAAACAAAGGACAGAATCTGGCAAGAAGGGCGGAAAGGGTGGTAAGGGGCGTAAAGGAGGCAAGGGTGGCCGCAAGGGTGGCAAGAAGTGAAAAAAGAAAATAAAAGAGGAAGTCTAGTGTTTTTTTTTTTTTTTTTTTTTTTTTTTTTTTAAAAAAAAAGTGTTTGGGGGAGGGGGACAAAATTTATGCTGTTTTTTTTTTTTTTTTTAAAGAAAGAAATCATTACCCAAAAAAAAAAAGTTTTAAAAAAAGTTTAACAAAATCTCACTTTTTTTTTCACTGTTCTTTTCCCCCCCACAATGTTTTTTTGGGGAGGGGGGGGGGGGGGACAAAGAAGAAAAACCGCATGGCAATTGGCAAAAAAAATTGAGAAAGGAAAGGAAATAATAATTTATTATAAAGGTAATTAAATACCGAGAAACCCCCCCCGCCCCGTTACTCCTTCCCCTTCCTTCGCACCTTCCCCCCCCCTTTTTTTTCCTTTCAAACTTGCAATGGTAATAAGAATTACCATTCCCTCCTTTCCTTCAAAAAAAAACATTTCCCCCCCCCATCTTTTTTTATTTTATTTTTTATTTTTTATTTTTTATTTTTTTAAAGACAGTTTTCTGAAACAACAACAAAAAAAAGAGGAGAACACACACAAAAAAAAAAAGAAAAAAAAAGAAAAATGCAACTCACAGCAAGCCATCTCCCCGCGATTTTAAGCCTCATCGGCACCCCGCTGCTAACCCTGCGGTACAAATTGTCGTGGAAAGGCATTGCAGGATTCTACATGGCACTGTTGCTGCTGAGACAAAAACTGTTGGTGAAAAAGCTCATGGAGAAGGGCAGCGACTGCTACACACTAGAGAGTATCGGCATCTCACACTATGTAGAAACTGTGAGATTTTGCATGGATTACAAGGGGATCCAGTACACAGAACAGGAGTCTGTGGGGATCATGGGCGTGATGACTACCGGGAGGACTGTCCCGAGGCTTCTCTACGGGAGGACTATACTAGGGGATTCCAAGGACATCATGAGGTTTCTTTACGGTTCAACGGGAGATGAGTTTTTCTCCCCAACGCAGGAAGCTTTGAGGTTAGAAAAAAAATTCGACAAAATCGGAATCCATTTGAGAAGATGGGCGTACTACCACGTTCTCTGCTCTCCAGGCGGGTACCTCAGAGGGCTACGCGTGTGGGGCATCGATTCAAAATACATCCCAATATGGCAAAAAACCCTCCTTGTAGCGATGTACCCGCTTCTAAGGGTGTTTCTTCTTGCCATTTTAGGCATCAATGAGAAGGGTGCTGCAAAGGGTTATGAAAATCTTTGCGAGATTCTGCAGGAGGTTGATGAGATTTTGTCAGATGGGCGTGAGTTTATCCTTGGAGGTGCTGGTCCTTCTTATTCAGACTTCCAGTTTGCTGCACTTATGGGGCCCTTTGAGGTCAACTACAACCCAGGGAGGCTGACCACCACCGGCCACGAGTTGATGAAGGAACTTCCTTCTGAGTTCCAGACACAGTTTGCGGACCTTTACAGTAAGCCATCCGGAAGGCATGCCCACCACATTTACGAGAGCTTTAGAATGCAGGTTGAGAAAGCGTGAATGAGAAAAAAAGGGGGGGTGGGGAAACTTTTGATGGCCTCTTTTGATTCTTTTTATGGGGTTGTGGAATTAGTAATTTTCCCCCTTCTTTGTTTCGCCCTTTTAACGCTTTTTTTTTTTTTTTTTTTTTTTATTCTCTCTTTTTTTTTTTTTTCGATTCGTACCATTTATCGAAGAAGGGGAAAAAAAAAGGAGAGGGGTTATTTTTTTTTTTTTTTTTTTTTTTTTTTTTTTACTGACCACCCCCTCCTCTTTAAACAGTTTTTTTCTTTTTTTTTATTCCCTTCGAGAACAAAAAAAAAAAAAAAAAAAAATACACACCTCCAAGGGGTGCCATATGGGTGATAGCTCGCCTGGTGACGTTGCACACGATGAAGATGCACCATGGGCTGTGTTTTCCTTAGCCGTGACGATGCTGGTCGGGCTGCTCGTCAGGGAAGTTCAACAATCAGAATTCGACGGGGCGGCGGTATTTGTCAAAAAAGTGCCGTTCGCCGTGTGGATGTTCTCCTTCGGGCTGGCCGCGGGGGGGCTGAACAGAACGGGGTTTCTAACGGACGAGCACACCAACGTCTCCGAGACGGACCCTAAACTCCTGATCCAGATTTTTTTCCCGCTCCTCATTTTCGAGTCCGCGTTCAAGCTCAACATACACGGCTTCATGAAAATGGTGAAATCCTGCGTATTCCTCGCAGGGCCCGGCCTTATATCATCTGTGGGATTTTACAGTTTACTGTCAAAGCTAACGTTTGGATACGACTGGACGTGGGAAGAATCATTTCTGTTCGGGTGTGTAATTGCACCGTCTGACCCCATTGCGGCAACAACTGTTTTGAAGGAATTAGGAGCAGATTCATCGTTATCATCTCTTGTCGAGGGCGAATCCCTTCTGAATGAAGGGACTGCGGTGATGCTGTACTCGATATGCAAAGTCGCGGTGCTTAAGCCTGATTTCACATGGGACTTGTCTGTCGGCTACACGTTCATGAAGGTCTGCCTCCTCGGCCCCGCGATAGGCCTTGTTGCCGGGACATGCCTTGCCGCGTTCCTTGGAACAGTCACCAACAATCCATTGACCGAGATCGGAGCCACACTAGCATCTTCCTACGCGTTATTCTTCGTATGTGAAGAATACGGAGGAGCATCAGGTGTTCTCGGGCTTCTTGTGATGGGTCTTTTCATGTCAAGTAGAAAATTTTGTATTTCGCCGGGGGTGGAACAGATCCATTCACAGTTCTGGAACGTTATCGCGTACTTTGGAAATACATTCGTGTTCGCCTTGGCGGGGCTTGTCGTTGGGAAAAAAACACTCGGGACGCACATTTCGTGCAAGGATTGCATTGTTCTTGTCAATATTTACCTGTTCACCAATGTGATGCGGTTTTGCATCGTGTTTTTCTTCCTCCCGTTAATGGCTCCGAAGGGTTGTGTCGACATCGCCCAAGGCGTCGTTGTTTCATGCTGTGGGTTTAAGGGAGCCGTTGGTTTGATTCTGGCCATGGCGCTTGTCACCACAAAACACACCGGCGACGCGGAATTCTCACAAAAAGTCGCGGAAAAAATTCTGTTCCACACGTCCGGCCTGGTTCTCCTGACTTTATTGGTGAACGGTTTGCTAAGCAAACCATTGATGTTATACCTTGGGTATGACAAAATCCCCGCTCGGCGGAAAGCAGCCATGAACGCAGCTTATCAGAAGATTCTATCAGACATGCAAGATTCATGTTATAACTACTCCCGTGATAAGGAGCTTGTGGGTGTAAATTGGGAAATCGTGGGAATGTTCGTCGATGAGCGGAACCAACTTGAAGACCCTTATAAGAACCGCAAAGTACACCCTCTTGAAAAATTTCACGCTAGCGAAGAAGCACGAACAACGTACTTAAACGCTTTGAAATCGAACTTCTACAAGCAATATGAAGAAGGTGCGTTGGGTTACAACACGCTAAGGAGGCTTGTTGCTCTTGTCGACGAGGTGATCGAAATCCCCTATGAACCGTTGACGTGCAGCGCCATCATGTCCCATTCAAACACATTTCAATTCTCGGAAAAACTTCGAAAAATTCCGTTCTACAACAATTATTTTTTGCTGCCGATGCTGCACAATCGGTACGAAGCCATTGTTGCGTACATACGCGCGCAAGGCGCTGCGATGGAAGCAATCACAGCCACCGCTCCTTCGAAACGAATTGTTCAAGACCTCATCAGCAACAACCTGGAAGAGGTTTCCGCCGCACGAGGCATCATGGCCGACTTCGCCGAGACCTTCCCAGTCATCTCCTCCGCAATAATGACGAAGCTGATAACAAGAGTAATTCTAAACCACGCACGCAGAACAGTCTTGAACGTTCTCCACTCGGGGTTCCTTGAAAACCCCGACGCTGATCTTCTGCTAGGCCTGGTGGAGAAATCCGTACGGCGACTAGAACGCGCGAACATGGTTCAAAAAATCTCGGGAACACCGATGGAAGCTAGAAGAATACTATCGGAAGCAGACTTTACCCGACGGATCACCGACGCAACTGAACGAGACCGGTTTCTGTCGGGCTGGTTTATCGTGAAGTACCATGCAGAGGACAAAATCGACCCGGAAATGCTCCATTTTATCATAGATGGTTTGGTGACGAACATAACGGGTAACGAAACCCATGGTCCCGGGTCGCTGTTGCTTCAAAGCGACTCGTTCTCCAAACTACGCCACCCTGACGGTATAGCAATAACATCTGTTGTTTGCGCGTGTCTCCCTCCCACGATTTTCAGTATATTTGTGAAGAACACCGCGGTCGCCACGCCTCTTCGTTTTTACTACTGTTCGCACATTGCCAGGAGGCTGTTGCATCTTTCTGAACCTTTTAATAAGCTGAGCTTCTGCGAGATCATGCGGCACTGCAAGAAGGGGGCCATGGCGGTTCGCAACACGGGCGAGGGTTTCAAAAAAGATTTCGAGGCGTTAACAAGCCATTCAGAAACAAACCCGCTCACAGTTTCAACAAACAACTCATTCCGACGGCAGATCGTCAACCCATTAGATACGCCTGCAATCTCTTCAGATAAACACATACTTCTTCTTATAGAAGGTACAATTGAGTCCGAACAGCTAATCATAACAGGACCCTGTAACCTGAGCAACTCTTCCGATGTGGTCTACACAGCGAAAACCATGGATACGTTGATATTTCGAATACCGCCTTTCGAAGGGTTGGAGTTGGCACTCATCGCTGGGCTCGTTCCCTCGAAGGCGGTCAAGCCCTTGACCAGCGCGGCGTCGTATAGTTCTAGAAGCTCCAGAATGTCCCATAGCACCATTGTATCCTTCACATCTAGTAAGGTAGGAAGCGAGAGGTCTCGAGGGTCCCCCCCGAGGAGCCCAAGAGCCGGGTTCAACCTCAACGAGAGCACCATGCTGACAGGGTCCGTTCATAAAATGCGAAAATCGCCTGGTTCGCCTGGGAAAAACTCGGGTGACCCGGAAGGGGGTTTTCAGACAGGGGTGACGGATGACGGGCACGCTGTGTCTGAATATTTATAGGGAGATGGTAAGAGTCCGATGTGACTTCATTGTGAAAAAAGCGCAGGTGACCCAGAAGGGAGTCCCCATATGACGGAAACGCTGTTTTTTCTAATGTTTTTTTTTTTTTTTTTTTTTTTTTGCTGGAACAAGTAAACAAATTTTTGAAAAGAATTGTTATTGCAAAAAAGAGTAGAGGCAGCTTGTCCGTTTATCCCTACTGTAGGTGAAAACGGCTTGCACAAACAATCAGCCGACTCTTTTTCACAGACCTATTACTGTATCGAGCGCATTCTATCGGCTCTGGGCTGGCGCACGACTACCAGCCATCCTCGAATGGCAAGAGGAGTGGATTACTCCGCTCCAATTCGGCTTCAGACCGGAACACAGACAGATGACCTCCTCGCGAAGGTCTGCACCAGTGTGGAGTTGGCAAAAGTATCTGGCAACCACCTTTGGGGTCTCTCGGTCGACTTCAAGAAATGCTTTGACTCTGTCCCCCACGCACTCACGTTCGAACTGGTCGATCGGTTAGGCCAAAGCCAGCTCATCCTGAGACCGATCAAGGCCATCTACTCTGACCTAATCCGCCGCCTACGTTTCCCCGTGGGAGTAGGTGCTCCATTCCGAACCACGAATGGAATACTCCAGGGATGCCCGATCTCGCCCGTTTTCATCAACGCAATCCTTGCCATCTTCACCAAGAAATGTACGGCAAATCCAAGAAACGCACACCCAGTGTCATATGCAGACGACCTTAACTTCACGTCAATTACCTCGGAGGCCGCGGTTCAGCGTTCCGTAAATCTACTAGGCAGCCTTTGCAAGCTCACGGGGATGACCGTACACCCGAAGAAGACCAGGTCATTTGGAACGAAACCCAAATACCGGGGGAATGTGAAGTTGAACGGAGAGACCTTTGCCACGACCAGTAGTCTGCAAATCTTAGGGGTACAAATCTACTTCCAGCCGAGCAGGAGGGATAACTCGAGGGTCCACAAAGCCCTGGCCGAAATAGAACGCCTCGTCTCAACTAGGCTATACCACGATCGCAAGGTACGGATCATCGCAGAGAACATCCTGCCATCCGCCTTCTACGGCATCCTGTTCGACCCGATCCCGGACTCTTGGCTGGAGAAATTGAAAAAGCGGATCACTCTTTGCGTCTGGGGTGCCCGCAACCCAATGCGCTCCTCCAGCGCCCTGCTGGGAATTGCCCATAAGGGACACACCCTGGACCCGTACTCTACTGCGATCTACAAGGCCATCTCTACTCTGGGACGACTTTGCACACGACATTCGAACAAGTCCCTTTTCATATCATGCTGGGAAGCGTACAGGAGAGCAAGGGATCAAGGCTCTCCATCTTTTCCGATGGGACCATTTGCCAATGCAGACCTATGGCTCCGAGAAATAGGGTCAAGGTGGAAGGACTTCCAGACGAAGATACTACCGCAAGGCAAACAGCTCCTGAAACACGAGATCAGGACGCTGCTGAAAGCCAAACTACGTGAGGATCTGGCCGAAGAGCGAGACACCAGGGGGTCGAAACAGGCATTGACGAGGAGAAAACGAACTTCCTCCACAACGAGGTGACGACCACCAACCCACAGAAAGCAAGGAGGATACTTTGTGCTATTGCGGGCGCGATGCTTCCCCTACACCCCAGAGCTTACGGCGACATGAACGGCTCACATACGAAATGCCTGGGGTGTGGCACACCATATAACATTGGGAACGGGACCAGCTCCCTACTACAACATACGATCTGGCAATGCCCAGCGCACGCCGACTGCAGAACGACCAACACTGACCGCATTCGGCTGGTGCAAGACCACGTCAGCTGGCCAAGCTGCGCCCGACTACACGGCATTATTACCTCTGATATGGACATAAGCCTGACAAGTGTCAAGGAACTACACCTGATGTTTGCGGAAATTGCGGGGAAACTCGAGAGCCTGCACACCGAGAAGCAGGTCAGATACGACAATCTGCACTTCTGGAAAAGACCATTCCAACCGGGAAACCTATTAGAACCGAAACCCCTCATTTGGTATCACAAGCACGGGCTGGGGAAGAAGTACTTCCCGGGGCTGATCCCGTTTGTCCTCAAATGGCTGAGTGCCCTGAAATGGGGCAAGGATGGAGGGCAAGTGTCCAAGGCGGAGCTTGCTGTCGACTTCATAGCAACGGAGAGAATCCACATGGGTGGTGAAGACCTGGCATGCTGGGCTAGGAAAATCGGAAGAATCCTCAACGTCCTGGACAGGGCACACAGAACAGGAACGGGGAATCACCTGATTCCAGCAGAAACTAAGAAGTCAGTACACTCACTGCGTACCCTGGGGCTCCACAGCCATTCCATCATTGGATACTCCACTCGTCCGGTCTTCGCGTCCCCGAAGGCAACCCACCCGATCCTAGAGGAGCAACTGCGGACGCATTGCATCCTCAACAACTCGCTAGTCGGTTTCACGCCCAAGCTGCTGATGAGATACTACGACGGGCCTAAGGCACTACCACGACAGAAGGGATCAAACACTAGATGAGTTGATTGTCGTTAGGCGATCCTGTCACAAACTGCAGGTTCCCTTCAAAGACATCTTTTTTTTTTGTAAAATGTCACAAATTTAATAATTTGTTGTTTTCGCTGCAGTTTGTTTCGTTTTTTTTATGACACCCAAAGGGGGGGGGGGGAGAATATATTCTTGTTGTTTCCCCCCCCCCTCCCTTTTTTTCTGTTACAAAAATTTTTATCTTTTTCGAAAAGAAATTTTTTTATAACTATATTTGTGCCTTTCGCAGTTTCTTTTGCATAATGTGGCATTCTCTTTTTTCCGAAAGTAGATAACTAGCGGAACCACCCCCCCCCCCCCCCCCCCCCCCTGCAACAACTAGATAAAAAAATATACTAAATCCTACATCACCTCAGAGTGCGTTAATCTGTTTCCACAGATAGGGGGGGGGGGGGGGGGGGGGTGCTCTTCTGCCACTTTTTTTTTTAAACGTTTTTTTTTTTATTTCCTTCTTTACCTTTCCCATTTAAATGTCTTTTTTTTTCTTCTTTTAATTATCACTTATTTACAACATCCACCCCCCCCCCTTTTTTTATTTCCCCCTCAAACTTCAAGGAAGATTCTAAGAAAAGGGAGGGGGGGGGGGGGGGGGAAAGATGGTGTCGAACAGAGAGCGTCCAAAAAAGAAGAAGAGAAAGCTCCACAAGAGGCAAGAATATGAGATTTCCGAAGTAAGGCGGCAACTGAGACAGCTTGTGACAAAACTGAGGACACTGCTGGTGGGGAAGTCGCGTCGGGGCGACGTGGGGAAACTGTGTCAAGACATTTCGAGGCTGATCGATATTTCGGAGGACAACTTAAACACTGCTATAAAATGCAAGGCGGTTCTAACCCTAGTGAAGGCGGGGAAAAAAAGCCCCATTGAGGCCGCGCACTCCCTACAATCTGTTACATATTATAAAAAAGGACGCGAGGCCGCTATAGAAAGAGAAGATTTCCTGGACATGCTATCAGGATGGGTGAAGACCCCGGAACCTCTCATGCTCCGCCCTGTCTACCGGCTTCTCAGCAACGTGGTCCTTGAAAAAAACCAGGCTGAAAAGCTGATGTTAAAAGTTGACATTATTCCGTGGGCGGCGAGACTTCTATCTGACCCCGAGGCACCGCACGCTGTAATTTGTTTCGTTTTGAACAGTATTTGCACGTTTTTTCCTGAGAAAATCCCCACATTCTCCGAGCTTCTCATCCAAGCCCCTTCATCACTGACAAATCTTATTGCAGCGGGAGTTTACGACGACGATGCCTTTCGTCAAGACACGGAAGGCGCGCAAGATCTTTTTGATCTGCTCCTTCTCAACAACCACATCTACCCCCACACTGTTTTCCGCGATCCATCGGGAGAAGGTGTCGGAGCTGTCCTGGCTCTTGTGGAAGAACACGTCCAAGCAGCAAAAGTGTGTTTATCGGCTTGGGGTACAGAAGACGAAGGAGTAAAACCGCTTCTATCGCTTCCTTTGAAAACGTCAACCATGAACATGGTGATGCTCGCACCGCATTCAAAACGGATCGCGAAAATATTGAAAGATCGAAATGGTGCGGTGGAGCATCTTGTGAAACACAACCCGGAGGTTGCGTCGGAGCTGATCGAGGTTCTGTGGCCGTCGGAGAAAAAACAAAAACAAGTAGAGAATATACCATTGAAAGACAGTTTCATGGAGGCTATCGACAAATTTATTGACCAAACGAGCGAATCTAGTTCTGAGTTCTTCGATATCGGCGATGTCCAACACCGCACAGAAGCCGCGTACGCCCTGTCCTCTTCACGACCAGGAACCATAATCTTCGAAAAAAAATCCGATTTTTTCGGAACATGCACGGTAACCCGGTATCCCCAATGGTGCACGGTCAGATACAACGAGACAGAACAAGGAATTTGCTACACGGGATATCCTGGGGTTCCGGGGTATAACAACGGTGCTCCCATCGCAACGGTGTTGGGATACGACTATATAAAATCAATGGCGGCGGTGATGTTAAAACACAGCACGGTTTATAAAGATTTACCGGTGGTGTGTGTTGGGTTGGGAAGCGGTGCGTTGCCCAACTTCGCCGCGAAGTTGTTCGACAAGGCCAGCGTTGTTGTCTATGAAATCGACCCTGTATCGTTAGAAGCCTGCGAGGCAATGCGGTTCGCCGCTGCAGATAATTTAAACATTGTGGTGAGCGATGCCGGGAAGGGGCTTGCAAAGCTGCCTAGTGCAGTCTGTTCTGTCATCCTGCTCGATGCGTACAATGAATCAGGAGGGATTCCAAAACATCTCCGGGAGAAAAAATTTCTCTCGCTTGTCGGTTCTAAACTGGCTCACGGTGGGACGGTGATTTGTAATCTCCACAACGGGCCACCCGATTCTGTTGCACGACACCAAGCCTGCGAGTATATAAAAAAACTGTCCTCGGCTGTCGGTCCCGTCAAAATCATAAAGCTCACCACTCAGCAGTCAAATCTCGTCGTCGCCGCTGTAAAACCGCAAAAAAAACAACAAATCGTCAATGAAACCTGCACCCCAAACACATCCCTCTTGGAATTTGAACCAGACCATTGTCTTGGCGATACTTTTACTTATGGCGATGGGCCCACCGATCCTGATGGATTGCCAACTGGGTTGTGGGGAGTCGATTCAAAAGATTCAAAAGAAACTGAAGAAGAATGCGAGGAGGATGAGGAGAACGAGGAGAAAAAACAAGAAGAAGAATGCGAGCCGGAAAGTTCAGCGGAGTCATCCACCCCACGCCAACGGGTTATTGAACTAATTGAAATATCTTCCGGAGAAGGGGAACGGGAAGAACCGATTAAAAAAAAAAAAAGCGTCAAGAGGAAGAGGAAAAGGGAGCCCGGTGAGGTTCCAAAAAAGCAACGAAAAAAAAAGAAAAAATTAGTTAAGGTCAAGGAAGAGAGGGAAAAGATGAGTTAGAACAAAAGGGAAAAAAAATGGAGGGGGGTTGCAATAAGAAAAAAAAAAGATTTGTTATCCCATTGTAGAAAAAAGAAAAAATGAAAAAAAAAAAGAACATAGCTACCGCCTACCATCCCCCCCGTATGTCGTTAAATCACTCCTTTTTTTTTCCTTCTTCCACGGGTTTTTCCCCTTTCAAATACTCAATATGGCACTCCGGTAAAAAGAGAAGGAAAGAAGGGGGGGGGGGGGGGGGGGGGAACAGGGAGAGAACAAAGAAAATATTGAAAGCGTTTTGGGAAAGAAAACCGTCAGAAGAAGAAGAGTGTTTTTGTTTTTTTTTTTTTTTTTTTTTTTTTTTTTTTTTTGTTATTGTTGTTGTTGTTGTTTTTGTTTTTTAACCCCTTTTTTTCTCCGATTTTTTGTCGGCTCAAAGCCGTGCTTGTACGCACGGAAAGGAAAAAGAAAAAGAGAAGCAAAAAAAAAAAAAAAAAAAAAAAAAAAAGAAGAAGAAAAAATGAAAACATTGGGGGGGTTTTTTTTTTAAATTATTTTTTTATTTTTTCCGCCTTTTTATTTTTATATTTCCTTCATTTCACAGTGTACTGCCCACGTCACTTCTTTTTTCTTTCTTTCTTTCTTTCTTTCTTTCTTTTTTTTTTTTTTTCACCCCGGGAGGACTGCTTCTTTTTCTGCCCCCTGCTCTTCTGACAACCCTTTTTTTTTTTCCCCCACGCTTCTCATCTAAAAAAAAAAAACCTGTTCACACA
The DNA here is from genome assembly GCA_964019335.1 of Diplonema japonicum. Classification (NCBI taxonomy): domain Eukaryota; phylum Euglenozoa; class Diplonemea; order Diplonemida; family Diplonemidae; genus Diplonema; species Diplonema japonicum. The sequence goes on from OZ025748.1 coordinate 151,944, forward strand.
AAGGGAAAAAAAAAAAAAAAAAAAAAAATGATGAAGAAGGCTGTAATGGGAAGCGTGGTGGCGATGGCTGCAACGTCCGCGTGCTTGAGGTGGTCGACAAGAACCACTATAAGCAAGCAAAACATAACATTATATAGGGGAAAGGAAGGGGTGGATACAGAATGGAAGGGGGGACCCTTGATCATTTTCGCAGGCTCTTTCAACCCTCTACACGAAGGCCACCTGAAGCTAGCACACGCAGCACAAAGAAAACTAGGCGGGGGAAAGAGAGTCGTTTATGAAATCACAGTCCGCAACGCTGACAAAGGCCAAATCACCGAAGAGGAAATCCAAAAACGAGTCACACAATTCACCACCAGTAACCTATGGGTCGCAGTGACACCTTTCTCTCTATACATCGAAAAGGCACATTGCTTCCCAGGGTCTGTGTTCATTGTGGGTTATGACACCGTAGTTCGAATTCTGGACGATAAGTACTACCCACAAGGAGCGGCTTCCGTCCTCCGGGAGCTGCAGTCCCTCGGGGTGAGCTTCTTGGTGGCGGGGAGGCACGACAAGGATGGAAAATGGCAGGAGTTAGATCCAGCTGCGCACCCTGTCGCGAAGGACTTCCCCACCATGTTCACAACACTGACAAAGGATGAATTTTGCGTGAAGCTCAGCTCCACTGAACTCCGGCAAAACGGTGCGCGGTTATGATATTTTTTTTTTTTTTTTTTTTTTTTTTTTGTTCAAGGGTATTAGGAAGAAAAAAAAAAAAAAGTAAAAAAAAAAAAAAAAAAAAAAAAATGTCAAGCGTCTGTTCCGATGAGCTTCCCCCCGTCCTCCTCGCGGATTTCGACGACTGCAGTGAACTGGGAGAGGGCGAGCCTGTAGAGGATTTCGTCCCCCAAGCACACGATCTCCAAATGGCGGTCGGCGACATGAATGCAGCAGCGGGGTTGCCCCTCGGGGGTATGGGGCTGTATCAATACCCCGGGTTGCCTCTTATGGGTATGGGTGGTATGGGTGTGCCTAAGGTGCAGCTAGTGCCTGTTCCCATCCCAATGATGTCGGCGCCCTTCATGGGTACACCGCTACCTTGCACTGATGAGGGGAGCTCTGCCTCGGGGGCATCTACCCCTCCTCATGGAACTAACGGGCTAAATGTAAGGGCAAAGGAATTTATCCCTCAGTTGGTATGCGGGTGAAATCTTGGGGAAAAAAAAAAAAAAAAAAAAAAGCTCCACCGGTACCCCTCACCTGCAAGCGTTGTTTTCCCGTCCGAGCCTGTGGAAGGAATCCCTATTTCACAAGCGAGTTTCCCTAACCGGGCGTGAGTTTTTTTTTTTTTTTTTTAAATTGCTTGTTAAACAATGTTCAGAGAATAAAATATCAGTTTTTAAACAGTTTTTAAAAAAAAAGATCATTTTTTTTTTTTTTTTTCGCTCCCATTTTTTTTTTTTTTTTCCCTCTCTGTTCTTGAGTCTTAAACTTACTAACGTTTTTTTTTTTTTTTTTTTAAGGGTGGCCTTCCCCACTCCCTTCACCCCCCCCCTTTATTTCTTCATTTTTGGGTCGTTGCTAACAACTCCCCCTTCCCGTCCCGTATAGCGATTTTTTTGTTTACGAGAGGGGGGGGGCAAAATAATTTTACTAAGCTAACGTTTTCTTCGCTCACCCAATGGATGTGTTCCTTTGAGTGGGATTTAAAAAAAAAAAACCTTTATTTCTATTTTTTTTTTTTTTCCTCCCCATTTCCCCAAAATGGGAGTTTTTTGTCAGTTGTGTTTAAGGGGGAAACAAAAAAAAAAGGGGGAAATAGAAAAAGGAAAAAAAAAAAAGGGATCTTTGATTGTCGCAAAAAAAAAAAAAAAAACTTTTTTTTTTTATATGCAGGACGATATTTTCTCTTTATTATTATTATTTTTCCCCCCTTTTCTCCCGTACTATCTTTCATACATTTCTTTTTGTCACAGAGGGAAAAAAAAAATAAAAAGAAGGCATCGGTGAAGAAAAAGGGATAATAAATACGAAGAAAAAAGGGAGGGGGGAATACGAAAAAGAAAAGAAAAAAAAAAAACAATTACTTTGTTGTGTTAGTTTCGACAATGATATTAATCTCGGCGGAAAAAAAAGTGCGCGCACTATGCGTAGCACGCTTGCCTTAAAAAAAAAAAAAAAGCTGGCGGGGATGGGGGAGAAGGGAAGTACTGCAAAAAAGAGATTTTCCTATTTACCGATTTTTTTAAAAATAAACATTTACCATACAATTTTTACACAAAAAAAGTTTTTTTTTTTCAAACAAAAATAAATTCCACACATTAGAAAAAAAAAAAAAAAAAAAAAAACTTCTCTCTTTTGCAGTACAATTAATATCCTTTCCTCCTTCGTTGCCTCTGATATCTTTTTTTTTTTCTCTTCTTTCTATTTCCCCCCCCCCACTTTTTTTTTCATTCATCATCTTTCTATTTTTTCTTTTGCCTGTGTTCTCCCTCTCTGGTGTAGGTTATAAAGTTTCCCCCCCCCCTTTTTTTTGTTCTTCCACAAAAAAAAGAAAAAAAAAAAGAAAAAAAAAAAGAGAAGAAGAAAAAAAGAGGACGACGGTGGGCAGGGACTAGGGTCCCCGAGAACTTCCCCGCGTTCTTTTTTTATTTTTATTTTTATCCCCTAAACGCCCGGAGCCTATCTACGGTACCCCCCCATTTTCGTTGTTGCTTTGAATACTCAAAAAAAGGGCGGCATGCAACCATCGGAAGGTGCAAGGAAAGGGTAAACGGTACTAAAATTTTCAATTCCAGGTGCCAGATTCAGATGAGAACTCTTAACTATGTGTGTAAGAGGGGGGTTGAGGGGGTACTTTTTATGTCCGATTTTGGGGGGTCTTGTCGTGGGGGGTCCGTGGAGTTATGGCTGGGGTAAATAGGGCAGCATTCAGCCCTATTTGGTGCCCTGAACTCTAGGATTGAGGTCAGTCTGGAGACTTTTTGGGGCTGTGGGATGAAAAAAGCAACTTGTGAGTTTTTTTTCCAGCTGGGGTAGCATGCAAGGGTAAAAAACACGTTTTGCATAAGGGGGTTTTGCAACAGGGGCACCACGTTTGCACCTTCTTCCCGCACCCAGGAACAGCACAGAGCACCCTCCTCACCTTCGTTCCGTTCATCATGGTCTCGGAGGTGTGATTTAGGGTCAAATCGAGACGTTTTGGGTATTTCTGAGTGAGGGAATCCTCATTGCTAGCGTGTTTGCGCTTGGGGGTCGGTGACGGTGTTGTCGGGGGTGTGTGCTATCGGCTTTTGGGGCATGGGTGAGAAGCTTGCCAACAAGTTCTTCTTTGAAGCTCGGGAAGCCATAATTTTTGCCACATTCCTTGCTCTTCTTCCAGATTATGGAGGAGTTGGCAACACAGCTTTCCAGGACCCAATAAAAAACGACCATGGTCCACTTCCGGGTTTTCATATGCCGAACTCCAGTCCCCTGGAGCTGGTCTTGCCGGTCAGGGGTCGACAGCAAACCCTTAGGAGTCGACAGCACGCATGACTAGGTCCTGTGTTGTGGACTTCTTGCTGAAAATGTTGAAATTCGCCAGGTAACAGTTTTATGAGTCGCATGTAGCGACTACCTTGATGCCCACCGAGTTGTTTTTTCGTGGTTCCATGACTTTTATTGTTGTCGGGATAACACTGTCGTCAACAGACAACCACTTGCCAGGGGTCCGCACAGTCCTACACCGGTTGGCAATGATGTCAAGAAACCTGCGCATGAGGTGCAGTTTCAGGCCTTACTGATGTTTCCAGGTTGTCAAAGGTCGGCGCTGTATGTCAACGAATCGGTTTCCTCATTTTCTCAAAAGCCGGGATGGTTAAATTAGAATTTGTTGTCCAGTAGCTCTTCATATTCGGTGCCGAGCGTAAACCCATTAACAGGACCAACCCAAGCCAAATTTTGTACTCTGGGATGGAAGGATTCAGATTCCGCTGTTTTTTTGAACCGAAACGACCGTTCGTGGAAGAAACTATGAGCTCAAGGACTGCGTGTGTAAAAAAAAAGATTAAAAACACCCTCCTCATTGGTCGCTTCACCTAGAGGTGTCCTAAGCCCACCTTTTCACGGAAATGATATGTTTCGGGCCTTTGGGAGTATTTCTCCCACCCAAGCATCGTTTCCGGCCCCTCTTTGACCGCCTCATCGTCTTTTTCTTCTTTATCTGACCAGTCGGGGGAGACTCACGTTTTCGCTGCTATTTTGACCATCTGATTTCATTTTAAGCCAACCCTGCCGGTTTCAATTAAAACAAAACTTTTAACGCAAAATGTAGTTCCGAGACAAAATAAACCGCGCAACAATGCCATATTTTGAAGTCCAGGGGCCGTGTTCAAAAAAAAGTACTTAGCGAAAAAGCAAATTTTGAAATAAGGACAAAAACGTCCGCGGGCGTTTAGGGGTTATTTTATTTTATTTTTTTATTTAAAAAAAAAAAAAAAAAAAAAAAAAAAAAGAGAAAAAAGAAAAAGGCCACGAACTCTATTTGTTTTTCTTGTTTTTCCTCTTTTCTTTCCTTTTCCATATATACTTCCTTCAGATGCCAGCCAGGGGAGACATGTTGAGTTGTCCCACAACTATACACCGATATTTTCTTTTTTTTTTGAAAAACATTTTCTTTTCTTCCGCGGGGTTAGTTGCTTACTTCGTTCCCCCCAATCATAGAGGGGGAAAAAAAAAAGAAAAAAGAAAAAGAAAAAGAACAAATCCTCCCTCCCTTTCCACATCAGGACACCGGCCAGGGGCTCAAAGTCTGTCGTTATATGCGTGGTTTAAAAAAAAAGGGGGGGGGGAGAGGACATGGGGGTAAAAAAAACAAAAAAAGAGGGGTTTCCTTACTCTGTCTGAAGCCCTTTAGGAAAATACAGTTTGCACTCCTCCTAGAAACTCAAGGGAGAGAAGAGGGGAAAAAAAAAGAAGGAAAAAAAAAAGAAGAATGAATGACAAGAGAAAAAAGAAATAAAAGATAAAAAAAAAAAAAAAATGTGGCATCCTAACAGGTGAGACAAAGAAAAAAAAAAAGAAAGAAGAAAGCACAGAAGGCTTTTTTTTTTTTTTTTTTTTTTTCCCGTGTCACACCCCACTCCGCCTTTCCTTTTTTATTTTATTTAAAAAAAAAAGATTTTTTTTTTATTATTATTATTGTTAAAGAATTGCGGATGACTAATCCCCTCTTTATTTTTTTTTAAACTCCCTGTTTATATTTGTTTATGGCTGAGACCTTTTTTCTGTTTCCTCCATCCTCTCCTTCTCTTCTTTGAGGTTGTCCCAGAGGTATAACTTATTGTTCAGTTGAGAGGCACGTGGTGTGAAAAACATAGCCAATGGGAACAGCTCGAGGAGGAAAGGAAGAGGGAAAAAAAAAAAAAATAAGGGGGTATTCTTTCTTTTTTTTTTTTTTTAGATTGCCCAAGGAGAATGTATGGCACACTGGACGATGCATATTGCGCGTATGGAGTAGTACTTTACTTTTTTTTTTTTTTTTTTTTCCCGTATGCGCTCCAGTTGATGGCATTCCACCCCCCCCCCCTTTTTTTCCGTAAAAATTCACAAGCAAAAAGAAAGAATTTAAAAAAATAAAATAAAAGATTTACCCACCTCGCGAGTACTAAAACACTTTTTTTTTTTTGAATAGAGAGGGAATTGAGGAACTATTTTGTGTAGGGAAAAAAAAAAAGAAAAGCCCCCCTTTGTCTGACCCGTGGCTAGTTGACAAAAAAAAATAAAAACAACGAGGTGAGAAAACATCACCCAAAGAAAAAAAAAATAGTTTTTTTTGCAACTAAGCATCCGGCAAAGGAGGGCAAAAATCACAGGGTTCACTCTACCCCCCCCTTTTTTTATTCCCCGTTTGTTTTTTTGTTTTTTTCCCCTCCCCTCTCTCTCTTTTTTTTTTTTTTTTTTTTTTTTTTTTTTTTCCCCTCCACTCCCTTTTTTTTTCCCTTTTTTTTTTCCCCCCCCATATTACAGTTATTACAAAAAAAAAAAAAAATAGGGTAAAAAAAAATGGAAAACGTGAGCATAGAGGTTGGGTGCAAAGTAGCAGCTGAAACAAAGGACGGAACTAAGTACGGAATAGCTAGGTTTGTGGGATCCACGTATTTCGCCCCCGGGAAATGGGTAGGGGTGGAATTAGATTCCCCTGATGGGAAGAATGACGGTACCGTACAAGAACGCAGATATTTCAGTTGCGAAAAGAACCACGGTATCTTTGTAAAAATTGAGTCGTGCACTGCCGTGACTAAGGCACCACCTCCGCAAACCCCGAGGGACAAACGGGCAGAGGAGGAAGGACGGCCAAAAGACCAAACCCCCCCTGCAGTCGAAGAACAGCCAAAACCACAACAACAACAACAACCGAAAAGAAAACCTGACGCTTCACCATCTCCTCCCCCCGCTGTTAAAATTAAAAGAACACCCCCTCCGTCCGCCTCACCTCCTGCGAGATCTCCAAAACCAGCGGCAAAACTTCCTTCTTTGAAATTAGAAAAAGTCCCGGTGAAGGAAGACGCAGCCAGCAGCGGTGGGGGCAGCATGCCAATGGTAACACCTAGAATCTCCGAGGACGTAAGGCTCCTCAACGAGCAGAAAAAAAATCTGGAGGAAAAACTGAAGGAGAAAACAGCCGCGCTCACAGAATTGCAGCAAAAAACCGCCAAAGAAAAAGAAGAAGCGAAGGCGGAACTGAAACAGAAGTACGACGCTGCGAAAAGAACAGACTCTGCAAAAATCGCGGATCTCACCGAAAAGCTCCGCGAGGCCGAGATCAACATCGAGACCCTCGAGCTGGACCTCGAAATCAACCAAGAAGAGAAACTCCTCCTCGAGGAACAAATGGCAAAATTCATCGACACCGCAAGAGAAACCCACGCCATAGACGAGATCCCAGATGATCCTTCAGAAAAAGACACACGAATCCAATCCCTCTCAAACTCAATAGCTCAGCTTGATATGATAATCTTAACCTTAACACATGAAAAGGACGTTTTAAAACAAGAAGTTTCATCTTTGAAACCCTACAAGGAAAAATCCCCTGTTCTCGAGGCTAAAATCAAAGACCTCTCCCAACGCTTGGACGAAAACGAGGAATTAGAAGAAGACCTGGAAGAAGCCTACGACGTTATATCCCTCCTAAAGGAGGAGAAGGCTGACCTCACCGTGAAATATTCTGAATACAAAGAACTCGCAGAACTTTCCAGCGAGCTCGAACACGCGCAAGGCGTGGAACTAGAAAAGGTCCGTGAAGAATACGAAGAACTACTCGAGGAAAAATCCGAGTTTGAGGTCCGTCTGGGGAAGAGCAAGCAACAACAAGCCGAATCTTTCAAAGACATCGAAGGTTACAAACGGAAAATAGAATATTACGAGAAGGAAATGAGAATGTTAGACGACAACCTCACCACTGCTCAACAAGACCTTCAAATGGGGAAGGACCGCGAAAGAAAAGCCGTTGGAACCGTTCAGTTCACCACAGAACTGGAACGAAATGCGAAAAGATGGACCATCGCAGAACAAAACATGAAGCACGCAATGTCCGAACAGTACAAAGAATGGATCTGCGACTTCCTTCCAACCAATCTGGTAGAGGCAGAGACACCAATTTTAGACATAATGTCTACCTTGGAAAGATGTCTATTCTACGCACAACACACGATCGACACGGTAACAACACTGTGCAACCTTCGCTTGCAACAGATTCCGCAGCCGGAAAACGGTTATGAACAGCTTGCTAACGGATTGTACAACGATGCCCACTGGGAGTCTTTCGAAACTACCGGTTTAAAACACATTTTTACGTACCACATGTGGGCGTTATCGTTCGCGCTTCAAAGAGTTCAGTCTATCGCTTGTCGCGTGCCTGATGCGGCGGCGGTCTTATTGGACGGGAACATCTCAAAAAGTTTGCAAAAAATCGAGGTTCAGCAGCTGGCCATCATCGAAGCCGTGCACAACGACAACATCACGTACGAATTCTTCGCAAGCACCGTTCCAAATATGTTCGCCAACGTCGAAAAAATCTGGACGCACGGCGAAAAAATAGCAGAGGAACACAACCTCGGCATCGCATCAGGCACGCTCCTCTTCTTCGTCAACTGCCTCTTAAGCCTCGCGTCCATCGTCGATATGCAAACAACTTGTATTGAACGGTATCTGAAGGCGCATCCTTTACACAATGATGATCCTCGTAACGAGCCTCTCTCGGAGATCACGAGCAGTATAGCTTTGATACTGAAGAACAAAACAGACATATGCAGCCGGATGGAGAATCTCTACGAAGATCTTGAACAAACCGAGGTTCAGGTAATTCAACCTTTGGAGGGTTTTTCACGTATGAAGGCAATGGGTGTTCACCTTGCCAATTGCGTCTTGAAGCTACGAACCGTCACCTTGATGATGAAAGACCGCGCGCTTGATGTTAAGCATGGTACGGTGTCCGCGCAGGATGGGCTTTTGTCGAAACAGATTTTGTCGGGTTTGACTGGGGTGTTTGTTGATACGAGACAGATGGCTCTGAAAGAGTTCATGGAGGCGACTAGAGGGGAGGACACTCGTCTTGCGGCGTACGATGCCCGAGCGCACCTTACGCTTCCCCTCTTCGTCAGCAACAAGGACGCGCTGGAAAAATTCCATGTGATTGATGATTCTGGTGCGCTGCCCGACCTTCTCACCGACGTTGCAAATGTTTCTTTAAAAGTCTGGGCCGATCTTCAGAAACAGTACTGGGAGGTCGATCCGCAGGCTGCAGCGTTGAGCGACACACCGAAGGAGGTCATTGCGCCAAGCCCGCATGTTCCTCGAGCTATGGAGGTGTGAGGGAGGGGGGAAAAAAAAAAAGAATCTGCACAGATCCGACAATCGCTTGCATCCGTCAGCGATTTGCTGGAGAAGATAAGCACGGGGCAAAAAATGTTTGCTGAGGTATTTTTTTTTTTTTATTATTTTGTTTCTAACACAATTAATGCAGGAAAAGAATGCCCGTTGCAAAATGGAGGAGGAGCTGGCAGAGAGCCTGCTTGAGGTTGACAAGCTTCGGATGATAGCGGAGAACGTGAACGAGGGCAACAGAACTGTAGAAGAGCTTCGTGCTGAGGTGGCTGAACTAAAGGGTATGGAAACAAGTTTTTTTTTTTTTTTTTTTTTTAAATTCACCCCTGCAGAATCTGGGGTGAAAGAGAAGAAAGGGCTTGTGAAGGAATACAGCGAAGCGATTAGCAATCTTAAATCGCAGATCCAGAGTGAACGGGAGGACAAGGAGGAGCTGGTGCAAGCCTACAAGAAAAAAAAGATAGAGGCCACAAAAGAGGTGGGAGCAGGTGTTTCCGGGCATGAAATCGAAAAATGGAGGTCTGCCCTTGCCTTCTCCCAGAAGCAGCTTTCTCAAGCGAAATCTGGTACACGCGACGCAAAGGTCGAGTCATGGGCCCACGGCAGGGCTCCCCCCGACCCGTCTCTCCGCGAGCTTCTCGACAGGTCAAGGCACCTCCAGGCAAGCCTGACCCCTTCTATCGTCACCGCTTCCGTTCCTAACCTCACTGTGCCTTCTGCTACTATTGCTGCCTTAGGAAGTATGCGTGCCGATAAGGAGGCGATGGCTAAGAAAATCGTATGGAAAAAAAAAAAAAAAAAAAAAAAAATTCAGACTGAACTTCGATCACTCCAAGCCCAGACCCTCGCTGTGAAGAGATTACAGAACAGGATTGAAAACCCAAACGCGTAAAAAAGGGGGCAAGAGAAAGAAAGAAAAAAAAAAGAAAAAAAAAGGAGGAGGGATAAGGGAGGGGTTCTTTTTCTCTTTTTTAAGGAAAGAAAGATGAAGGGGACAGAAGTAGGAAAAAAAAAGAAGAAGAAAAAAAAAAAAAAGAAAAGTGTGACGCCGGGACACTCGATTTTTTTTTTTTCTCTTTTTCTACCTGCCACCTGTCGTGTCTTTATAGTTAGCAAACTTCCCGCTGTACAGTTGTCAGTGCCGTCTCCTGTATGCAGAACACATCGGGATCCAGTTCTGTTCCTTTTAACACCCGTCTTTGGTCTCGCACTCGCGGCTCTCTCCGCAACACGCGTTCCTCTTTGAGGCCTTTGCAGAGGCTGAACTAACAAGATGTTGGGAGCTCAGCACGGTAAGTTGTCCAGGGTCCCTTTGCCAGGGTGTGCCCGTTTGTTTCAACACAACAAAACTATGAGGGGCGGGGGAGAAAAAAAAAAAAAAAAAAAAAAAAAGTACCTGCAGCAGTATCTGCAGGATTATTATCATTTTTAACCATTTGAATTTGAAAAAAAAAAAAGAAAAAAAAAGGGGGGGGAAAAGAAAGCTGACAGGGCCCCTTTGTCGGGGTGTGCCCGTTTGTGGCTCTTGCAGTGCCTCAAGCATCTCAACATAACACATCAACGAGATTTTGAAGCATCCCAATTTATAGCTATTTACTGCCAACAAGTAATGACTTTACCGTTACCTCGAGGTTCCGCATTTTACCGTCGAGGGCCCGCAGGGCCCGAGATGGTAAAAAAATGCGGAACCGAGAGGTCGGTAAAGCATTACTTGGCGGTAGGTAAGTGGTTTTATTTCACGACACTCTGATTACTTCACCACGAGGGGCACAAAGGGGTGACAAGGGGTACAACAAGAGAGGGGTTACAAAGGTTACAATACAAGTTGTTTTCCCTCCTTTTGTTGACTTAGAGCTGCCGCTGTCGCTGGTATTGCCACTGTCACCATCTCTAATCAGGCCTTCCCATACCTGGCGCGGCCGCTGGCACCAATGGTAACAAGGCCTAGCGTGAAGTTATGGGCCCCCCAGTGCGTGAAGTAATTTCTGAAGAGTAAAATAAAAAAAAAAAAAAAGAAAAAGCTGAGCCCATGGATGCTGAGACCCCCAGCACAGCAGGGTGCCCAGGGCGCTCTTTTTAGGGTGGTCCGTTTGTGGCCCTTGTAGTGCGCTAGAGTGAACCTTAGTCATCTTAATCACATCAGCGGCAGCGAGATTTTTTTTTTTCTTTTTCTTTTTTCTTTGTGCGCATCATGGTTGCACGTGGGTATTTGGACAATTGGCCAAAATAAAAAAAAGGGGGGTGGGGGGTGGAAAAGCTAACCAATTAGTTTCTGGAAAACTCGCAAAAAAAAAAAAAAAAAAAAAAAAAAAAAAAACTCCCTAAGAATTACTGAAAACGTTGTTTTACCCTCCCTCCCCAGAAGGGCTGAACCAACAAGGTGTTGGGACTCCAGCACGGCAAGGGTGTCCGGGGTCCCTTTGTCGGGGTGTGCCCGTTTGTGGCTCTTGCAGTGCACTTGTGAGCCCCAAGCATTTCAACACAACACATCAGCGAGATTCATTGAAGCACCCGCAATTTTAAAAAAAAAAGGGGGCCCTGGGGGGGGGGGGGGGGGGGGGAGCCAAAGAACCAACAATGTCTTGGGACGAAACCTTCAGCAGCGAGCTTCGATGAACTCGGGAGGGAAGAAAAAAAAAAAAGCTGAGTACCACAGTGTTGGGCCTGAGCATGGCAGGGTGTCCAGGGTCGCTTTATCAATGGTGACCTGACTTGGCCCCTGCAGTGCGCTTTATGTGACCCTTAAGCACCCAATTGAACCTCCACATGCAGCAAGATTGCCTTTTTTTTTTTTTTTTTTTTTTTTTAAATCCAAACTTGGGGGGTATATAGAAGGTTCAAAAAAAAAAAAAAAAAAAAAAAAAAACACGATGCTGGAAGCGGCTCTACAAGAGGCGGAGCTAGAACTCTTAGAACTACGGTTGGTCCAACAAGGCCAGCGCCAGGAGGAGCGGGAGGCAAAACTACTTGCCGCAGAGTGTGACAGGTTGAAGCAGAACTACGAACGAGATTTGATAAGAAGCGAGAAGCGATCCATCGACAAGGCAAAGGAGGCAGAATGGCAGCTTAAGCTAATCGAGGCCTATGAGGAAGAACAACGAGAACTCGAGATGGAACGGGAAAAGAAAGAAGAAGAAGAAGAACTGAACCGCCAAATCGAAGGGATGTCCCCCGAAGAAGCAGAAGCAGTCCTCGAGGAGATAAATGAGCTTAAATTCCTTCAAAACAAATACGAGAGCACAAAACTTTCTCTTGAAACACGCACGCAAAGAATCACAATGCAACTTGATGCACAAGATAAACTAACAGCCCGTTTATCTATTGAGCATCAGGATTTTGCCAAAACATGTGAAGCTGCTTATGAGGAGCTGGAGGGGTCTCAAAAAGCTGATTTCTACACCGAGTTCGTTGCCCCTGTAGAACAGCTTCAGATGAAGGAAGCAGCACGGAAACAAAGGGATCTCGAGGCCCTGCAACTGCAGCACCTGCAGTCCACCCGCACCGAGACGAGAAAGAGCCTCACAGCATTCGACGCAGAGCACCTCACAACACTTTCCATGGAAAAGCAGAACGAGGTCCTTGACGATCTGAACGAACTCCACCAGCTTAAGCAAAAAGTTTCAAAATTATGCTTAAGAGACGGGGCATAGATATCGACGGTTTTTAAAAAAAAATTTTTTTTTTTGATCCCCCCTGCTTCTGTGGGAGGGGAGGGCTTTTTTTTTTTTTTTTTTCCCCTTCTTTTTTTTTTTCCGAAGAGAGAAAAAAGGGGGGTGGAAAAAAAAAAGAAAAAAAAGAGAGAAAAAAAAAAAGAACGAGATGTTCCAAAAGGCATCTATGCTGCGGCAGTTTAGTAACAGCTGCTTGGACTTGGAGGAGCTTGGAGGTGAGGAGGAGGCCGAGATCCTGGAGCAGCTAAGCCCCAGGTCTCGGGGGAAGCGTATCATTGCCCTCTCTGCTGATAGAGAGGAACCCTTCCCCATGCCCCCCACGCCTCCTGGGAGGGGTAGAACGGAGCTAGCGAAGACCTTCAGCGGGTCATGCTTGGAGCTCGATGATCTCATGGGAGATTCCCCCTCTGTGGGAGTCCCACAGGGCCCCGGTGGGCGGTGCTCCCCTCTGTACCAGTTCAACGATACGCGGCAGATCATTGACTACGTGCATACTCAAAACTCGAGGAGACGTGCTATAGACAAACATCGAGACACCTCCATCCTCGTGACTGGTGCCGGGGCCCCCGGGTCCGGATACCTCGCCACACATATTATTGCCAGAGTATGATTTAAAAAAGAAAAAAGAAAAAAAAATCCACCCCCCCCCCCCCCCCCCCCCACAGCTGCTCCACGAAGGATACGAAGTGCGGGCCACGATCCGCGACGCAAGCCTGTCTGAGAGGTTGATTGAGGACACGAAAAGCAGTTCAAGAGCTTCGCTCGAGGTATTTTTTTTTTTTTTTTTTTTTTTTTCCATAAAAAAAAAAAAAGAAAAAAAAAAAAAAAAAAAAAGGTTTTCCCCGGCAGCGATCCTCAAACCGGCTCCCCCGACCTTCTCTACCAAGCTCTCTTGGATGTCGACAGTGTGATTCATTGCCCTTCTTCTGGCGGGGGTGTCATGGGCCCGCGCGACGGTGTGCGGAATATCTTCAAAGCGGTGAAGGCCACCGGCAACAAGGTGAGGAAGATCGTGATGGCGTCAACCGTCCTTATGGTCAACCAAGAAGGGGTAGAAGGCCCCCTCGACGAAACCAACTGGAACAACGTCACAAAAGAGGAAGATCCTGCAGCCTGGGCACGGGTCGAAGCAGAGAAAGAGGCCTGGGCACTATCACAAGAAACAAAAACCCCATTGACAGCAATTATATCAAGCACTGTAGTGGGGCCGTCCATGGGAGGTGAAGTCTCCGAATCTATGAGAGTAGTAAGAGACTTGATCTATGCTCCATCTTACTTCCCCTTCGCACCTCAAATATCACGGAACCTGGTCAATATTGAGGATGTTGCATCTGCTCATTGCAGAGCGCTTGGGACGGATGCTGCCAACAATCAAAGATTTTTAGTTACAGGAGGTTCATACACATTGTCGGAGATAGGACAGGTTATAAAGAGGAAATTCCCTCAATATCCAGTACCTACGAGGGATGCGTGGAACTGGATCACCCTTCTTGTGGTCCCCACCGTAAACACGCAGATTACTCGTGCGTCGCTGCGCCAGCAGCTTGGTTATGGTAAGGCGTACAATACTAGTAAGGTCAGGCAGGTTTTGAAAATTTCGATTCAAAACCCCGACAACGCTATTCTTGAGACGGTGGAAGATTTGCTTTCTCGTGGTGAGCTTCAGGAGCCGACGGGGACTACGCCCGCTACACTTCCATTGTGTTTGCTTGCGACGCTCGGGCTGGGAAGCGTCTTGGCGTGGAGGCGTTTCAGGAGCTAGGGGAAAAAAAAAAAAAAAAAAAGAAAAAAAAAAAAGTTGTGACATATAGATACCGCCACCCCCCCGCTCCTTCTCCATCACTAAAGCATTTTTTCCCTTAAAGTCTCTTTTTTTTTTTTTTTTCTTTCTATATAGCATCAAAGTATTCCTTGTTTTTTTTTTTTTTTTTTTTTTCTTCTTTTCTTGAAAGTTTTTTTTTTTTTTTACGAAAAAGAAAGCAAGGGGAAAAAAAAAAAAAAAAAAAAAAAAAAAAAAAAAGGTGGTTGAGCGGAGAGGGGGGGTTTTCTTTTTCTTCTTTATTTCGCTTTTTTTTTCTTTTTTTTTTTTTCCACCTCTTTTAGATACTTCTCGTTATCAACACCTCCCCTTATTGAGACAAGTGGGTATTAAAAAAAAAAATGAAAATAACGAAAACTTTCGACTTTTTTTGGGTATTCCCCCCCCCCCCCCCCCTTCTTGAAATCCCGTACGCGGCATGCGTTTAAGCTTTTTTAAAAAAAAAGAGATCCCCCACGTCAGCCTTCTGAGCCGCTTGCTGAGGGACGATTGTAACATTTGGCAAAGATCAGACTTTAGACTCACACAGCAAGATTACTGAAGTTGAAAAAAGAAAAACAAGAAAAAAAAATGAGAAGAGCATTGCAAAACAGGACCAAGTGAATTCGCACCCCACCCTCACGCTGTACCATATTGTTTTTATATTTTTTTTTTTCTTAACGGACGATTTAGGGAGAACTAGGTTTACTCTTTCACATATGAGTTTTTTTTTTCTTTTTCCTTCCCCCTCCCCCCCCTTCCTTGCTCCACGATTCTCTCCTTATTTTATTTATTTATTTATTTCTCCCCCCCCCCTTCTCCCTGTCCGAGCACAAAAAAAAGAGGGGTCTGCTAATCGGCACCCTGACAGCACCCCGTTTTTTTTTTTTGTACCAAAGCTTCCCTTTGTTTCATTCTCTCACTTCCTGCCCTTTATATTTTCTGCACCAGATACCCCGTTTTTTTTTTTTTTTTTTTTTTTTTTTTTGTGGCCTTAAAAAAAAATGAAAAAGGGGGGAAAAGAAAACCCGTAAGTTATGAACCAGGGGGGGGTTTTTTTTTCCCCCGAATTTTTAGAAAAAAAAAAAAAGTTCCTGCCCCTTTTTCTTCCCTTTTTTCTTCCCACTCTCACCATAGGTTAGGCCTGCCACCACATCATAGTGATCTCCCCCCCCCCCCCCCCCCCCCACACACATTCCTCCCGACCCGTGGCTTTACTTTTTCATTCAATATTTTTTGTCCCTCTTCCGCTCGTATCCCCCCCCCCTATTCTTTTTCTTTTTTTGATCATTTTCTCTTGTCGTCACCAATTTTAACATTGGGTTTTTTAAACAAAGCAAAAGAAAAAAAAAAAAAAAAAAAACTGCACCCAGGGAAAAGGGAGAGGGAGGGGGGGGGAGGGTCTTTCTTCCATATGCCAAAACCAAAATCAATACCCCTTTCCCAGGCTATAACAAAGCTTGTGGAAGACTGGGGGAAGGAATGTATTAGAGACTGCGAAGCGAAGGACGAAGAAGCATTGTTTAAACGGGCAAACTACCACATTGTAGGGTGGGGTATTTTTGAAAAGAGCAGGGAGCAAGCATTACACTGGCTAGAAGTGGCAGAGCAAGCTGGGAGCCAGCCGGCTGCTAACCTGCGTGAGCGGATGTTGGCCAACCCATCATTTGGGTTCCCGAACTATGACGACGAGGACTATTGGTTGCATGGCCCAAGGAGGAAGAAAAGCTGATTTTCTTCTTTTTTTTTTTTTTTTTTTTTTTTTTTTTTTTTTTTTTTTTTTTTTTTTTCCAGCCACCCTTTTTACCACCCCTTCAGAGGGAAGGGGGAGAAAAAAAAATGGACGAGCCCCTCAAACACCTCTCCCTCTCTATGTACAAATCCCTTGGCACGCTTCAACAAGATTCCACCCCGTGCCCTGACACAATCTCCCATCACGCGAAAGAGGTTTTTTCTGCAATGACCGCCTGCCTGGAGGCCATCGACAACTTGCCAACTGAGCAAAAACACACACCCGGAACCGACGAATATGCAGAAGAGGTGACACGACTTCAGGAGGAACACGAAGAGGCTGTGAAGAGCCTGGGTGAGGAGGCTGAACGGTGCACAGCTCTTCGGGACAGTTTACTGGCGGAGGCCTGATTGAATGCACCCCCCCCTTTTTTTTATTATTTTTTCCAGAATTTGAGATACAACACCACAACCACAGTTCTTTTTTTCGAAAAAGCTTATATTAAAAAATGGGTAAGGTCCACGGCTCCTTGGCTCGTGCCGGTAAGGTGAAGAACCAGACCCCGAAGATCCAGAAGACGGAGAAGAAGAAGAAGTCCGTTGGCCGTGCCAAGAAGAGGATCCAGTACAACAAGAGGTTCGTGAACCACACCGAGGGCAAGGTGTACAAGCCCAACACCCAGCCCCTTGGTAAGCTCGGATAAGCTGGCTGTGCAACCCTTTTTTTAAAAACTTTTGAAAAAAAAAAAAATCATGAAATCATGAAAAAAAATATATATATATATTTCTTTTCCCCCTCACCCAACATTTTTTTTTTTTTTCCAGGGAAAAAAAAAAAAAAAAAAAAAAAAAATGCTCCCAAATGCACTGCAAGAACGAAAAGTCCGCATGCTGCGTAAAAGGCTGCAACAACACACGGGAATGACGGGGAAATATGTAGACAGGCACATCAAGAGCGTGGCAAGGCAACCTGCAAACCCAAGCGAGATTATCTCCGAAGAAGAAGATTGGGATAGGTTGGAAAATGCACAGAAAACCGATATTCTACTCGACGAAACCGAGCATGGAATGGAAAACTATTTTGACGAACCAGCGGGGGGTGAGGACAAGCCTACAGACACCACCGCGACAAAACGAAAATCGATGGGCACGGAGATGGAATTCAACGCCGGTGCTGCATGGGCCCACGCACCAAAACAATCCAACCTCGCAAAAGAAGAGGTCCAAGAAGCATGGATGAAGGAACAGCTTTCCCTGAAAGAAAAACTCGACCTAACGGATTCCTTCGAGTTTACCTGGTCCCCAGACGATCCCTCCTCCACAACACTTTCCCTCATAGCAGGTTTGGACCTATCCTTCGTCAAGGGCACCGACCACGCTGTTGCCTCTCTGGTCGTCCTGCGATATCCCTCTTTAGTAGTTGAATATGAGGGATTCACGCATTGCGTCTGCAGGAACCCTTACATCCCAGGATTCCTTGCGTATCGAGAGATTCCAGGCTTGCTTCAAGCTGTCGCAGATTTGAAGAAAAAACGACCTGACCTCCAGCCGCAATTATGGCTGCTCGATGGTAATGGTACAATCCACCATAGGGGGTTTGGGTTGGCTTGTCACTTTGGTGTTGTTACTGGTTATCCCACACTCGGGATTGCGAAGAACCTGCTGCAGGTGGATGGGATGTCAAAGGATCAGGTTCTCCGGCAGATTGAAGACCTTCCCAAAGGGGAGAGTGTTGAGTTGTGGGGCAACTCCGGCCGTGTGTGGGGGCATGCGTTGGTCACGAAGCCGTCTGAGCCTATATTTGTGAGCCCTGGGCACCGTGTGTCTCTGCAAGCAGCGCTGAGCATCACGGCGAATATTTGGAACCTGGAGGAGATTAAAAAAAAGTATGGCAAGAGGGGAGAGAAAAGAAAAAAAAAAAACTCACAATACAGACTGCCCATCCCGACACGGCTTGCAGACGCGCTTTCTCGCAGTTATATTAAAAAAACAGAGGCGCAAAGAGGGAGGAGAAAGTGAGGGGGGGGGGGGGGGGGGGGGGGAGTGTGTCTTATATTTTTTGAATTTTCTTTTTTTCTGAGTTAACGTTTGTTTTTTTTTTTTTTTTTTTTACACCTCGTATCTCTAAACCCGATTTCGGGACAGGCAATTTTTTTGGAAAGATTCCGGGAATTGAACCTTGCGTAGTCTCAGGGGAAAAAAGAGAAAAAAAAGTGCCTTATACTTCCCAAAAACCCACTCGAGGCACTTTGACACGAGATGTAAGGGGTCCCCCCCGAAAGTTTTTTACAAAACTCCCTCGGAAGGGTTGGTTTTTGCGTGATCGAACGCAGAAATGAATTCTTAAGAAAGGATTTCCCCAGCCAGTTCCTAAAAAAAAAAAGAAAAAAAAATTCCCTCTATAGCCCCCTTAGAGCAAGTCCAGGGTTGACCAGACGGTTTTAGAGATATTTTGCGCGTTTCCCAAAAGGTCATTTTACGTTTTTTGGTTTTCAAAAAAAAAAAAAAAAAAAAAAAAAAAAAAAAAAAAAAAAAAAAAAAAAAAAAAAAAAAAAAAAAAAAAACCGCCTTCCCCGTCCTCTAATTAATATTACCACTTATGAGAATCGGCGTGGGTTATCGTTTGAATTTTTTGGGAGAAAAAAAACGCGAATCACCCCTCCCCACTTTTTTTTTTTTTAAATCTTCCTAACCCTTGAACGCACGCACATCCCTTCTTTCTTTATTTATTTTTATTTATTTATTTTTTTTATTTGTCCCCACACCTTATTCTAAAAGAAGAAAATGCGTTTTATTAATTAAGCTCTTCTCTTTTTTTTTTTTTTTTTTTTTTTTTTTATTTCTTCCAACTTGTACTTCAATGCCTCTCTATGTGTTCTTTTTTTTTTTTTTTTTTTTAAATTTTTTTTCTTGTTGAAGAAATCTTTTTCCAAAGAACGAAAAAAAAAAAAAAAAAAAAAAAAAAAAAAAAAATGGCGCAGGGCATGAACAATGCAATCTTTGAGTTTTGCATGCGCCACTCCGATGACCCGTCAGGGAAAGCGGAGGGGATCCCAGAGAGAGACCCGGCCGAGTACGAATGGTTGAGACAAGCACTAGCGGAGATCAAGAGCGACTATGAAAGGATGGAGAACTGCATGGGAATCTTGAACAACGATGTGAAAGATGTCGACGCAAAAGAAATAGCAATGGAAGAGGTCTTGTACTTTGTGGAGGACCTCGACAATGCGGTAGACTTCGTGAAAAAAATGAAATCCGGGAAGACAATGCTAAAGCTCATCGCTGACCCAGACACCCCCCCGTCCCTGCGTGAGGGCGCTGCCAATATCATTGGAACCGTGACTCAAAACAACATCATCAGCCAGGCAATTCTCCTGACCGACGGCGCATTACCCATTCTCATTGACAGATTGATCATTGAAGAGCACTGCCGCGCGAAGCTCATCTACGCAATTTCCGGATGTGTGCGAGGCAACAAGGATATCATCACCGCCTTCCTTTCCCTTCCAAAGGGCCTGGACAGTATTGTGTCGGTCTTGCCGCATTTCGAGAAGGATCCTCGGGCGGCGAAAAAAGCTCTTTTCTTGCTGTCGGCTCTCTGGAGAGATATACCCGATATGCCCAGACCCGCGCCTCCCCAGTCTGCCGAAACACTTTCCATCGTCAAGCAACTTCTGCAATCAACAGATATTGACACAGCGGAGCTCTCTGCTGACTATGTGGTCCAGCTCGTGGCGCATGGTGCCGCCTCTGCTGTGACCTCCGCTGGTATCACATGTGACACCCCGACGGACGAAGGGGTCCAGAAGAGGTTGAAGGAAGTGCTGTGAGAAGATTTTTTTTTTATTTTTTTTTTGTTTTCCTTTAATATTTGTTCCGTACCCTGGTTTCCCAAAAAAAAAAAAAAAAAGAAAAAGAAAAAAATCATGAAGAAAAAAAAAAAAAAAAAAAAGAGAGAGAGTGGGGAAAGAAAAAAAAAAAATCTAACCATTTTTTTTCCCCCCCTCTTTTCTTTCTCTTTTTTTTTTTATTATTTTTTTTTCTTTTTTTATAGTTTTTAGTTATTATAAATCGCATTGCACTGCAAAAAAAAAAAAAAGCTCCTTCAAAAAAACCCCCCCCACAGGACACCACACACAAAAAAAAAAAAAAAAAAAAATGGAAGTAGAAAGACAACCCATGCTGGGAAGCGTGACTGTGGAAGGGGGTACCCGCGCCACACGAATCGACCTATCAAGCGAAGCAAAATGGTCGGAGCTACGCACGGACCCAGCAGGATGGGACATGGAGAAGCCGCAGCTCCACGAAGGTAGAGGCGGACGGCCCCTTATAGTACTCATAGGATGGAACGGCCACACAGCCCAACAAATCTCACACGTGGTCTACTACTGGCAGGACCTAGGGTGCGCGGTCCTCCGTTTAACAGGCGGGTTCTGGGCAGAACACGACCCAAAAAACACATACTCTGCAACTTACGACCTTTTCCACCAATACCTAAGGACCTACGTCATGCCCAACAAGGGATTTATAGTCCACTCAATGTCCTCCATGGGATCGACGGTCCTCGGACACCTAGTGGAGCTAGACACCAATACAGGACGCGACATTTTTAGCTACTGTCGTGGGGTGATCTACGATTCAGGCCCTGCGCTTAGATATCCTGAGTTTAATAAACAAGCGGGGCGGTTGAACATCGCAAAGCTCAGCGAGGATGCGGGACATCTTACTTCTGCTGGTCTGCATGCTCCGTTAGCTCCTGTTATAAGTTTATTGTGGACGCCGATATACCTGCTCGTGCTGCTTTACTACACTCTTTTTTACAAGTCGAAGCTGTTGGAGAGTGCTGAGAAGCTGTATATGAATCTCTCTGCCGGGCTGGCTGGGGTGCGTGTGCTTATGATTGTTTCAGAGTGCGATTACTATACCAGCTGCGATGAAGCGCGGCATTTTTCAACTGTGCTTCAGGGAAATGAGTCGAAGGTGAAGGTCGTGTCCACAGATACCGCTCACTGTTGCCATCTTTTGGAAGCACCTGAGGTTATCCGGCCTGCGTTTCAAGAGTTTTTGTCAAAGTGTGTGGATGACTGAATAGGGGGGGGGGGGGGGGGGGGGGGATAGGAATAGTGTTTTTTTTTCTTTGGGAGAGAGTGAGAGAAGTTGATTTTTTTTTTTGTGGAAAAAAAAATTTTTTTTTTTAATACTTTTTTTTTTATTTCTCCCCCCCTTCTTTTTTTTTATAAAGCCTCATTAAAAAAAAATAACTTGTTCATACTTCCCCCCCCCCCCCCCCCCCCCCTCCCCCTCTTTTTTTTTTTTTTTTTTTTTTTTTTTTACACATTTGTTTTTCCATCTATAATTTTTATATAAAAAAAAACAAAAAAAAAAGGTGGTACAAAACCTAAACCAAAAACCAAAAAAAAGAAAAAAAAAATATGGAAGTAGAACCGAAAAAGATACCTTTCAACTGGGACGAGGGTGGGGTGCTTGACTGGGTCGCGTCGCAATATGGCACGGGCAAATGGAGAAACCCCTTGGACACAGGTGATGTGTTAGTTAAGTCAAGTAGCATGGTGAGTGGGCAGCTGAGGTCTATGGTAGAAAAGAACATATCGGAGATATCGGTGGTCACGCGAAATGAACCATTTAGCTGGGTGCAGGTGGAGTTACCTGTTGCAGTGTGCCCCACACATTATCGGATGAGCCACATGCAACACAGCCCGAAATCTTTTCTCCGATCCTGGGCCTTTTGTGGCTCCTACGATGGTGAAGACTGGCGCGTTCTGTGCCAACACAAAAATGATAAGACGCTCGTGAACGAATCTGCCGACACCCTTACAGGTGCGTGGGAGGTACGGATGACAAAGGTATTTTTTTTTTTTTTTTTTTTTTTTTTTTTTTTTTTTTTTTTTTTTTTTTTTACATAATACACCCCATCGCAGCCCGAATTTTACCCGTACTTCCGTATCGTGATGTTTGAAGAAGGGAACTCCGAGTCCACAAACACGCTTATAGCTTCGTGTCTGGAGCTGTTCGGCTCTGTCCGGCATAGACAGTGGCCTGGTAAAGTTAGTGTGACTATCGCTTGATTTTTTTTTTGTGCTTTTTCAAAAAGTGTTTTTTTTCTTCTTTTTTCTCCCCCCCCCTTTCCCTTTCTTCCTCTATTGCCCAGGTTATAATCCCATTTTCCTTTTTCTTAAAAAAAAAAAAACCCCTGGAAAAGAGGACAGAAGGGGATACCCCACTTTTTTTTTTGTGTGTAATTTTTTTTTTCTTTTTCTTTTGTACAAAAAAAAAAAAAAAAAAAAACCTCTCCGAACAGCATTAAAAAAAAAACCCCCCCCAATGATTGCCACACGGGCACCGATGTTAGCCTTGGTGCTAGCAGTCTCCGCACAAGCGATGGAGTGGGCGTCCATCGACTGCCCTTCTGGGAGCAACGGAAACTGCAACTACAAGAACACCGGGAGCGCCGACGAGGCTGTGAGCTTGTTCTTTCAGGTTGAGCTCGCCTCGGGTGAGACGGAGGGCTCGTTCACCTGCAGCGACGGGCAGATGACTTACTGCAGCAGGAAGTGGGTGGCAGCTGACAGCTACAGCGCCGGGGACTGCTACTTCATCCTCCCCGCTGGGAGCGAGTTTCAGTGCCAGTCACAGGGGACCTTCCACTTCATCGGCGCCCACACAGCCCCTCTGGCCGGCTCGATCCTCTCGACCGAGGGGAAGCCTGTCCCTTGCTCGGGCGGCTCATGCACCTTCACCAACACCGAGTCCACGGACATGTGGGTGGCGCAGTCCTTCGAGGCCTCTGGGAGCTCGCACAACACATACGACTGCACACACAAGAACGCCGGTGCGACAATGACGCTTTGCAGCTATGCTGTGAACGGGACGGGCGGCTACTCCTGCGGGTACATCCTCCCCGCCAAGGCGTCGATGACGTGCCGTGCCCAGGGCAGCATCAACATGCGCACCTCAGCCGCCCTGTCCTTCAAGCAGCCTTACCTCTCGTCCAACGCGGCTGTGGAGACCCAGTGGGACTGCCCTCTGGTGTCCTACCCGAAGCCCAACATGTGCGACTGTGCCTACACCAACAACCACAACGACCGGGACCTCGTCGTGATGGTGACCTCGTCCAGCACCAACGGCGACTACAACTCCTTCCACTGCGGGATCGGCGGGGCAAACGTCTGCGCGTGGGGCTCGAACAGGAACGACTTCGGGAACAGGGGCGGCTGCTTCTTCATGCTCCCCCCCAACACAGAGTTCACCTGCGAGATGCAGTTCGGCGCCGCCTCCTTCTCCATCAGCACAGCCCTCGCCGCCAACAGGACCATCTTCGGGACCTCAGAGCAGCAACTTCCGGACTGGAAGAAGAGGCCCGCTCCCTTGGAGGAGCCTGTTGACCGCACCCACACCCTGAGCAGGCACCAGGAGATGTTCCAGAGGTGGAAGGCCCACAACAACAAGCGGTATGCGAGCCCTGCGGAGGAGGCACAGAGGTTCCAGAACTTCAGGAAGCACCTGAGCGCCTTCCTCAGAACGAAGACGAGCGACAACGCCATGCCTAACAGTCTGGCGGATTGGTCGAAGGCAGAGTACGAGCGCCACTACAGGGACTGCGCGAGGAAAACGCCCGAGGGGGTGGTGCCGCCTCTCCCGAAGGAGCTCACCATCACCGATGAGGACGTCAGGAACCTCCCCGAGTCCATCGACTGGAGGACGAAGGGTGTCGTGACCCCTGTGAAGAACCAGGCCCAGTGTGGGTCGTGCTGGTCGTTCAGCACCACCGGTGTGATCGAGGGGGCGTGGGCGATGGCGGGGAACCCCCTGCAGAGCCTCTCTGAGCAGGAGCTGGTGAGCTGCGAGCAGAACTGCGACGGGTGCGACGGCGGGTGGCCGTACCTTGCCATCGAGTACGTGAAGCAGAACGGAGACGCCACGGAGGAGAGCTACCCGTACGTGTCCGGAGGCGGGAATGTCCCCCAGTGCACCTCAGGGCACACCATGGCAGACGTCAAGGTGACAGGGTACTACGGTGTGAACAACAGCGAGGCAGCCATGGCGGCCGCCCTTGTGAAGTACGGCCCTGTGTCTATCACAGTGGACGCGATGACGCAGCTGTGGTGGCCGTACACAGGGGGTATCATGACGGGGTGCTGCAACCACGAACCCGACCACGCAGTGCTGCTGGTGGGGTACGGTGTGGACCAGGGGACCAAGTACTGGCTTATCAAGAACTCTTGGGGAACGGACTGGGGTGAGGACGGGTACCTCAGGCTCGAGAGGGGCAGCAACCAGTGCGGGATCACCTCGGCCCCCACGCTGGCCTTCGTGCAGGGCGGGGCTCCTATGCCGCAGCCGACGTGCCCTCCTGAAACCGTTGTCACCAACAACACCGACGGGACCCGAACCTGCGAGTGGAGGAACAACACCAACGGGGTCATCATCCCTCCCGCGCAGTCCCTGAACGCTGACTGCAGCTACTGGCCCAAGGAGAACTCCTTCAGCTACATCTGGGACGGGTCGGTGTCTCCTCCTGCAAGCTACCCCTGCCCACCCTCGGCGCAGCACCAAGAGCAGGGGGCAGCTGAGAACTTCTGCATCTTCAACAACGGTGCCAAGGGCCTCCACATCCCGACCTCCGCCACCGTTGACTGCTCGAACCTTCTTTCCCAAGGGAGGCTTTCTTACACCTACAAGCCATGATGAAAAAAAAAAGAAGTAAGAGGGAGGGGAAAATGTGAAGCCCCTACCAGTGCGTTATTCTCGTCTATTTGTTCTTTCCTTTAAAAAAAAAATCGTAATGTGTTTGCTTTTCCTATGATTGGGGAGGTTGGATTGGGGAGGGGTTCAAAAATGGAAAAAAAAAGAAGGAGAAGAAACCAACAACGAAACGAGGAGTCCGTGTAAACTTCCTTGTTTTCCCTTCAATTCTTTCTTTTTTTTTTTTCAAACAAGAAACTTTTTCTTGACAAGGAGCCTCCTTCCCCACACCCCCTGTCAGTGAGACCGCCCTCCACGCCTTGTTTTTTTTTTTTTTCTTGACCTTCCTTTCGCTTTTTTTTTTTTTTTTTTGATAGGGCGGCCCTCTAGCGGGGGGCCTGTCCTGTACTTTGAGTTTTTTTTTTTGCCTCCCTCTTTTTTTTACACCAGTTCATCAGCGAACCCAAGGTTTCTGATGTGTTGTGCTTTTCCACACCCCCTTCTATATATTTTTTCTCTCTCTTTTTTACGTATGTGACCTAAAACTCTAAGGACAAAGAGAAGGTGGGGGGGGGGGGGGGGAGGATAGAAAGAGAGAGAGAGAGGGGAAAAAGGAAAATGCCTGAAAACCTTAACCTCATAAACCAAGGCATTCTTGATGCGGACGAACTGGACGAGGTGTACGCCAAACTGTTGAGGAACCCCGGGTGGAAGGCTTACAAGACACAAAACTCTGTGAGGAAGGTAGATGCGTGGGTCATGAGGGACCCGATGCCGGCTAGACTAATTTTTCTGAAAAGCTTGATGAAGCTACTATGCGACCTGGCAAAGGGGAGGCTGGAGAAGAGTGAAGGGAAGCTCATCCCTATGCAGCTGTTCATATGCCTCTATGAGGACGGTTCGGACAGCTGTCCAGTGCACCGACACGACTGCAAACAAATCACTCTGTCACTCGGCAGCCCTCGAAGAATGGTGATAGATGGCCGGTCCCAGATTCTTGCTCACGGTGATGCTACGTTCCTGGCAAAGGAGCAGCACTCGATCCCCAAAGAACCCGTTGCTTCTCCGCGCTCTACCTCCTCTTCATCTCGTATAAGCCTGAACTTCTTTTACACAACAACGTCCAACCCGTCCGCTTCTGTCACCCCGAGACTAAAACGGAGTGCCCCCGAGGAACCAACCTCTCAAACCGTCCTACGCAGGCGACGAGAGTAGGAAAAAAAAAAAAAAAAAAAAAAAAAAACGGAAAGGGAGGGGTGTGTGTGTGTGTGTGTGGCTTTTTTTTTTCTCCCAGATCAGGGAAAACCCCCATTAGCCCATTTTTCCCCCCCCCCCCTTTTTTTCTGTTTCAGAAAAAAAAAGGGGGGGGAAAAATCTTATCTTATTTAATTGGGGAGGGGGTGACCTTTCTCCCCCTCTCCTTCCATTTTCCCTTTTTTTTTATACTTTTTATATTATATATATTCGTGACACCCTCGGATCCCCCAATGTATCAATAAAAAAAAATATATATATATATACTGTAAAACGAATAATGTCGGACGGAAAAATTCTCGGACAGAAAAACTCCCGGACACCAAAAAAACCCGGACATTTTTCCGTCCGGGAGTTTTTCTGGGAAGAAGTTTTTTTACTTAAGGGGGGTAGCAGCTCCCACCACGTTTGCCTGGAAGGGCTTTATTCCTTGTGCAGAGCCAAAATGTCACCCTGCGTGGCAGTTTGAATTTTTCTTCCCCTTTCAATGCACCAACAAACAGCACCCACGGGATCTTTAACTTCTCATAAACCCGTACTTCTTTCGTCAGATTGACCAGTTCGACTACCCAAGGCACGTTGAGCAGCTGGCTTGTGAGGGGCCCAACTTTGGTGCTGACACCCCCAGCCAGCTCACCCCCGAGAGGTGGAGGAGATAAACTCCTTACACCGGGCCAGTACAAACCCCCGAAAGCAGCTTGGCGGCCTCTGCCTCGGTCAGAAGACGGCAGCAACAGGTTCAACAGAGCCCCCGGTTTCTTCCAGACGGAAATGCTGGACGTTGCTATTCCACCCTACCACACCCTGGCCGCCGCGACGCCGTGATAGCAGCGTATCGCCCAATACGGGATTTAGCATCCTTCGGGGGCTGAAAGATTTTTGCTTGAGTCGATAGGTAAACGGGCTTGGTGAGCCTATCCCAGCACAACAAATATGCACCTATGCAGAAGGGCTGCTGTGCGCCAATCCAGCCCGAAAGACAGACCTGGTAGACTTTGGTGGGGCACTGCCCTTTTCCACTGGCTAGGCTGACAAAACTTTGCAGCAAGAAAGACAAAAGCCGCAAGCCACCTCCGGAAAGCCCGGAAACGAGAAGGACAACGAAGAAGGCACGCTGTTTCACCATGGAATTCAGGTCCATAATCGACACCCATAAAGTAAGGCCGGAATTGGTCTGGAATACGGGGTTAAAAACCAAAACAAAAAGGGGGGCTAAGGTCGTAAAAGTCCGTGGCTTTGGACAAAACGGGCTATAACCGAACAGCTGGCTGTTTCCTTGGCTGGATGGTTAAATACAAAGGCAAAGCGGAAACGCAACCGGCAGGGATTATCCGGTGATGCCCCGGTCAAGCACCCGCCCACCGAATGGAGCCTAACGGCATCGCCCAATCATTGGGCTAATTATGATACTCGGTATCTGGGTTACGGAGCTGTTTCTTCCTTTTTGCTGGTTTTGCCGAACGGGCCGATTCTGCTGCTTGTCGGCGACCACAACTCTCACACGACCTATGCCTATGGGTTCGTAGAGTGGTTCGCAGGCGCAAACGTGCACATTGCTTTTGTCCCCCTGGGCTCACCTACATGGTTCAACCGATGGATATTGGGTTGAACGCAGCTGTAAAGCATCTATTAAGAAAGGTAGTAGGCCACACGAAGGCTCGACAAGCTGATTGCCTCAGGGCAGCAAGGGAGGACAAAGATGCAGAAAGGGAACCCTGGGGGTTTCTTCGCGCGGTTGCCGTTTGCAGCCCAGGCCAGTATGTAGGTGGTAGTGGACCAGGCCCCCTGACGGCCTTACCTAAAAAAAATTCCCGGACGGAAAAACTCCCGGACGGAAAAATTCCCGGACGCCAAAAAAACTCGGACATTTTTCCGTTCGGGAGTTTTTCGTTTTACAGTATATATATAGAAGCAACAACCAACATGAGTTCTGACTCAAGCGACACGGAAGTAGTTGGTCCTATATCACCCTCGTCCGTTCACCGCGGTCCGAGTGTTCAAGAGCTTGTGGCAGCAGCTTTGCTAGCAAGCTGCAACAAGTGGGGTGTGAAGGCGAAAGAGCCACACTGTGAAAAACTTCTGTGCACCGCAATGGAGGAGTACGTCGCAGGCATTGTCAAAGAAACACCTCCTTCATCATAGGAACAAAAAAAAAAAAAAAAAAGAAAAAAAAAACTTCATGCGGCAAGCCGGTAGTAAAACGGCGCCTTGGAGAGCAGCTTTGAACACAGCGATCTCCAAAAGACGAGACGACACCGCGGAACAGATTAAAAACGTATGTTACGCATAACTCTGCCGAGGTTGGCAACTTTGTACAGAAGAGGAGCGGACTCAATGTCTAA
Organism: Diplonema japonicum; assembly: GCA_964019335.1. NCBI lineage: Eukaryota > Euglenozoa > Diplonemea > Diplonemida > Diplonemidae > Diplonema > Diplonema japonicum. The sequence continues at coordinate 180,290 of OZ025748.1, forward strand.
GAGCGAACAATGGAAACAAAATGGCACCATCCACAGCGTACTATGCATGGGCGACAGCGCCGTGTCCAATTTCATCTCCAACAAGTACGAAAAATTCTCCTTGCAACGCTCGAAGGAGAGCTCAGAGCTCGCCTTGTTCAGAGGCTGGCTGAAGTACGACCTGACGGTTATCCAAAACGGCAGAACAAAAAACATCGGCCCGTCAACGTTACACCGCTTCCTCACGTTATTCAACAAGTTCGGCGCTCCCAAGGAATCCATAGAATTATACGAATCTCAAACAACCCCACCTTTATACTGCGCACCATATCTAAAAGCTTTGATTAAATTAAATCAAGTGGACCGCGCAATCATCACCGTGTCCGGCTGGGACGCACATCACCAACGCCACGGACGTTACAAGAAGAACTCTCGTGTGGACATCAAAAACATCATCCTCGAAGGCCTCGCTAAAACGGACAAGAAACGCTGCCGGGCGGCCTTCAACCAAATGAAAACAGAGAAACTGATCAACAAGGGCAGCATTCTTCAATACGTCAAATGCTGCACACCGTCCGAAGCCGTGCATCTCGCCAACGATCTCAAAAAAATCGACGTCGAGCTGTTCAGCGTCATCATACACTCGTGCACCAGAACGGGCGGGGTGGTGGAAGCAAGAAGCATCTGGAGAAAACTTCTCCCTAAAGTTGATGGACCGCTGAAAACCAGCACTTACAACGCCATGCTATCCGTGGCCCGTGCAGCATCTGACTATACATTTCTCATGTCTTGGCATGAAAAAATGAAGAGTGAGGCGATTCCACCCGATCCTCACACATATGCCATCTCTATCATGTGCCTTTCTGAGTGCTCTTCCTCACCCCAAGACGAGCCTGCAGTCCTCGCTATCGCTCTCTTCGACCACTCGGTGCTGTCCGGCTTCGTCTCGAACCCCAAGATCGTCGGTGCCTTAGCTTCACTCCACGCAAAGCACAACGACGTTCGAAGAATGACGGCTCTTGAGAAGCACATCAAAACCCACAACGTTCCGTTGACTTCGGTGCTTTCAGGGTACATCTCCTCTGTGAAGGCTGCGTGACGGGAGAAAAAGACTGTCCTGCTGGAAGTCTTTGGAATTTTCTTTTTTTTTTTTTTTTTTTTTTTGAAGTTTCCCAAAAAAAGAAAAAAAAAATATTTATACAGGGTAACCACACCCGTTGGGTGCAGAATTTACCTTTCGAAAGTGTGACGCACAGGGAACTGTTGGACATGGAAAGGGAGCGGCACAAAAAGGCCCACGAGCGCTACAAGAAGGTGTACAATGAGAAATACGACCGGCCACGGAAATGATGGGGGGGGGGGGGGGGGAGGGGTTTAGTTATTATTATCCCCCACCCACTTCTTTTTTTTTTACCATAATTTTAAAACACAATTTCTCACCACAGTGCGGAGGGGGGCACTGGGAGGAGAGAGAGAAAAACAAAAAAAAAACAAAAACAAAAACAAAAACAAAAAAAAATATGGTCCTAGAAGTTACAATTTTAGGCAACAAGACAAACCAGGTCATCCACAGCTTCGGGGCCAGCGATGCATGGAGCACGAATCAAGTCGGGCTGTGGGATTCGGGGAAAAAAGAGGAGATCGCAAAACTTCTTTTCGACAGGAGTCTGGACGACGAAGGGAGGCCAAGAGGCATAGGCCTGTCATGCTGGCGAATCATGGCAGGGGCGGGAAGCGCGAGAATATCAAAAGGACCAAAAACATGGCGGCACACCGATACATACCTCAAGCCCGAGTGGGCACAACGAGGAGTAGGCGACGATACCTCCTACGATTTCAACAGAAACCCTGGGCAGAGGTGGTTCTTGCACGCTGCAAGGAAATACAACGTCCCGCACTATGTCCTTTTCGCGCATGCCCCACCGTACCCACTGACGGTCAATGGTGTGACGTCCTCGTCAACATGCAGCCTCAAGACACATGATGGCTTCCGATCTCGCGAGTTTGCAGCGTATCTCTGCAAGATCGCGTCACATTTTGAACGCCTTGGTGTTGTGTTCTCCGCGATCTCCCCTGTGCACGAGCCTCATTGGAACGGGGCAGACGTTGACACAGAAAGCTGCCCCTACACAAACGAAGAGGTCGGGCTCGTCGCGCAGTCGCTCGAAGCCGAGATCCGAGCCCGCCGTCTGCCTGCATTAGTCGGTGTTCCCGAAGCTGGGTGCATCGACTACCTCATCGAAACGATACCTGGATACGAAAGGTCGTCTGGGTTCATCAGTGCTTACTTTGGAGACGGCGAGCTTTGCCCTCCCAAGGGGCTTACATTGATCACAGGACATTCCTATTTTTCATGCTGGTCGCAGGAGGACAGGCTTATCGACTCCCGAGAACGACTTTCAGACGCGATCCGCCCGAGCTTGAAAAACGGTGCACAGTACTGGGCCACGGAGTACTCCCTGTACATCCCGTTGAGCGAGCCTTTCGTCCCGAAGCAGGTCGTGCGCGCGTTGTCGCCCGGAGGGAGAGACGAAGCAGTTCAAGACAGAACAAATATAGATTCCGCACTGTGGGCTGCGAGGGTGATCCACGCCGATCTCGCGGTGGCAAACGCATCTGCATGGCATTGGTGGCTGGCGCTTTCCCCGACAGATGTCCCAGACGGTTTGATAAGGTACGACAACGAGGAGCAGACCTACACCCCCACAAAGACCTTCTACGCGTTGGGGAACTACTCGCTTTTCGTTCGCCCTGGAATGACGCGTGTCGACATGCACCGGTCGGACCACAAGGTGGACCGGGAGGTCCTCGAGGAAACCTTGTTCTCCGCCTACATGGGCGAGGGCACTGTCGTGCTAATCGCCACGAACATGTCCCACATCGACCAAGAGGTTCAGGTCGGCCTCACCAACTGCGGGTCCCTCCTCCCTGGGGCGACATGGTTCACGTCTTACCTCACATCTGCCGGTGCCAGCCTTACTCCCTATCAAACCTTCTGTGTCGGCGGGACGGTCACCATCCCCAAGCGGTCCATTGTGACCTCTGTCGCGTACACGGTGTCGGAAGGATCGGAGTTCTTCCTCCTCGCTGCGTCAAGCGAGCACGGTGTTCCCATGTGCCTTGAGGTGGCCCAAGCATCGCCTGCAAAGTGTGCGGTGGTAGGGCTTGGGAAGCTACATGGACACGCACACCAGGCTTGGAGATTCTTCGGCGTTTCTGGTGGACTCCTCGGCCTCGCAGCCTGCCACTCGGGACATGCGTTGGAAGTCGTGAACGGATCCACGATGCCAAAAGCGCCTTTGCACCAAAACGGTGTGCGGTCCTTCGAAGCACAGAACTGGACGCTTGGCAAGCTTTCCAACGGGTGTGCATACCTTTCCGTGAAGCACGTGGGACATGTGTTGGAAGCTTACGGGAGTGCGGTAAGAGTGAGCCAGAGATCGGGCCGTCCTGAACAGCTTTGGTTCCTTGTACCAAGGGACAGCAATTTGAAGAACCTACCGTCGAACCCTGCGTTGGCCGCAGCCCGCAGCGCGCAGACGACCAAAACTGCATGGGCAGGGGAATGGGTGGACGAACTCCCGCCGCCCATGGCAACCGTTAAGCAGATCATGAAGCCTAAAGGACGGTACGACACTCCACAACAGGTGGAAACGATGACGACGGTGCAGAAAACTAACAGCGGACGGTCGTCACCTGAAATGCGGGGCGAGGTGACCACATCACAGGCGGACGAGCTGCGGAAAGAATTGCAGAGGCAGAACGAGCAGATCCTCCAGCAGAAGCAACTGCTGCAGATACACCAACAGCAGTTGAAACGCAGCACCGGAAAGCACTCACGGAGAAAGGAAAAGGAAAAAGAAAAGGACAAAGAAACAGAGAGGGCAAAAGAGTACCAAGTCGTTGAAGACGCAATTGAGCGCCCGTCGCCAGGCCTGCCGGGGAGAACCGTCAGTGTCAGTGCGTCAAATCAGTCGTTTCATGACAAGGCGTCATCTGTGTATTCTAAGCACAGCGGTACAGCTAGTTCCAGGCATAGCAGGGCCACTACGCCATCTTCGGCTGGATCAGAGCCGTGGCATTTACTAATGAACCTTAGGATGCAGCCTGCCGACTTTAACGAGGCTTTTCAAGAGTCCTTTAAGGCAACGATCTCACGGTCTCTAGACCTTTCCCCTCGGCACATCACCCTTGCCTATGCTGGGCAGACGTCACGCGGGATACAGGCAAAGGTCTCCCTGACAGAAATAGAGGGTTCCAACATGCGGGAGCGGCTCATTGAAGCCGTGAACCATGCCCAGCAACCCCCCCCGTCTGCCCCCCAGTCTTCCGTGTCGTCCTCTGCCACACACTAGAATAGGAAGAGGAAAAAAAAAAAAAAGAAAGTTAGATTTTAGTTATTTTCTTCCCCCCCCCTTTTTTTTTCACCCCATTTTTTTTGTTTCGTAAAACAATGACAAAAAAAAAAAGGAGGGGGGAAGGGGAGAAAGGAGCGGGTAAGAAGAAAGGGAAGAAGGAAAAAAAAAAAAAAAAAAAAAAAAAAAAAAAAAGATGCTTCGATCTGCTCTGATCCTCGCCACAGTGCTCATGATTGCCATGGTCGGCGTGCAGGTCATCGAGACAAGGGACCTCTTGGCTAGTGGTGGCAACGGCAATGGGGCCCCTTCAATACGGGTTCCCGCCCCTGAGGTGGCGACTGTCCCCCCTGCCCCCCCTGTTATAGCGCCTGAAGGTCAGCCTCACCGAGGGGAAAACGAGCTGCCGAAGAAATGCGTGGAGCTAGGCCCGAAATTCACGGGATTTTTGAAGAAATACCTGGGGGAGAAGAAGAAAAAGAGGTTGGTGTACAACTGTGAACCTAATAAAAAACGGTTTTGCGGCGGGACGGGCGACCGGATGAGGGGGATCGCGGGACTGTTCTTTCTGGCGATGGTGACGGATAGAGAGTTCGGGATCTACGCCCCGTACCCCGCTCCTTTGACAGCGTTCTACCGGGAGTCCCACGTGAAGTGGCACATCGCAGAAGAGAAGGAGATCGAGGCCATCCCAGTGGACACTTCAATGATGCGGCTGCAAAAACACCACAAGTTCATGAAATTTTTAAGTAGTAAAGAGACCGACGACAAGGATGTCAGAGCACAGTCGAATTCTTTCGACCCGACCCCGTACGCCGTCGCGGAGCCGCGGCTTCGAGCAAAGATCGCCGATATGGGGCTCGGCGGCTGCAATATTACCTGCTTCTACGGGTGCATGTTCGACTTGCTGTTTGAACTCAACGACGAGGCTCGAAAAATGGTCGACAGCACCATCGGTGGGAAAGGCGATTTTGTCGGGATGCAGGTAAGAGTGAGCGGGCCGATGGCAACCGGTCTTCAAATCCCGGAAAAATGGCGGACGCACCCTGCAGCTTTCCCGCTTTTCTGGGAAGTTCTTGACGGGATTTTCGAGAAGACCCCCAAAATGAAACTTTTTGTAACAACTGATGCTCCTGATTTTCTTAAGATGGTCGAGAAAAAGTACGGGTCAAGGGTGTTCTCCACGCCAGGGGAGCAGTTTAACCACACTGATTCTTCAGAGCTTCATTCCCTCCGTCCTGAGAAGTACAAGCTATTCGACGACACCGTTTCAAAAACAAAAAAGTTCCAGCTCACGCTCCTCAACAACTATGTGCTCGGCGAGAGTGCCGAGATGGTTATGGCTCAGTCTGGGTTCGGAGACACGGCCTTCTGGCGAACTAAGAAAACCGCCACCTGCATCTTTGTAAACATCGACACATACCGCTCTGCATGGAAGCACCGGCTTGTGTACGCTAACCCAAGTCAAAGCGTCCAAAAGCGGAACAACAAAATCATACAGATAGAACCACCGTGAAGGACGGAGGCGGTAATGAACGACTGCCTTCTGGCGGGGATATCATCCTTGATGGGTGATACATTGGATTAACAACAAAAAGGGGGGGGGATGTCTAAAAAAATGCCAGTTTGTTTTTCTCATTTTTTTATATGTTCTCCTCTTGGGGGAGGGAAAAAAAAGAAGAAAAAAAAAAGCGAACGCGGAACAATTTAAAAAAAAAAAAAAAAAAGAGCGAATATGCCATCGGAAGGAGCAATGGCGGCCATCTACGGGAAGCAGGACCCGGACGAGAAGAAGAAAAAACTCGAGAGCTCCTTGCAGACGTGGTGGAGCACATATGCGGAGAGAAAGAACGATGAGGACGGTGAAGCGGTTGCAGACACTTTGCTTTACGACAAAAACACATTGCCCAGAACAACCCCTTCACCTGTATTCGAGAATGGGCGGACAGCTGAGGAGGTGCGGCTAGGCAACAAAAGCAACTAACTTTCCCCCCCCTTTTATTTCTTGCGTGTTCTTTTTCTTTTTATACATAACTTTTGATATTCTGCCCACCACCCTGTCTCTAGTCGACCATCTTAACCTTGAGAAGAGGACAGTCCTCGCTCTAAAATCCGTGATGTTTGTAAGATCACTTTTCAAAGACAGGGGGGGGTTTTTTTTTTGAGAGAAACAGAACAGAAACACAACAACGACAACAAAAGAATGAACACCATGACAGTGTTCGTGAAGACAAGAGGCGGGGTTCACGATGTAGAAGTGTCGGAGAAGGAGACGGTGGGGAGCCTGTACAAGAAGGTGGGGTGTGCTGCTGGTTTACTCGAAGGCAAGTTCAAACTGTTTTGGGAAGGAGAGGTCCTGGACATCGACTGGGATGTAGATCTTCAGGTCCAGGAACTTGGGCTCGTGGAGGGCTGCGTGGTCCACGTGGAGGCGGAGATGAGTAACGTACTGCTGGAGGACCTGAAAAATTTTAAAGTGGTTTCGGAGCTTGAGGGGCTTGTGGCAGCTGACCCTGAGCTAGTTCTTGTGGTGGAGGTGGGAAACTCGCCAGCTGTCGATGTCTTGTCCATGAGCAGCAGTGACCTTCCTTCCGGACTTCGGTTCCTCGTTGTCACCGACTCCACAGGCTGTGTTACGAGTATAGACGATATGTTTCTTAGAGGCTGCGACCACCTGAAGTCTGTCGATCTCGTCCTCCCCAAAGTTTCTACCATTTATTCTGATTTCTTGTATGATTGCATAAAAATAAAAAACATCGACTTGAATGCGATGACCAATCTTTCCTCTATTGGTGATCGCTTCTTGTTTAGATGTGAAAATCTAGAAACTGTTGACTTGAGTTCTATGACCAATCTGTCTTCCATTGGTGATTACTTCTTGTCAGGTTGCAACAAACTAAAAAACATCGACTTGAGTTCGATGACCAATCTGTCTTGCATTGGTTCTCACTTCTTGTCAAGATGTGAAATAGAAACCATCGACTTGAATGCGACATCAAAGCTTTCCTCTATTGGTGATTGCTTCTTGTTTGGATGTAAAAAACTAGAAACAATTGACTTGAATGCGATGACCACACTTAAGGTCGTCGGGTCCTATTTCTTAAGAGGGTGCAGCAAACTAGAAACCATCGACTTGAATGCGATGATCAATTTTTCTTTCATTGGTAATAGCTTCTTGAAAGGGTGCACAAAACTGGAAACCATCGACTTGAGTTCGCTGACCAATCTGTCTTGCATTGGTAACCATTTTTTGTCAGGGTGCAAAAAACTAGAAACCATCGACTTGAATGCGATGACCAATCTTAAATCCATTGGTCATCACTTCTTGTCAAGATGTGAAAAACTAGAAACCATCGACTTGAATGCGATGACGAATCTTAACTCTATAGGCAACAGCTTCTTGTTTGGATGTGAAAAACTAGAAACCATCGACTTTAATGCGATGGCCAATCTTGATTCCATTGGTGATCACTTCTTGTTTAAATGTAAAATACTAGAAACCGTAGACTTGAGTTCGATGACCAATCTTAAATCCATTGGTCATCACTTCTTGTCAGGTTGCAACAAACTAGAAACCATCGACTTGAGTTCGATGACCAATCTTAAATCTATTGATTCTCACTTCTTGTCAAGATGTGAAAAACTAGAAACCATCGACTTGAATGCGATGACCAATCTTGATTCCATTGGTTTCAGATTCTTGTCGGGGTGCGAAAATCTAGAAACCATCGACATGAGTTTTTTGACCAATATTGATTCTATTGGTGATCACTTCTTGTCGGGGTGCGAAAAACTAGAAACCATCGACTTGAGTTCGATGACCAATCTTAAATCCATTGGTCATCACTTCTTGTCAGGTTGCAACAAACTAGAAACCATCGACTTGAGTTCGATGACCACTCTTAACTCCATTGGTCATCACTTCTTGTTTGGTTGTGAAAAACTAGAAAACATCGACTTGAGTTCGATGACCAATATTTATTCTATTGGTGATTACTTCTTGTCAGAGTGCGAAAAACTAGAAACAATTGACTTTAATGGTAATTTCAACGAGGTCTTAAAGGCTGAGGTACCATCGCGGATAACTGAAGTGATGAACCCGCACACCCGGGAAGGGATAGTTAACATACTGCTTAGAAAGAAAAATGTTGGCAAAAAAAAAAATAAAATAGTGGCATCCTTTATTTAAACAAAGATTTTCTTTTCTTTTGGGTTTGTGGTTTTTTTTTTTTTTTTTTTTTTTTATTAAGGGCGTGGCAAGACATGTCTGAAACGTTTAGCTCCTTTTTTCTCTTTCGAACTTTCAGTGTTAAAAGTGTTAAATTGGGGACTTGTAAAAAGAAATAAAAAGGGGGGGGGGGGGGGGGGGGGGGCTTGTGATTTCAATGTTTTTTTAAGGTGGTGGGGATAACATGGAAATATAAGAAGTACATCAGATGTGTTGTTCGCTGTTGACCTCCTCGTCGGTCATCACCGGTAGCGCCCGAGTGGAAGAACGTAACGCAGATGCTCAGGGCGAACAGGCAGCAAACTGCACGAGCGCAGAATCTTGGTTACCCAGGACGCCCCGGCTAGGGTTGAGCACACCGCACGCATTAAGGACACGACGCGGAACGCAGAAAAAGCTACTGCTCGGCCGAGGAGCGCCCCCTGTAATCAAGTAGGTAGTTCGTGCTTCATTGCATGCTTAACGCCACCTAGTGTTGCAATCAAAGCCCCATTTTTTTTTTTTTTTTCAAAAGAAACACATCACACTGATATGATGAAAACGAGGGCTTATTATTGTGGTTTTTTTTTTTTTTTTTGCCCCAAAAGGGGAGCATCATAAGGTAGGCACGCCACCGCTAACCAGACCGCCGTTCCTATCATAGTGAATTTATTTTTGTCTTTTTCTCTTGTTCAACCTGCTGAGGGGTTTCAAAGCACAACTAACAGAGACACACAAAAAAAAAAAAAAGAAAGGAAAATGAGGACGATGTCTGTTGTGATGCTTGCCCTGCTTGCGGGGTCCGCGCAGGGTCTGTCTGTGGAGTACGTGAACGCGAACGCGAGGACGATGTTCAAGGCCTTCAAGACGGACTACAGCAAGGTGTACACCTCTGTTGTGGAGGAGGAGAGGAGGTTCGCGATCTTCTCGGAGAACCTGATGAAGGCGGCAAGGTACGAGATGGAGCAGACGCACGGGGCCACCTTCGGGGTGAACGCCTTCTCCGACCTCTCGGCCGAGGAGTTCAAGGGGCGCCACAACCTGAGGGTCCCGAAGAAGACTGGTCCTCCTGCTGCCCCTGTTTCTGTGACGGGTCCCACTGAGGTTGATTGGAGGACGAAGGGTGCTGTTACCCATGTGAAGAACCAGGCTCAGTGTGGAAGGTGTTTAAAAAAACAAATAAATAAATAAATAAATAAAAATGAACAAAAAAAATAATTCTTTTTTTTTCATTTTTTTTTTTCACAGCTGCTGGGCCTTCTCTACAACTGGAGGGATCGAGGGTCAGTGGTTCCTTTCAGGTCAGACCCTGACCTCGCTGTCTGAGCAGGAGCTTGTGTCGTGCGACAAGAACGACGATGGGTGCAACGGGGGTCTCATGGACAACGCCTTCAAGTGGCTTCTGTCTGCGCACAGCGGTCAGGTGGTGACGGAGGCCTCGTACCCTTACACCTCGGGTGGCGGGAACAGCGGGTCGTGCCAAGAGGTGTCTGGGAAGGCGGTGGGGGCCACCATCAAGGGCTACAAGGACATCGCGCACGACGAGACCTCGATGGCGACGTTCGTCGGTGTCAGCGGTCCCCTCTCCATCGCTGTGGACGCGCAGAAGTGGCAGACCTACACCGGTGGGGTCCTCTCCAACTGCTGCGGGATCTTCGGGTGCCAGCTGGACCACGGCGTCCTCATCGTCGGCTACGCCCCCGAGTACTGGATCATCAAGAACTCCTGGGGTCCCAGCTGGGGCGAGAACGGCTACATCCGCGTCAAGAGGGGCGACAACGAGTGCGGCCTCAACGAGTCCCCTTGCTCCTCGGAGATCTGAGATGGGTGAACTTGAAAGAGTGGTTTTAAGATTTGTCTAGGTTGAGAGAGAGTACAGCATTTCTTTCTTTCTTTCTCTCTTATTCAATCCGTCCCTACCTACTATTTTCTTTTCCTTCTTTCCTGTTTTGTTACTTCTAACAAGCAAAAACGTGGTGGCTGCAGCACAGCTTCCGTCCGAATCTTTTTTTTAAAACAAGAGTGCTTCTTTTTTTGTGTGATTACCCCACCTCCTCCCTTTTTTTTAGTTGTGTTATTTTTATTTTTTTTTTGTTCGTTCGTAGTCTCTCCTTGAGGCCTCCGCAACTAAAGCAGACCGCCGTGCACAGAAGATTGAAGGTCCAGTTGCCTCTGTGGTCTCCAGTCCTCATCTAAGCCGTGGGATTTCCCCATTGTTGTGTCCCTTTTATTATTGTTGTTCTTTTCATTTCTATCATAATCACCACAGGATCCTTGGGTGGGGAATTCAAAAGGGCGGGCGTAGCAGCGCAAACCTCTTTTTTTTTTTTTTTTTTTTTGGGCTTGTTCTGCACTTCCCCCTCTACCCCCCTCCCCTCCCAGACATTTTCCCTTTCTCTATTGGAGTATATTTTATACTTTTTCGTAAGCTTCCTTTTCGTTATACACCGGTAAAAAAAAGGAGGGAAAAAAAAAGGCCTTGAAACTTCTTAACAAAGAACTCAAACCTTTTTACCCTTTTTTTTTTTTTTTTACCGGTTATTTTTTTTCCTTCTTCCGGCGAACCTTTCTCCACGAAGCCCAGCCCCTTTGCCTCCCTTAATTGGGCGATAGGGTGCCAATAGAATAATAAAAAAAAGAGAGAGAAAAAAAAAGAAAAAAATATTTTTCCTTTTTTTTTTCTTTTCTTTTAAATAACAAGCTCCGGCACTGTGGGAGAATCACCGCGTCCTCTCTTCCCGTATCCATCCCCTTTCCTGCCCCCTTTTACAAACTTTCCCTTTCTCCCCCTTTAGTCTTATTTCTTCTTTTCTTCTTTCTAATCCACACTCACCACTTAACTCTCTTCTGTTCTCTCTCTGCTTCTTTAAAAAAAAAAAAGAACAAAACATAACAAAACTCTTCTCTCTTTTAATCATACCCTCCCTCCCCCCCCTTTTTTTTTAATTTCAAATGAATCGAGTAGCTGTGTTCATGGTGGCCATTATGGCAACCTTGCCGCTTACCCAAGCGGCCAGTCCGGGGAACTGTCCCAACGTGCAGTTTAGTTCAAGTGGAGCAGACACCTTGACATGTGATTATTTGAACAAATGCCCGAACTGCAACATGAACTGCAATGCGAACCAGAAATGCACCACAAAGTGTACCGCTGACAGGGCATGCGAGAGAGCGACTCTGAACTGCCCTGACGGGAAGGATTGTGTTGTGAAGTGCGAATGGGACAACGCATGCACCGATATGACAGTGAACTGCCCGACAACGGGAAAATGTTTGATCACCTGCGCCAACCAATGGGCATGCAAGGGTATGAAAATCCGACAACGCGGCGGCGGGGGCCAGCTGGACCTGAAATGCAATGGACAAAACTCTTGCACCAACGCCAACGTCGTCTGCCCGACAAGCGGGGCGAAGTGCAACATCCCTTGCCCCGAGCAGAACTCGTGCAACACCATGACTGTGACAGCAGCCGGGACGTCTCCGCTTGACATGGATTGCAAGAACTACCGATCGTGCTACCGCTCCACCATCACCTGCCCCGCCTCGGCCGACTGCAACGTACAGTGTGAAAGCACCGGAAACGCCTGCGTTGAAGCGAAAATCTTCACGGAAAAGCCTTCAAACGCCCCGCAGACAGGCACCGTCACCGTAACCTGCAAGAACCACTACGACTGCCGCTATCTAAAGCTCGACTGCGGGTACGCGGAAAGCTGCAAAATTACGTGCACCGGGAACTACGCCTGCGAGGAGGTCAGGACGAAGTGCACCAACTCCGGGACATGCGTTCAAAAGTGCACCGTACGCAACTCTTGCAGCAGAGCCGAGGTCTCGCATTCCTCAGGTGCTGCCACCGGTGGTGAGACACGCTTTCTATGCCAGGAGGAGTCTGCGTGTGAATCAACTAGACTTACCTGCAAAACCAACAGGGAGTGCAACAGAGAGTGCAAAGGTTACCGTTCATGCTTCGATTCTACTTTCGACTGTTCCCAGTCTGGGGTCGAACGGTGCTCGCAGGACTGCCGCGGGGGCGAATGGGTCTGCCAGACGACCATGAAGTGCCCCTCCGAACCTTACAAATGCGAGTCGACCTGTGTCGGCGACAACGCCTGCAAGGGGTCCCTCACAGGGCACGCCTACCCGACGTACTGCCAGCAAACGGGGTCCAAACCTCCTTGTGACAACGGCTACCAGAATGCAGCTGATAAGACCACGGAGGCACCCACCCCGTCACCGGGCACTGATGCCCCGCCCACAGCGGTGCCTACCACACCACAACCTGCTTCTACTGCACCTGCCACAGCGGCGCCTGCCACTTCGGTGCCTGCCACAGCGGCGCCTGCTACCAACGCGCCTGCCACAGTAGCACCGCCAACCTCTGCGCCAGCCACCCTCGCTCCTGACACTTTGGCCCCTACTTCGGTGCCAGCGACACCTGCCCCCGGTACCCAAGCGCCTGCCACAGTTGCACCGGGAACCTCTGCACCTGCCACACCCGCCCCTGCCACACCCGCTCCTGCCACCAACGTACCGGGTACGTCGACGGCTCCCGCCACACCAGCGCCAGCAACTTCCGTTCCTGCAACAGGTGTGCCCCTAACAAATGCTCCCCTGACCGGGGTGCCAGCTACCAACGTGCCAGTTACGGCTTTTCCTGCCACACAAGCACCCGACACTTTGGTGCCTGCTACACAAGTGCCTGCCACACAAGTGCCTGCCACCCAAGCACCCGCCACACAAGTGCCTGCCACACAAGCCCCGGACACACAAACACCTGCCACTGCCAACCCCACAGCTTCGCCCTCCACCCAATCACCTGATACTTTAGCGCCTGCTACACAAGCACCTACCACTGCCAACCCCACAGCGCCGGTTACAGATGCACCCGCCACCCAAGCGCCTGTCACTGCAGTGCCAGATACAGCTGCACCTGATACGGCTGCGCCCGATACCTCAGCTCCTGACACCATGGCTCCTGATACCATGGCTCCTAAAACCATGGCTCCCGCCACTGCTGCTCCCACCGCGAATCCTTCGGCAACGCCCACTACAGCCCCCACTGCCACCCCCACTGCTGCTCCACCCACTGCGACCCCCACGGTGCCCCCCACTGCTGCTCCTACTGCCATTCCGACAAGTGCTCCCGACACCCTGGCACCTTTGGCAAACCCTACTTTTGTTCCCGTGACACCACCACCAACAGATGCACCGGACACGAATCCTCCGATGACCTTCCAGCCTGCTGTGGGTGGCACAGCGACGCCGACGACATTTGTCCCGCCGACAAGTACGCCGACAAGTGCGCCAGCCACCGCTGGCCCTGACACCGCTAGGCCGAGCACGCTGGTGCCGGGGACGACGCTGGCACCCGCCACTGGTGCACCGAACACTAGTGTTCCAGTCACAGGTGCACCAGACACAGATGCACCGGATACTGACGCGCCAGCGCCAGAGGCGAACTTGACTGTTGCAGTGACGCCCGGTCCGCCTTCTGGAAAGGCGCTGACGGGGAGTGCGAAGGACAAGGTGAACGACGCGACGTCTGTGTCTTCAGGAGCTGCGTTGCTGTCCGGGGCAGGTGCCGGTGCGATTGCGAGAGTTGCTGTCTTAAAGGACCTGGGCTGCGAGGTGGAGGACGTGGACATCGACGAGGACGAGACTCTGGACTGGGAGTTCCACCCTACAGGGCTGGGCGTCGGGAACTCGCCACGGAAGTACCTGTTCGGTGCGGTTGTGATGAACCCTGTGCTCATCCTGGGGATCCTCACCTTGCTGGTAGGCCTCGCCGCCTGCCTGAAATTCTGCAAGGGGCTGCCGACCTGGGGGGCGGCGCTTGGCGCTGTGAAGGCTCCCGGTTTGATCTTCATCCCGTTCCTGTTCCTGGTGCAGGGGACGTCTTTGATCTCGGCACGTGTGGCGTTCTTCCCCGGGAACGGGTTGGGAACCTTCGAGGTCGGGCTGGCGTGGGTCGTGCTTATCATATGCATCACGTCTCCGGGGGTGCTGTACGCAGGGGTGCTGCGGAGGGTGCACACGGAGGCCTGCATGATCCCCGACGCAAGGCTGCACCCCGACGACCCACTGGTGAAGAGGCTGTGTGCGACAAGCGGTGCACCGAAGGTAAATGCCTACACAGGTGTCACGGCGGTGTTGTACAAGCTGGCTTTCGGGGACAGGATCTGGGTGTCGAGCGACGCGGGGAGCTTCTTCGCAGACATGTATGGAGGCGCCTTCGACTCGTTCAAGCCTGGGGCGGTGGTGTGGTTCCCCTGTCTGGAGATCATGGTGATGGTCATCCTGTCGATGCTGGCGGCATGGAGGCCGACGAAGGGGATGGCGTGCGATACGAGGAATATCTTCATCTGCTGTTTGTTCGCAGGGTTCTTCTTCACCATCGTTATAAAACGCCCGTACCTGTCGGTGTTCGACAACTTTGTGGCGGTCCTGCTGTCCTTCTGCATGTTCCTGTCGGTTCTGCTGATGACGACGGGGCTGTGGATGCACCTGGATTCGGAGTCCTTCCCGTTCCTGTCCTCTGCTTACATCCTGCTCTCCACCGCTTACGTTGTATTCTTCAAGGCGGTCTGGGATATGGTCTTCTACTTCATTGACATCTACATAGGCCGCCGCCAGTCGGCAAGAACTCTTGCAAGGGAATCTGCTAACTCATCGAACCACAGCATACCGGAGATGAGCTCGCATATTCAGATTTATGTTGCTCTTCCTAAGGCACCGTCCACGAATAGATTGTCTGATCAGATTGAGATATTGGACCCTATTTCTGATACAGCGAGCCTTCAGAGTAGTAGTTCCTTTTCTTCAAGTCTCAACACCAGGCCGCCTCCTCTTAGAAATGTACCAGTTACGCCGTTGTCCTTCAGCAGTGCGAGGTCGGGTGGCTCGAACCCTAGATCTACTCCGGTGTCGGTGGGGCGAAATGCTGGGAGTACTTTTAGTTTGAGGGGGTCAGGGGGGCATTATCCTGTGACAAATATGCACACGGGTGTTCGTGGACAAGCAGGGAGGAGGTCTTTGGGGAGCAGTGATGCTGGGTTAAATGGGAAGCGAAGCTTGTTTAGGATTTGAGAGAGATGAAAAAAAAAAAAAAAAAAAAAAAAAAAAGTCAGAGATGAATGAACCAAAAAAAAAAAAAAAAAAAAAAAGAAGAAGAAGAAGAAAAAAAAAAGAAAAAAAAAAGAATTATCTCCCCCTTTGTTCTCTCTCCCCCTTTGAAAAAAAATGTTGTTTTTATTTATTTATTGGTGTGTTGTTGTAACTTTTTTTTTTTTTTTTTTAAACCTCCCCTCCCACCACCACCCCCGTGCAAACAATTTAGGTGATTTTTTTTTTTCTTCCCGGTGGTAACAAAAAAAAAAAAAGAAAGAAAGGAAAACAAAAAAGAAAAAAAAAAAGAAAGAAACTGCACCGTTCTTGATTCGGGCAGGAAAAAAGACTTGGAAAATAGGAAAAATAATAGGGAAGGGAACACCCACCTGTTCTTTGTTTCCTGTTTCCCACTCGTTGTGTACCCCCCCTATTTTTCTTTATCATCTTATTTCTTTTTTTTTTAAAGTGTATCTGTTTTCAAGAGAAAAAGGCTTTTCAAAAAAATACAAAACCATAAAAAGGGGGGGGGGGGGTCATCTAGGAAGGGGGAAAAAGGTGTTTGGGTGGGGATATCAGCTAACTCCCCCTCTATATGTCTAAATCAAGGAAAGAAGGAAAAAGAAAGGAAAAGAAAAAATCGGCGTATTGAATAAGACTTATTATTAGGCAGCATGCGAATAGTTCGTCTTATTTACGGGAAAAAAAAAAAAAATGAACAAGATATTATTTCTTTATTCCCTCTTTTCAGCCATTTCTTTCTTTAACCTTTCCCCCCCCCCTTTTTTTCTCCTTTTTTTCTTTTACCCTCAAAAAATTCTTCTAAAAAATATTTTTTCAAAAAAAATACTGCCCCCCCCCCCTTTTTTTTGCTTCCTTCCCCCTTTGGTGGGGGGAGTTGCAACATAGAAAATACTTTTTAAAAACAAAAAAAAACTCTTGAAAAATCTCTTCTTTTTTTAAAAAAAGATGAAAAAGAAAAAAAAAAGGAAGGACAAAAAAACAAGGGAGAGGGGGAAATTAAAAAGAAGGCAAAAGGAAGTTTAAAAAAAAAAAAAAAGAAAAGAAAAACGTTTTTCTTCCCCTTCTCGCTTTTCCCTCACCCCCCCCCCCTTTTTTTGTTTCTCCGAAATGTGGTGTTGTTGTGAGCGTGAAATGTTTCTTTTTTTTTTTTGTTTACCTCCCCCACCCCACCCCGAGAAGAAAGAAAAAAATTTTCTTTTTTTTTTTTTTGGGTAGAGTCCTAACTTGACCCCTCGAAATGCTTAAATTCTGACCCCTAAGTTTCCAAAATGCTCAATGTCGATATAATGATGGGAAAAAGAGCTGTAGGAAATGTTGAGGTGAAAAAATGTTGTTGAACATTTATGAAACAAAGCCCAGATTGGGCATTTTCGAAACCTAGGGGGCCCAGGTTGTGTATTTAAGAAACCTTGGGGAACCTGGATCAGAAACTTTTTCCTCTTTAAAGATAGACCTTGAACATTTCTCAAACTAAGGGGGTGGCTTTTGGACATTTCTCAAACTTAGGGGTCAAGTTAGCAGTTTTCTCTTCTTTTTTTTTTTTTTTTTTTTTTTTTTTTTTGTACCAGAGTAGAAAAGACAGTGGATTTCCATCACATTTCCCTCCCATTGTGATACTGTGGTCCCCCCCCCTTTTTTTTCGTTTCTTAAAAAAAAAAGTTCTCTGTCCACTCCCCCCACTTCCCCCTCCTGTTAAATTTTTTTTAGAGAAACTTCTGGAAAAAAAAAAAAAGGCTATATTCTCACTAATAGTGCATAGGTGGTCCTATTTTTTTTTTTTTTTCCCCGTTTTACTTGCTACCACACTAAGGGGGGGAAAGGGGCCCTTCAGAAAGAATCGAGAGAAAAAAAAAATGGGGGACATAAGTTCCATGAAGAAAATTTAAAAAAAAAAAAAGAATTCAAAATTTGTGCCTAAAGATTTTTTTTTTTTTTTTTTTTTTTTTTTTTTTTTTACATCTTTCCCTCCCCTCTTTTTTTTTTTTTTTTATATGTCACTCCCCCTCCTCTAATTTTACTTCATTCACTACTCCAATTTTACTTCACTTCAGGCACATATCCGTCTTCTAGGGGAACTGGTATTTTAGACCAATTTGAAGGGATAAAATTGGCGCATTTCTTACTGGGGGCCAAAGAGGGGGTTTTCACATTATTTTTTTTTTCTCCCCCTCCCCTGGAGATTCCCATGGTACTGAATGAAGTAAAATTGAGAAAAGAAGAAACAAAAAAAAAAGTAAAAAAAAAAAAAATAAATAAATAAACATCGCCTTTATCCCAAGCCCTTTAATGAAAAAAGATTTTCGCGGACGTGTAGTGAAGGGAGACCCTTGTGGTTGCTTTTTTTTTGGGGGAGGGCGGGAAGAGACAAAAATGCACACACTCTAAAATTTTCCTACTACCGCTGCTCTTTTCTTTCTTTTATTCTCATCTCTGTTGTGAGTCAAGTTTTTTTTTTTGCTTCGAACCTTAAAAAGTGCGACATGACACTTTAAAAAAAAAAGAATGAAAAGAGAAAGTAGGGGAAGGTTTAAAAAAAAAAAAAACATGAATAAAAGGAGAGTGACGCCAACGTTTCTCCCCCCCCCCTTTTTTTTCAGACTTGAAATTTAGAGCAACTTTTTTGAACTGAAGTTTTCTTTCTTTAGGAAAATCTTCATCAGAGGTCTTTCTTTTTTTTTTGTAAAATGGAAGGAGGGATGGGGGAAGGAATAGCTTTCCCCCCCTTCACTCTTATTTTTCCTCTCTTCCCCATTCTGTCACCCTTCCCCCCCTCCTAGGTGCGATTGCCTGCCTACTTTATTGGGTTTTATAAAGAAAGGTAAAAAGAATTTTTTTTTTCTTCTTCTTATAAAAGAATTCCTCTTGTATTTTTTTCTTTTTTTTTTTTATTTAATTCCGAGCAGCTCTCTCAAAGAATTTAGGCCGGAAAGATATAAATCAGGTTTCACTTTATTTCACGCTCAGACCTGGGCGTGAAATAAAGTATCTGATTTTTTTCCTCATGTTTTTAAGCCAAACGTTGCGACCGGGAAGCGAGCCAAGGGCATCAGCCTCGAGAAAAAGGCCAAAGCTGTGATGGAAGACACGCTTCCAACGGCAAGCAACATAGCCCACAAGAAGGAGTGGGAGAGGTTTTGCACCTACCACTCGATCAAACCCACGTCCCTTCAACCCTGCCCCCTTCGACACAGCCCACTTCTTCAGTGCACAGAATCACGTTTGACATAAACGTCAACATTAATTCGCCGAATTGATCATACCAAACCCAGTACCGCGTTCAGTAAAGACTCGCGCATTGCGCCGCTACAAGCAGGCAGCAGCGAAGCCACACTTAGCACCTAAATTCTTTTCGAGAGCAGCTCATCATTAAATAAAATGCAGTATTGAATAAAATCAGAGCATGATTTCACTTGTGGGGTCCCCCACGCGTGAAATCAGGCTATCTGATTTTCATTTAATAAATAGCAAATTTTTATATAGTTAAGGGCGCACTTCACAAAAAAACAAGGTTTTTTTTTGATATTTTTGTTTCCATGTGCATTCATGTTGGTTTTGTTTTTTTTTTTCAAAGTCTGAATTTTATTTTATTTTAGGGGATGGTCCTCAAGTGGGATATCCTTAAATTAAACGCCTTAATTTTTTTTCTTCGCCCGGAATTTTTTTTTTTCTTGCATATATACATTCCTTCACACACCAGTTTTTCTCTCTTTTTTTTTTTTTAGTTTTTTTCTTTTGTTTTGCTTGAACAAGAAAACAATATATTGTGATAAACAATAAATTTGGAAAAAAAGTTTTTAATTTTCCCCCTTAGGGGTGGGAAAAAAAAAAAAAAAAAATACACTTGCATTTTTGGGACATATCTATTTTTTTTTTTTTTGTTTTGTCTGGTCAAAGGGTACATTCCATCTTTTTTTCTTTTTCTTTTTTCCCCCACTCTGTTGATGACGAAAGTCCCTGTCCAGCATATCGTTTCCTAGCGGAAGATGAGGAGTTGTTGTTGTTGGTTGTTGCTCCCCGTCAGTTGAGCATTCTCCGTTTGTGTGACCTAGGCAATCAAGGGCAAAAGGTTACATTTTAGGGTGTATCACACCATTTGTTTCTTTTTTTTTTTTTTGTTGCGTTGCAACTCTTTTATGCGATTTTTTTTAAACAAGGTACCTAACCGCTTCAAATGAAATGTGAGGAAGGGAAGGAAAAAAAAAAGGGGGGGAAATAGAAGACATTAAAAAAGCCCCTAGAAAAAAAAAAACTTTTTCCCCCCTCCCTTCAAAATATGCAACGAAGCGGATTTGGTCAAAAAAAAATTAGCGCGAAATTTTCTGGTTTTTATCAGGGAAAAAAAAACACCCCCCCCCCCCGCCTGTCTGACTCGAGAGCAATCTTATTATTTCCACCTCAAAAGGAACGAGAAAAGAAAGAAGAAGAACATATATTCTTGAAAGGTGTTATGTGTTAAGGCCACGTATCCCCCAAAGAGTAGTTTCCCCGTTGCCATGCATCTACACCTAGGTGTTGCACCTGGGGACAGGATCCAAAAGTGGGAAAACAAAAACAAAAAAAAAAAAGGGAGGGGAGGCGTGAGGGTAGGGAAATAATAGAAACGCAGCTGGGCAACCCCCAAACCCCCTTTTCTTTTTTTTTTTTTTTTTTTCCAGATTTATTCCAGATAAAGACGGTAGACAACTTATTTCTGCCTTTTTTTTTTTTTTTTTTTTTTTTTTTTGGCGGGGGAAAACATACTTTTATAAACAGGGAAGTAAGGTCTTTGGAGAAAAAAAAAAAAAAAAAAAAAAAGCTAAGGGAGGAGGTGTACAGACTGGCCTTCGGATCTCCGTCCTTTAAACGCAAATAAGTTATATTTTTATACTTACAACAGGCCGTTACCAAATTTGAAGCACACATTACATACATTGGGGTGGGAAGCAAAAAAAAAAAAAAAAAAAAAAAAAAAAAAAAAAAAAAAGGAAACAAAGGACCCGTTCGCCGAACTACGGGGGAAAGTCAATAAAGGAAGAAGGAAGAAGATTTTTTTTTTCTTCTTTTTTTTTTTTTTTTCTTCTGCAGCTCTTCCCTCATCCCAACCGGGCCCTTCTTTCTTTTCGATCTTTCTTTCCCATTCCCCTTATCATAGTGAAATTTCTCTTTTTTTTTTCTCTTTTTTTCTTCTCTCTTTTTATTTTTAATTTTTTATTTTTCTTTCTTCTCCTCCTCCCTTCCCTTTTCTCTTTCTCTTTCTCTCTCACCCCCCCCCCCCCCCACCCTTCCATTCCTTTTTTTTTTCTCCATCTTTTATGTATTGCCCCCTAGCTCCCCTTCTACAGTTTTTTTTATTTTATTTTATTTTTTTATTTTTGAAAAAAAAACCGTACCATCCCCCCCCCCCCCCAATATAATCACGAAGAAAAAGGAGGGGGGGAGAAAAGAAATGATGAAACGAACGATGCCACATCTCAAAGCAAAAAAATCTAGAAAGCTCCCCGCACACCCTAGCATCGTCATGAAGCCCGTGGACTGGCCGGAAGAAGTAGTTTCTGGTGGTGTTTCGCACGCACCGTTCCCACACATTCAACCCTATTCAGGATACCCAGGTGTAGAGGAAGGGAAGGGCATGAAGCTGGTGGGATGGAATGTCCAAGGCCTAGCACCCCTCTTGAAGAAGAACGTGAATCTTATAAGACAGTTAGTCCTCCGTGAGCAACCCACCATCCTGTGCCTGCAAGAAACCTGGCAAAGAACCCCAAACGAGATTCTGGAAGAAATGCTGCACCCGAAATTCTATTCAGAACACTGTTTGACAGAAACAAAAACAGGCGGTGTTTCGGTATATTACTCAAAAAAACTGAAAATTCAAGAGATAATAAAAGGCATGCCTGAAACAAAGGAATATTCGTTGGAAGGGAGGGTGATCACGGTCGTAACGGCAAGGGAAATTATAGTGAATATTTCGTCGCCGAGTGTGGGGAAGGGTCTTTCCAAACTGGGCAACAGGGTTGAGTTTTGGGAGACACCCTTGGCAAACTTTATGGCTCAGCTTCAGGATATTTTCCCAGGTAGGCAGATTGTTGTAATAGGCAGCTTCTCTGTTGCTCCTACCGACTATGATGTGGCTAATGCTGCGCTCAACATGGATGTTCCCACTACCACCTCTGTGGAACGTGAAGCGCTGCAACGCCTTATGCAAAGATTCTCGTTCCTCGACACCTTCAGGAGGTTCCAACACAGGCACAACTGGTTCTCCCAGTGGCCCGCCACGCATGCGTCAAGGGAGCGCAATATCGGCACCCGGACAGACCTCATCCTCACGCAGAAGCATTTAGGGCACACGTTGGTCCATTCGTCCCTTCTCAACGCGTATCACGGGAGCACGCATTGTCCTGTATCCTGCACTTATTTGTACGATGTTGGATTAAAGTCCTAGAGGAATACAGTTTTTTTTTTTTTTTTTTTTTTTTTTATAATACGTAGAAACCGTTGGTTTTTTTTTTTTCGCCTTTTTTTATTCCCCCCCCCCCCCCCGGGTTTTTATTCCCTCCCCTTAAAAAAAAGCACTTTATTAAAAAGAAAAGGGAAAAAAAAAAAAAAAAAAGAAAAAAAAATGGAAACACACACCCGAGAGTACGTTAAAGCACTGTCGGCATTGGTTTCTGCACTGACAGTGGAGAAGCTTGAGACAGACGAGGTCACAGTATATGACTCTACCTCTGTGGTGGAAGTCCCAGTGGAGGTGTACCTTAAGAGGTGGATGGCGAGAGGCTGCAAGGATGGTAATGTCCTTGTGGGGGCCAGCTGCTTGATCGATCGGTTCATGGTGAAAAAACCTGATTTCAAAGTGACGGGCAATAACCGGCATCGATTAGTTCTCAGCTCTCTTATTGTTGCCCTCAAGGCAACGGTCGACACCCCGTACTCCAATAGGTTTTATGCTAGCATCTCAGGTGTAGGTCTTGAAGAATTAAACAGGCTAGAGAAGGCCTTCTTGCAGGACATCGAGTGGGAGGTATTCATAAGCACAGGTAACTACCTGCAGTACGGGGCTTACTTGAAGAATTGCTACACAAAACTTCGAAGAAAAACTCATTGCATTGATACGTGAATCCGCTCTACAAGAAAAAAAAAAATTTTTTTTTTTAAATTTTAAAATAAAAAGAGAAGGAATGAAAAAATAAAAAAAAAAAAGAAAAGTCGGATAACGGCTAATTCTTCTTCTTTTTTTTTTTTTGGCAAAACCTTCCTCAGTTTCTTAATCCCCTATCCCTTTCTCGTTTTTTTTTTTTTTTTTCTTTTTTCCAACGATTGCCCCCCCCAAAAAAAAAGAAGTGATTTTTTTTTTCTTCTCTTCTCTTTTCTTTTTTTTTTTTTTTTTTGAAAAAAAAAAAGTTTTAATTTCGAATTTAAAAAAGAAAATCTTTTTTAAATACTGCAGTCTGTTGTTCTTTTTCATTTTCAATTTCACCTTCTCTGGTAAAGATAAAAAAAGGCAGGTAGCCAGGCTTGGCCTGGTAGGGGCTTTCGCAGACCCTAAACCCTTGTCTAATTCCAGCCACAAACAGAGGGAGGTGGTGGATGGAAAAGGAAATGTAGTATAGTCCATGAAATTCGAGATTATTTCTTTTTGTAGAACGTGAACAAGGAAAAGGGGGGCAGATTTTTATACCTCCCCCCTCCCACCCCCCTTGTTCTCCGCTTCCAGCCCCCCTTTTTTTATTTTTTAACTAACCCTGATTCTTGTGCTCCCCCCCGCAAAGCGAGGTGGGAATGAGAAGAAGAAAAAAAAAAAGGGAAAAAAAAAAAAAAAAAAAAAAAAAACGGGAAGAAAAAAAAAAAAGAAAAAAAAAACATTTAAAAAAAAAAAAAAGAAACAACCAACTAGATTGCAAAATTCCAAGTTTTATATTTAAAATACTGTAAAGACCATTTTTTTTTTTTTCTCTTTCCTCCTCCGTATTGAATTGTCCACGTTTCGAAAATTTCCATATGATGATCAAGCCTAGACCGCAATTCTGCACACAAAGTGGTGTCAAACTACTTTTGTACTTGGAAAGCTAACGAGGGTTTTTGCTACTAGGAGGGTCATTTGTGGACATTTTTTTTTCCCAGGCGGGCTCTTTTTTTTTTTTTTTTTTTTTTTTTTTTATTGTCATATCTCTTTGGGTATCTAAGTTTCCAAACAACCTTATGGTCAGGAAAAAAAAAAAAAAAAAAAAAAAAAAAAAAACAAATAAACATACCTTGAACGAGTTTATTTTATATTCTTTTTTTTTTTTGTTATAATTTTTAATTTTTCTATATAATTTCTAAGAGCTAGACGACAACGCTGATCGAATATATATATTTTTTTTTGTCAAGAGAATAAAATAAAATAAAATAAAATAAAATAACGAAGAACTGAGGCCTCTTGAAGAAACCGAACCAGCCTGCCAAGAGCCTGTTTATACTAGGCTTTCGCCAGCAGTTTGAACCATGTGTCCAGCACCTTTCAGACCGGGTACTGCCAAGGGGAGTTTAATTGGCTACAGGACACCACTGCTTTGTCTTTACTTGCTATAACTAGTTGCCCCCCCTTCCCCCCCTGGTAACGCGCATTATGAGCACAAGGGGAAATGGGCCAGGCTTTCAAAAGCCCACCACCCTCCCGCCTTTGTTGCTGCAGTTTTTGTGCAGATTTACATGTCTCCATTCTCCCTTTTTTTTAAAAAAATTAATTTTTTATGTGCGATTTCCCATTTTTTTTTTCTTTTTTTTTTTTTTTTTTTTCCCATACTTGCACCGTGATCGGGAGGGTCAGGAAAATTCTGATTTTTTTTTTTCAAAAGTACACAAAGTACATAAAGAAGGTAAGCCTTTTTTTATTCTTATGTAATGCAAAAGCCCCCCCCTCCTCCCCTCTATATGGCCTAAAACTATATCTCTTGCATGAGAGGCCAAAACCAATGGTCTTCTATCGTTGCCAAGGAGAGGCGCAATTTTTTTCCCCCCCCTCTATCTGGTTGTTTTATTATTATTATTATAATTTTTTGTTGCTCACCTTATGGGGGAGGGGGGTCACCCGCAAACCCACACCACTTATACCCTATTTTCTTTTTAAGGGGGTTTTTTTAATGTCTTTTTTTTTTTTCTTTCTTTTTTTTTCTACAATGTAACGAAGTTTTTGTGTCTTCCCCTACACGTACACACTCACACACCACATATAAAAAAAAAAAAAAATTATAAACCATGATAAGAAAAGGAAAAGTTTTGTTTAGAGTGAGCGGTTTTCTTGTCAAGAATTCGAGATTTGTTGCATCCTCGGGAAGTTGAACTGTCCCAGCTTTGGCCGATCGATTTGTTCTTACCGTGTGTGTGTTGTTCTTTCTTTCTTTCTTTTTTTTTTTTTTTTTTTTTTTTTTTTTTTTTGAGAGTAGAAAAAAAAAAGGGGGAGGAGGGAAATTAGGAGACAAAAAAAAATGAGTTTTGTCTTCTTGCTATTTTGTTTTTTTTTTTGTTGTTGTTCTTTTTTTTTCTTCCCCCCCCCCCTACTTCGCGTATGTAATTTTATTTTATCAACTAAAAAAAAAAGGTGAAAACTTTTTAAATGTTGTTTCTTCTTCTTTTTTTTTGTTGTTTTTTTGTGTATACTTACGCTGCTTTTTTTTTTTCTTTTAGGCGTCCTGTCACATGCCGCAGGTACTCTTAAATGTCTCTTTTTTTTCTTTTTCTTTTTTTTTTCCCCTTCTTTTTTTTTCTTCTTGTCCGGTTGGTGGTGGCGCATTTTTCTTACTTTTTCTTCTTTTTTTTTTTTTTGTGCCCTCCCTTTTTTTTCCTTCCCTTTTTTTTTAATTTTAGACACGCGAGGGGGAAAAAAAAAAGGGGGAGGAAAAAAAAAAAAGAGAGAAAGAAAAAAAAAAAAAAAAAAAAAAAAGCAGCAGAAAATGTAATGAACTGCAGCCCTCATTGGGATCAAGCGAAAAATAAACTCTGAGATTTCAGGTGGTAAAAAACATAGTGTCCAGGGTTAACCGATCACCTTCGGGTTTTTGAAACCCGACCCGAGCAATTTTAGATTTTCGATCGCAGTCGGGTTAATGATCGGTTTTTTTCTAATTTCGGATCGGTTTGATCGATCCAAAACCCATATTTCTGGCAAAAAATACCAAGGCCATGCTCAATTTTTTTTTTTTTTTCAAAAACCCTATTTTGACGATCTGAGCCCATTCCAGCCATTAAAACCCAAAATAGAGCCTTATTTAAGGCCTTAAATGCAGTTTTGAAAAAACTGGTTTTTCATACCTGTAATTCTCCTGGGTCAGGGAGGTCCAAGTTAAAAACAACAGGATTTATGATCGGTTTGATCGATCCAAAACCCATATTTCTGCGTTCATCGCTGTGTGCGTGCATTCAGTTCTCTGTGGGTGAACATCCTGCCTCAACGGGCACGCTTCCGTGTGTCCCATGGAGCTTTTCAAAGGCGCCCCCTTACTTTGTGCGTTGCTACTTCCCGTTCAAGTTTCAATGTTTTTCATTATTGACTTTCGTGCCCAGTTAAAAAACCCGCCAAAAACAGGGAAAATGCCGATTTTCGGGAAAATAATCCTTTTCTAAGTTGTTTCGATGCAGGCGTTGTGTACCTGGGAGGTCCGGGAGACGAATAGAAGGGTTATAAGTATGGTTGCATGCTCTCCTCCCGTTCTAATTATTGATTTTTGATTTCGCTCCTATTTAAACAGAAAAAAGAAGAAAAACCGCCAAAAAAAAGCGAAAAAACAGCTTTTCGGGAAAATAATCCTTTTCTAAGTCGTTTTGATGCTCCCTGGGGTCGGCTTTGTGTATCTGGGGGGCCCGGGGGACGAATAAAAGGGTTATTATATGCATGGTTGCGTGCTCTCCTCCCGTTTTAATTATTGACATTTGATTTCGCTCCCAATTAGGATCCTGCCTGAAACAGGGAAGCACCAGCTTTTCGGGAAAATAATCCTTTTCTATGTCATTTTGATGCTCCCTGGGGTCGGCTTTGTGTATCTGGGGGGCCCGGGGGATGAAACGAAGGGTTTTAAGCATGATTGCATGCTCTCCTCCTGTTTTAATTTTTGATTTTCGATTTTTTTTGTTTTTTCGCTTTTAATTAAAAACCCGTCAAAAAAAGCGAAAAAACAGCTTTTCGAGAAAATAATCCTTTTCTAAGTCGTTTTGATGCTCCCTGGGGCCGGCTTTGTGTATCTGGGGGGCCCGGATACGAATATAAGGGTTTTAAGCATGGTTGCATGCTCGCCTTTCATTTGACGTCAATTTAAAACGCGATTGTAATTAAAAACCCGCGGGTGATTGGTTAACCCTGGATACTATGGAAAAAAAAAAAAAAAAAAAAAAAAAAAATCCTGCTTATGCTTCCAACCTCTGCTGGCATCCCCTCAACGGGGAGTCACTTAGCCCATTACGTCGACAAGGAGGTGGCCGCTGTGCCACTTCTTTTTTTTTTTTTTTTTTTTTTTCGCTTTACTAAATAATTGTAACGCTTCATATCCGCAAAGTGACCCAGCCCGCAATTTGAGGGTGGTTGAAGGTTACTGAGCCATTGGCAGGGTGACCCCCTCACCAGGGCTCTTTTCATTCAATTTGGACACAGGCCGGGTCACTAAGCGGATATGAAGCGTTTAAAAAAAAAAGAGAGAGAACAATTATTTTATCTATTTCACCCTTCCCTCTTCTTCTTCCCCTTATGTTATCTATCATGCAACTCTGGTTTTTTTTTTTTTTTTTTTTTTTTTTTTTTTTTTTGTTATCCAATTCTTTCAACAGGTTTGAATGCGTAAGAGAATGCGCGGAACCTTCTTTTGACCAGTCCTACTAGTTCTTTTCTTTTTTTTTTTTTTGTAAACCAAGAAAATAATTCACCCGAAAATGGTGATTCCAAAACAAAATAAAAAAAAAAAAGGAAAGAAATGTTTTTTTTTTTTTTTTTTTTTATTATTTTCCTTCTCTCTGAGGAATTGTTTTCCCGGTACACTCGATTTTCCTGGTTTTTACAATATTATTTTTTTTTTTCTTATTTTTATTTTTTTTTTCTTTATGAAACAAAAAAAAAAAAAAATAGTGGGTTATCAACAAAACCAGTTGACCTCTTGCCCAAATATATGTTTCCATCCCCTCCCTTCCTTTTTCCGTCTAACCGTGTTTTGCAAAGGAAAAAAAAAGATTGTGCCGTTTAGTGAGACGATGTCACACAGTACTTCCCCCTCCTTTTCTACATAGTTGATTTTTTCCATTGCAAAGGAGAAGAAAGGAAAGAAAAAAAAAGGTATAAACGTTTCCCGTCTCTCTCCCCCCCTTTTTTTTTTCCTTTTTTTCACTGTCCGGGACAAAAAACAAGAAGGCGCAAGAGCTGTGTACCAAACACAAGCTTTAGCCTGGCTCTATAGGGTGGCCGCTTTAACCTTCCTTCCCTGCTATGTAACTGCTTCTCAAGGAAGGCTTTTTCTGCACCTTTTTTTGCTGTTCTTGTTGTGTGTGTGTCCTGCAAGTATTATATTATACCCCTCCCTTCCTTTTTTTTTTTTCACAATTTTTTTTTCCCTCTAATTTTATGTTTTTTTTTTTTTTTTGCTTCACGCACCTGTCAAGGGACATGGGGAGGGGGGGGACCATTACATCACGCAAACATTTTCTGTTTTTTCTTCTTCTTTTTTTTTTTCCTCTTGGTGATGCGTGACGATCGATTCAGGGCTGCTTTTTTTTTTTTCTCCTTTTTTTTTTCTCTTTTTTTTTCACTTGTTTCAATTTTTGGTCTTTCGTCCCTTTATGTACTGTAGTGAGGTAATTTCAGGGTGTCGATTTTTTTCTCATTCCCCTCTTTTTTTTTTTTTTTTTTTTTTTTTTGGGCTGTCGTTGTTCCTTTGTAAAGCGAACGCACATCCCACTCCACCAATTCTACAAAAGGTTGTACTCATTATACCCCCCCCCCCATTCATTCTTAGCCGTTGGTCACGATTTTGGGTATCGTGTTCAGACTGATTAAAGCAACGACAAAAAGATTTTATAAGATACAGCTTTTTAGAAGGAATGATTTTTTTTTTTTATCTCCTCCCCCCCTTTTTTGTTGAAAGCTCAAATGCACGGGAAGAAAAAAAAAGGGGGAAAAAAAAAACTGGCTGGTAAGAAGGAATTTTCAATTTTTTTTTTTTGAAAACTTCTATTCTCCAAGAATTAAAGGGACACTTCTTCTTCAAACGGGAGCGAAAAATAATATTATGCTTTTCCTCTGAAAACACCCCCCTCAAAAAATCAGCAAAAAACACAGGGAGTAGGGAGGAAGTGTGCAACTTGAACAGATTTTGACTTTTAAAAAAAATAAAAACCCACCAATTTTTAGGGGGTCCCTTTCCAGTATTTTTTTTCTTTCCACGTTTGTAGGGAAAAAGAAAGATTCTCTGCTTCCTTAACCACAAAGGAAGAATACAGGAGAAATTTTATTCGTCTTTTTTCTCTTATGCCCTCCCCCCCCCCTTTTTTTTCCCCATTTCTTGTTTCCGCAATTTATTTTTGTACTTTCTTCTTGTTGCATTCACTAGTCTTTCAATAGGTTTGTGTGACTTGAGGCGAAAGAGGTGAGCTTTCAAGGCGAAAAAAAAAAAAGGAAATGAAAAAGAAAAGCAAGGAATAAAAAGATGGGAAAAAAAAAAAGAAACTCTTTTTTTCTTTTCTTTTCTTTTTTTTCCCAGCCTTTTCTGTAATTTTCATTTTTTTTCTTTTTCGTGACCCTCTTTCTTCTCTTTTCCTCCATCTTTCTCCATCTCTTTCCTTCATTTTTCTCCTCTTCCCCTTCTTTCCTTCATCCTGCTACACATAATTTCTCCCTCTCTCCTCACTATTGCCTTACCTGAGATTTTGCAGGTGGGGTAAATATGACAAAAAAAAAAAAAAGGAATCCGCACACACCCACTGCACGCACGCTCCTTCTAGTTCCCCTCCCCATCCCTATCCCCTCTTATTTTCCCTCTCTTATTTTACCCCCAACTTTATTTAATAAGCTTCGCCGCCTCTGCCCTGTGTCAACCATTCGTAGGTTAGAAGTGAAAAAAAAAAAAGAAGAAGAAAAACTAGTAAATAAATGGAGTTTGCCTTGTCCCTCGCGATGTGCTTCACCTTTGCCAGTGCACAGGAACACTTTTTCAAGAACCCCACCTTCTACAAGAGCAAGGACTGCACGGGGGAGGCGGACCCTGCATCGGCCCTGTGGGGCTTTCCTGCGACGGACGGCGTTGTGGTGAAGCCCTTCTCTGTGGCGGGTGCGGAGCTGAACGGGCAGACGATCGGGAGGTGCATGACAGGGGGTGGCGGTGCGAAGGACTCGGTGATGCTTTCGATCAACAAGACGATGTGCACCGTTGGGGAGGGAGAGCTCTCCCTGGAGATGGTGTACTGGGGGGGATCGACAAGCTGTGAGGGGACGGGGCAGCTGCTGCGGCTGATCGAGGGGAAGTGCGTGGAGACGCAGCTCGGGTCGGCGCTGTTCAACGTGTCTCTGTCCTCGAGCGAGATCTGCACGATGATGCAGTTCCTGACCGACGCGTGGAAGGGGGGACTGAGGCTGAGGGGATACCTCGGCTCCAACTGCACGGGGCTGGTGACAGAGAATGGCGTGATCCCGACGAAGACCCCCTCGTGCGGGGCGGAGCCGCAGTGCAAGGGGTGCTGCCCTCTCTGGAACAGCAAGGGCTGCACGAAGACCGGGCAGTTCAAGAAGGTTCTGACCTCGTGCCGGAAGGTGGCGGGGTCTTGGGAGGGCGGGCTCATGAGCACCGGCTACAGCAACGACAAGTGCACCTCTGTGGACAACACCGAGTACTACCTTGGGCTCCCGCTCTACATGAACGACGGGTCGAAGCAGCTGTGCAGCGAGACCCGTGACGGCTACCTCGGTGTCTCCATGGAGGCAGACTTCGTGGCACCCCTCACCATCGACACCTACTGCAAGTGGGTGGAGCTCAACACGAAGTTCGGTGTCGACGGCTTCCTTACTTGGAACCAGTTCAAGGAGGCTGTGAACGCGGCTCCCACAGCCCACCCCATCTCCGCCTTCGCCTTGGCTGTCCTTCTTCTTCTTGCTGTGTTGCTGTAGAGAGATCAATTATATATTCTCATTTTGAAAAAAACCAAAAGAAAGTTTCTTTTTGTTTTGTTTTTTGCTTCACTCTTTTTTCTCTCTCCGCTAACTCTGATCTGACGGCATGTCTTACATTCCTGGTTTGTTTCACGGGTGGTCCTTAACAGGGGCTTGCTCTTTTTTTTTTTCTTTTCTTTTCTTCTTTTTTCTTTACATTTCGGGAGGAATTCCTTAGAAATCGTGTCACATAAGGGACAAAGTACAACCTTTTTTCATGATTTCTCATTTTGTTTTCTGCCTTTCTCATGATGTTCATATATATGAGCAAGACATGTATTCCTTCCGAAAAAAAAAAAAAAAAAAAAAAAATATATATATATATATAAAATAGAGGTGCTCTCTCTCACTATCTCTCTCTACTCCCTCCCTCGTTTTTTCCATTCTATATATTTTTGAATTTTGTGCCGCTTTTTTCTGTGCCATCACCATCGCCACCAACACCACAGGGGGGTATTGCAAAGCAAGATGCACCCTGCGATCTACAGGCTCCGGGCTCACATGAAGCCCGGTGAGCAGAAGTTCATGTGGAAGAGGTCGTACTACTTCAACACGATGTGGAGGAAGTTCAAGCATGGCTACTTCGGGATGGACGTATGGCATCAAGGAAAACCATTCTTAAAAACAAACAAACACACACACAGACCCTCCCCCACACCTTCTACTTCGTTCTGCCGTTTGTGTACGCAAGCTACATGATCTTCAGCGACCTGTTCTACCACCCTGACATCGACTCCTCGTGGCTCTTGATCGAACCCTTGAAGTCTTTCTTTGACAACCAGGTACTGCATGGAAATTTAAAGGAAGAAACCATAAAAACAAACAGGGTGCGTACAGGCAGGATTTCTACCAGGAGGGGCAGACCTTCCGTCTTTACGACCACGCTCCTCTGTATGGGCATTTAAGAATGGGAAAAAAAAAAAAAAAAAAAAAAAACAGGGCGTTCGGTCTGAAGGGTAGGCATAGGGCTATGATTGAGGCTGGTATTGACGTGAACTGCCCCACTTCTTCCATGTACGGGAAGAGGGTGCTCAAGATCGATGAGGTGGTCCCCTATGAGGCGGAATAGACAAAACGGAGAGGTGAAAAAAAAGTTTTTTTCAAAGTTGAAAGGAGGGAGAGGGAAGAGAGATTTCTTTTTAAAGGGGGCGCTGTTGCGAAAGGAACACGCATTTCTTCTTTTTGTGTGCCTTTTTTTTTGTTTTTTTCCATCAAAGAAAAATATTCTGCCCTTTATTTTTCTTTTTTCTGTGATTTTCTTTTTTTTTTTCAGAACCCTCATGGGAGGGATGAAAAGGGGGGAAATGAATAACTACCACCACGACGGTCCACGGTTGACTTTATGACTTTTCTTTTTTTTTTTTTACTTTTCAAGTGTTCTTATTTTTCTCTTGTTCAACCTGCTGAGGGGTTTCAAAGCACAACTAACAGAGAGACACGCAAAAAAAAAAAAAAAAGAAAGGAAAATGAGGACGATGTCTGTTGTGATGCTTGCCCTGCTTGCGGGGTCCGCGCAGGGTCTGTCTGTGGAGTACGTGAACGCGAACGCGAGGACGATGTTCAAGGCCTTCAAGACGGACTACAGCAAGGTGTACACCTCTGTTGTGGAGGAGGAGAGGAGGTTCGCGATCTTCTCGGAGAACCTGATGAAGGCGGCGAGGTACGAGATGGAGCAGACGCACGGGGCCACCTTCGGGGTGAACGCCTTCTCCGACCTCTCGGCCGAGGAGTTCAAGGGGCGCCACAACCTGAGGGTCCCGAAGAAGACTGGTCCTCCTGCTGCCCCTGTTTCTGTGACGGGTCCCACTGAGGTTGATTGGAGGACGAAGGGTGCTGTTACCCATGTGAAGAACCAGGCTCAGTGTGGAAGGTGTTTAAAAAAACAAATAAATAAATAAATAAATAAAAATGAACAAAAAAAATAATTCTTTTTTTTTTTTTTTTTTTTTCACAGCTGCTGGGCCTTCTCTACAACTGGAGGGATCGAGGGTCAGTGGTTCCTTTCAGGTCAGACCCTGACCTCGCTGTCTGAGCAGGAGCTTGTGTCGTGCGACAAGAACGACGATGGGTGCAACGGGGGTCTCATGGACAACGCCTTCAAGTGGCTTCTGTCTGCGCACAGCGGTCAGGTGGTGACGGAGGCCTCGTACCCTTACACCTCGGGTGGCGGGAACAGCGGGTCGTGCCAAGAGGTGTCTGGGAAGGCGGTGGGGGCCACCATCAAGGGCTACAAGGACATCGCGCACGACGAGACCTCGATGGCGACCTTCGTCGGTGTCAGCGGTCCCCTCTCCATCGCTGTGGACGCGCAGAAGTGGCAGACCTACACCGGTGGGGTCCTCTCCAACTGCTGCGGGATCTTCGGGTGCCAGCTGGACCACGGCGTCCTCATCGTCGGCTACGCCCCCGAGTACTGGATCATCAAGAACTCCTGGGGTCCCAGCTGGGGCGAGAACGGCTACATCCGCGTCAAGAGGGGCGACAACGAGTGCGGCCTCAACGAGTCCCCTTGCTCCTCGGAGATCTGAGATGGGTGAACTTGAAAGAGTGGTTTTAAGAGAAAACAACAAACAAAAAAAGAAGAAAAAAAAAAAAAAAAAAAAAAACACACACATGTCTTGTCTAGGTTGAGAGAGATTCCATTCTTTCTTTCTCTTTCTCTTATTCAGTCCGTGTGCTCTTCTTCCCTACCTACTATTTTCTTTTTTCTTTTCCAAACGGTTAACGATCTGATTTTCTTTCTTTCCTGTTTTGTTACTTCTAACAAGAGTGCTTCCTTTTGTGTGATTACCCTTTTTTCTCTATTCGTAGTTGTGTTGTTTTTATTTTATATCTTTTTGCAATGAAATAAAAAGGGGCTTGTGAATGTTTTTTTTTTTTTGCGTCCTGCCACACCTGTACCTCGTCGCGGGCACTTAAGGAAGATTGGTTTAGACAACGAAGCTTTGCCCGAAGAATGGGCGCAGCTTAAGGAACACACAAGCTGTTGAAACGACGTGCTGCATGTGGCAGGTCAAGGAGTCCTTTCTAAGGTTTCCTGTGCGACACTGCAATGCAACAAGTAACCCAACTCTGGTTAAGAAGCCTTGACGGCCGCGAGAACAAAAAAAAATTTCAAGTTGGGGGGGGGGGGGGGGGGGATATTCTTGGAGCGGTGGTGACCGCAACACTGCTTTCCATCCTATTTTCATTCCTGGTTGCAGTAACTAGTTGTCCCTCTTTGAGCCTTCGCGGCAACCTAAACAGGGTTATTCCATACCAGTTATACATGAAGCAATGTAGCCCAGTAACTTTGAAAGTGAAATAGTTTGGCAAAGAAAAAGTCAAAAGAATCGCTGGGGGGGGGGGGGGGGGGGGACAAGGATAAGGATAAAAACAATAAAAGAAGGGTTTTAAAAAAGAAAAAAGCTTTGTGAAGGGCGGTGGGCAGCCTGGCACTGGGTGAGCCTGGCAGCCCCTTAGGGCTTGCTTATAGGTCTTTGCCGTGAGGTGGCTGTCTTTCGTTTTTATGAGATCGACATTTAGCGAGATTAAAAAAAAAAAAAAAAGAGAAGAAAAAAAGAGGGGAAAAAAAAAAGAAGGGGATAAAAAAATCTATGGGATCCCGGCTAACAATATCGTTACCTGCCGTAAACAGCTTATGGCTGCAGTTTTGAGAATAATGACAAGCACTCCTGTTGGCTGGCCACACCACCCACACTACTTACCACCATCACACAGTTAAAGAGAAAGGAAAGATGTTGAAGACCGCGATGCTGCTGGCGATGCCGTGCCTTGCACTGGCTGCTGGGTTCGAGAGCGAGCGTGCGCAGTTCGAGGCGTTCAAGGCACAGTACGGGAAGACCTACAAGAGCGCTGCGGAGGAGGAGACGAGGTTCTCTGCCTTCAGGGCATCGCTGACGAGGGTGCGCGCCTCGCAGAACCCGACGCACGGGGTGACGAAGTTCAGCGACCTCACTCCGCAGGAGTTCAAGAAGATGTACCTCACGAGGAAGCCGTCTGCTGCACCGCAGCAGGAGGAGTGGGACGGGAAGTGCACGGCGTGCGAGAGGTTCCCTGAGGTGAAGGGGTTGAAGAACGATACCGCTTGGGACTGGACCACGAAGGGGGCTGTCACCAAGGTTAAGAACCAGGGGCAGTGCGGGAGGTATTAAAAAAAAAAAAAAAAAAAAAGAAAATCAAAACATTTTGACTCACCTCACACCATCACAGCTGCTGGAGCTTCGGGACGACTGGAGACATCGAGGGGACGTGGTTCCTCGCGGGGCACGCCCTGACCTCGCTGTCTGAGCAGGAGCTTGTGTCGTGCGACAAGACTGACGACGGGTGCAACGGGGGTCTGCAGGAGGACGCGTTCGCGTGGGTGATGAAGAGGGGCGGGCTGGTGGCGGAGGAGACGTACCCGTACCACTCTGGGGACGGGATCAGCGGGACCTGCAAGGAGACGAAGACGACACCGATCGTGGCGTCCATCAAGAGCTGGTACCAGGTGTCGAAGAGCGCTGCAGGGGAGGCGGGGATCGCGACGCAGCTGCCGCAGGTGGGGCCCATCACCATCGGGATCAACGCTGGGCCCATGCAGGACTACAGGGGTGGGATCGACAACCCTGCGCACTGCCCTGGCGCTGCGCGCGACCTCGACCACGCCGTCCTCATCGTCGGCTTCGGGTCCGAGAACGGCGTCGACTACTGGAAGATCAAGAACTCCTGGGCCGCCAGCTGGGGTGAGGAGGGCTACTACAGGATCGTCAGGGGGGTCAACAAGTGCGGTGTTGCCACTGATGCCGTTCACTCTCGTGTCTGAGGAGGGGGAGTGTTTGTCAAAGTAACAAAATGACAAATTTTTACAAAAAAAAAAAAAAAAAAAAAAAAAAAAGAGAAAAAAAAGGAAGTGGGAGGGATCTTCCTTTTTTTTTTTTATGTAACAAAAAATTAACTGAAAGAAAGAAGAGAAAAGAAAAACAAAACCCTTCTCATATCCACATCCCCATATTAGCCCAGCAGCAGTTTGCAAAAGTGTGATTTTCAAATGTATTGTGATACCAGCGGGCTTTTCTTTTTATACTTCCTTCTTCTTGTTTCTTTTTTTCTTTGCAATGGGTTTAAAAGGTGGCATCACCGTTATGTTTGCTTTTTATCCTTCCATTTGTGTCCTTTCTTTTCTGCAACGTTTTCTTCCTTTCTTTCCTTTTTTTTTTTGTTTTATTTGGGCATGCTCTTTTAATAACCCCCTAAATAGCAGACTAAGTCAATTCAAAAAAAAAAAAAAAAAGAAAGATGAAATCTGTCTACATCCTTGTGTCTTTGTGTGTGTCCCTTGTAGCGGGAGAGGGAGGGGACCTGTTCGTCCTTCCGTCTCTGTACAAGAGCAAGGATTGCACGGGGGTAGCGGACCCTGTATCGGCGAAGTGGAGCTACCTTGCGAAGGACGGTGTTGCGGTGAAGCCCTTTTTTGATGCGGAGGGGGGCACAGGCCGCAGTGCTGCGTACGCCATGAACCAGTGCTTGACGGACAGCAGCGTGGCGTACTCGGTGATGCTGACGATCGACGGGGCGGCGTGCCCGGACAACGGGGGCGACTCTCTGCAGCTGTCGTACTGGGGGGACTCGACAAGCTGCGAGGGGTCGGCGGGCAGCAACACGACGCTGACGGAAGGGAGCTGTGTGGCGACGCCGCTCGGGTCGGCCCTCTTCAACACGTCTCTGAAGAATGAGAGCGAGCTGTGCGTGCTGATGAACTACAGGACGGCGATGGAGACAGGGGGGGTGAGGAGGCGGGTGTGGGTGGGGGAGAGCAACGGGAACCACATCTCGACCTGTGCGGATGGGTCGGAGACCTCGAACAGGCTGACTACCATGGCGGTCGGGAGCAGCTGCAGCAACAGCAACAAGGCTGCGTGCGGGTGCTGCAAGGCGTACGACCCG
The DNA here is from genome assembly GCA_964019335.1 of Diplonema japonicum. Taxonomy (NCBI): domain Eukaryota; phylum Euglenozoa; class Diplonemea; order Diplonemida; family Diplonemidae; genus Diplonema; species Diplonema japonicum. The sequence goes on from OZ025748.1 coordinate 217,011, forward strand.
AAGACCTGCGAGGCCTTGTCCGGCTACGACTCCACCGTGAGGGCGTGCTACGTGAATGAAGGGGGTGAGTGGGCGGCGGCCGACGTGGAGTGGAGCTACACCGACGGGACGTGCAGGAACCGCACAAGCAGGAACCCCGCCTTGATCACAAAGGTGAACCAGCCGTGCACCTTTGCGGTCCACACCTCAAGGGACAGCGTCGCGGCGAAGGTGGATTTGGTGGCACCCCTCACCATCGACATCTACTGCCAGTACGTGCAGCTGAACGCAAGGCACGACGTCGACGGCTACCTGACCTGGGAGAGCTTCCAGGATAGGTTCTACTCCTGGAACAGCGCTCCCTCTGGAGCCCACCCCGTCTCTGTCATGGCGCTTCTTTCTCTCTCCGTTGCGGTTGCTGTGTTGTTCTAAACATTGAATATGAAGGGGGGAGGTGTCTAGAGGATACATCAATATCGTCAGAAAACCCCAGAATAGATAAACCTCTCATCTAAACTAAACTTATTTTTAAAAAAAAAAAAAAAAAAAAAAAAAAGAATTATCATGACCAACACCATGGGAGAAAAAAAAAGAGAGACATAGAAGGGTGGAGAAAACCTCACAACTATCCTTCTCTTTTCTTTTCATGGTGTTCCTTCCCTTTTTTCTCTCCTTTCTTTTCTTTCTTTCTTTTTTTTTTTTCTTCATCCCTCCGTGTGAGTCCCAACAGTCCTATCTTCATTTTCGTTGGCTCACAGGGAGGGAGAGTAAAAAAACGAAACCTATCCTGTGATTTTTCAGTCCTCCCTCATTTTTCTTCTTTTCTTGCTCGTTCCGTGTGGCCCTTTTGACAGCAGTTCTTCTCGGCACGTACTTTGTCGTTGTTTCACCACCACCCTCTTTAAGGCAAAACAAAAGAGTATTCTGTACCGTCTTCTTGAGCCAACCTTCTCTTCCCTGAAGAGATAATAATATTATAATAATATATATTGGGTGACTGGTGCTGCTGTCGAAAGGGTGGGGCGATTCTTGTTTTTTTTTTTTTTTTTCTTTGATCTTCTGTTCTTCTTTTTTGTTTTCTTTTTTAAAAGTCCCGTCCACCCCACACTCTTGAAGAACACAGGTTTGTACACATTCAATAAAACAAATAGAAAAGAAAAAATGAAGTTTGCCTTGTCCCTCGCGATGTGCTTCACCTTTGCCAGTGCACAGGAACACTTTTTCAAGAACCCCACCTTCTACAAGAGCAAGGACTGCACGGGGGAGGCGGACCCTGCATCGGCCCTGTGGGGCTTTCCTGCGACGGACGGCGTTGTGGTGAAGCCCTTCTCTGTGGCGGGTGCGGAGCTGAACGGGCAGACGATCGGGAGGTGCATGACAGGGGGTGGCGGTGCGAAGGACTCGGTGATGCTTTCGATCAACAAGACGATGTGCACCGTTGGGGAGGGAGAGCTCTCCCTGGAGATGGTGTACTGGGGGGGATCGACAAGCTGTGAGGGGACGGGGCAGCTGCTGCGGCTGATCGAGGGGAAGTGCGTGGAGACGCAGCTCGGGTCGGCGCTGTTCAACGTGTCTCTGTCCTCGAGCGAGATCTGCACGATGATGCAGTTCCTGACCGACGCGTGGAAGGGGGGACTGAGGCTGAGGGGATACCTCGGCTCCAACTGCACGGGGCTGGTGACAGAGAATGGCGTGATCCCGACGAAGACCCCCTCGTGCGGGGCGGAGCCGCAGTGCAAGGGGTGCTGCCCTCTCTGGAACAGCAAGGGCTGCACGAAGACCGGGCAGTTCAAGAAGGTTCTGACCTCGTGCCGGAAGGTGGCGGGGTCTTGGGAGGGCGGGCTCATGAGCACCGGCTACAGCAACGACAAGTGCACCTCTGTGGACAACACCGAGTACTACCTTGGGCTCCCGCTCTACATGAACGACGGGTCGAAGCAGCTGTGCAGCGAGACCCGTGACGGCTACCTCGGTGTCTCCATGGAGGCAGACTTCGTGGCACCCCTCACCATCGACACCTACTGCAAGTGGGTGGAGCTCAACACGAAGTTCGGTGTCGACGGCTTCCTTACTTGGAACCAGTTCAAGGAGGCTGTGAACGCGGCTCCCACAGCCCACCCCATCTCCGCCTTCGCCTTGGCTGTCCTTCTTCTTCTTGCTGTGTTGCTGTAGAGAGATCAATTATATATTCTCATTTTGAAAAAAACCAAAAGAAAGTTTCTTTTTGTTTTGTTTTTTGCTTCACTCTTTTTTCTCTCTCCGCTAACTCTGATCTGACGGCATGTCTTACATTCCTGGTTTGTTTCACGGGTGGTCCTTAACAGGGGCTTGCTCTTTTTTTTTTTCTTTTCTTTTCTTCTTTTTTCTTTACATTTCGGGAGGAATTCCTTAGAAATCGTGTCACATAAGGGACAAAGTACAACCTTTTTTCATGATTTCTCATTTTGTTTTCTGCCTTTCTCATGATGTTCATATATATGAGCAAGACATGTATTCCTTCCGAAAAAAAAAAAAAAAAAAAAAAAAATATATATATATATATAAAATAGAGGTGCTCTCTCTCACTATCTCTCTCTACTCCCTCCCTCGTTTTTTCCATTCTATATATTTTTGAATTTTGTGCCGCTTTTTTCTGTGCCATCACCATCGCCACCAACACCACAGGGGGGTATTGCAAAGCAAGATGCACCCTGCGATCTACAGGCTCCGGGCTCACATGAAGCCCGGTGAGCAGAAGTTCATGTGGAAGAGGTCGTACTACTTCAACACGATGTGGAGGAAGTTCAAGCATGGCTACTTCGGGATGGACGTATGGCATCAAGGAAAACCATTCTTAAAAACAAACAAACACACACACAGACCCTCCCCCACACCTTCTACTTCGTTCTGCCGTTTGTGTACGCAAGCTACATGATCTTCAGCGACCTGTTCTACCACCCTGACATCGACTCCTCGTGGCTCTTGATCGAACCCTTGAAGTCTTTCTTTGACAACCAGGTACTGCATGGAAATTTAAAGGAAGAAACCATAAAAACAAACAGGGTGCGTACAGGCAGGATTTCTACCAGGAGGGGCAGACCTTCCGTCTTTACGACCACGCTCCTCTGTATGGGCATTTAAGAATGGGAAAAAAAAAAAAAAAAAAAAAAAAACAGGGCGTTCGGTCTGAAGGGTAGGCATAGGGCTATGATTGAGGCTGGTATTGACGTGAACTGCCCCACTTCTTCCATGTACGGGAAGAGGGTGCTCAAGATCGATGAGGTGGTCCCCTATGAGGCGGAATAGACAAAACGGAGAGGTGAAATTAAAAAAAAAAAAAAAAAGAAAGAAGCAGAAACAAACGGAATGAAAAGAAAAAAAATAAGGGTCCCCCTCACAAAAAAAAAAATGTATTTTTTTTCTTTTATGTAACAGCCACGGATTATCTTTATTTTTTTTTTCGTTTTTTTTTTTCCATATTTTTTTTTCTTCCCCCCCCCAAAAAAAAGAGCTCCGACAAGGCGCTACTTTTTTTCTTCACATTTTTTTTTATTCACATTTTTTTTTTATATCTTTTTCAGGGTTTTCTTCTTTTTTTTTTTTTTTTTTTTTTTTTTTTTATAGTGTTCCCCCCTTTTTTTTTTCTTTCTTGATTCCAACTTTTCAACAATCAAAAAAAAAAGGGGGGTGGAAAGGGAAGGGTTTGCTTGCCCAAGCCTCGATATGAACCAAGCTGGGGTTGGACCTCATGGGGCGATCGGGGCAGCTTTGTCATCCCCACAGCAGCGACTTCAGATGGAAGTCGGTACACTGCAGGCTATGGTGGGCACAATGCAAGACGCCCTCAGTGTATTCGTGAACCCACAGGGCAACACACGAGCGGAACAAACTACGGTAGACGAGGTGTGCGAGCTGTTTAGCCTGGTGATCTCCGTCTTGCAGTCTGACCCCGATGTAAACCGATTGAGAATTCTGCTTTTCGACAGTGTTGAAGAAGGCCATCCAAACATATTCTCAGTTATCATCAGATACCTTTCAGCAAGGATTGTATACTCCCCAGGCGTGACGTCTCCGGAGGAGATCAAGAACTCATTCAACAAATTGCGAACAAATGCGTTACGAACGCTGTCGAAGATAATTTCGTTGGTCTCGTCCGACCACTACCCGTCGGTAAGCGACACAACGCAAGCGGCTGTGTTGTGCGCGCGAGCGGTTGTCGCGGAGAAGGGTGTCGAACTTCTGTTGGCGATAGTATGCGGAGGCCCACAGGTGACTGAAGAGTTAAAGATATCTGCAATCGAATGTTTATTTGTTTTCGTCATGCGGAACAGTTCTGGCAAACAAGCCATCATCAACACGGCCGGATCGCTTCAATACCTCTCGACCGCACTCCGCGGGGAACCATCACCCATGGTGCGTAACTATTCCGCAGCGTGCATTCGCGAGCTAGCAAACACCCACCCCACCCACATCATCAACTCGGAGTTTCCTGAGATGATAGTTGACCTCATCAAAACCGACTCAAGCGCCGATGTCCGCGTCCTTGCCACCGAGACAATGGACGTTCTGCTCAAAGCCGACAGTACTTACGTTCAAAGGTACCCTTTGAAACGTGAACTTGCGGAGGTTCTGCTCAACCTCCTCACACATGACACAAACAAGGAAGTAGCCGACATAACGTGCAGGCTTCTCTCCACGGTGTTCACCATTGAAGGGAAACAGATTGCCGCCATCAACCACAAGGACATGGACGTTACCGGGCTTCCTGTTACGTTCACCAGCCATGTTTTAGAACTAGGCGGGTTCAAGGTAATCTTGAAGGTAACCACCAGCGGGGAGCCAAAGGTACGTGCTGTTGCCGCAGAAGCGTTCCGGAACTTAGTTCAATGGGTGCCGTGGCAGATTAAACTGGGGCATCGTTTGATAGAAGACTGGACGTCTATGGGAGTTCTTCTTAACGGGTTGAAGACGGACGCGTCGCCTGCTCCGGAGGACAAGTTTGGGCAGACTGCTTTGGTGGAATTGTCAATTGCTTTGGGGATTCTCTTCGTGCAGTCGCCGCATACCCGTACAGCGGTGAATCAAGAACTATCGGGCTTCCCAGCATGGCTGCCCACATTGCGTTCCGCCGTCATCACCAACTTGAACCGCCCCGCGTTGGAATATTATTCTGGGATTGAGATCTACGATGTGACGGGGCAGCACATCACAAGCCTGCAGGGCATCCAATGGAACCAAACACCAGGCTGCCCACCGCAGACTAAAAAAGCTAGTCTTCGAAACGTGTTTATTCAACAAGAACAACGAGTGGCCGACAAAGACGGTTCCTTTGCGAAGGCGCAGCCTCCACCACCATCAACGTCCTACGATGACCCGGAGGTTATGAAACAGAAGTCGATGAGGCTCGCGTACGTGATCTTGGCGTACTCCATCCACCTTGCTTTGTCGGTGGGTGCGGGGGGCAGCGTCGGTCCGAGTGGTACTACTAGTAATATAAACAACAACAACAACAACAACCTACCTTCGGAACCCAATGTTGTTCTGCCGAGTAGCATTGCGCCGCCTGCACCCTCGGCGACGCCAGCATCGGATGTGTATCAACCTGTGTACCCTCCTCCTGGACATGTTGTGTCGGGTCCGCCGCCGCCGTCTGTTCATTCTGGGTATGGGCCTGCCATGACGCCTGTTGTGCCTACTAGGTCGAGTGTGTTGCGTGAGCAAGTGTCTGGTACAGAGAGGTCTCACCAGATCTTGGTCAAACAGCTGAACGGGCAGTACCCTAACCAGCCGCCACAACCACCGCAGGGTTATGGGATGGCGCCCCCGCCTCCTCCGCAGCATTTGCAGCAGCCCCCTATGCAGCAGAGTTTTGTCAATGAAAGCCTGCCCTCGCAGATTATGCCCTCCCAGCATCAATCGTTTGTCAACCCGCCTTCTTCTATGGTGTCAAGGGGCCCTCCGCAGCCTCGTTACGAACCGATGTTTCCCAATGCTGGGCGAACGGCGTCGCCGGGGGCGGCGAAGGCTTCGAAGCAGCATCCTTACCCTCAGGCACCTGCGAGCTACCACTCCGCGGGACCGTCTAGACAGCCGGTACAGGCCGACCCCGAGCTGCAGCAGACTTACTCGAAGTTCGACAACGCCTTGAAGCTGACCATTCACTTCGCACAGTACTTCAACAGAAAGGTCGACAAAAAGCCGACCTACAAAGCAACACCTGATGGGTATGAACGGAAAGGGGAGAGAATTTAAAAAAAAAAAAAAAAAAAAAAAAAAAAAAAGGTATATGATAAGGCAGTCTCATATAGCCAACCCATGGACACCGGTTATTAAGAAGAACAGGCTGAAATCATGGAGCGTCAAGGATTTGAAGGTAATTTAAAAAAAAAAAAAATTTCATTTTTCTCGAACAGGAGGGTGATCTTTTCTATTTTTCGATCCCGTTTAACGAGCTGACGATCGACGCAGTGGAGGAGGATATTAAGAGGGCGAGGAGGCATTTGACGAACGTGAAGAAGATGTTTGTGATCACACCGCAGAAGGCGAAGGGGCGGAGGTGGTTCTTGTTTGATGTGATGAACAACATTGTGCCCCGCGTACAGGACACGCTGCTGGAGCTCATCAAGCTGCTCCAGAGGCACGGTGAGGAGAACACTAAATTCCCGCTTTTCATGTTCAGGGAACAGGAGATGCAAGAGGGCGAAAGACACATTCACCCAGGCAACCTGCTAGACGTTATTGATCAAGTGAAGTTCTACTTCTCTCAGTCGCCGAACGACCTTGCGGGAGTTAACAGTAATTACATTAAAGACCTAGACGAACGAATGAAGGCGCTGGCCAGCAGAGAATTTACTGGATACGAAGACGATTTGTCGAGCGACTCTTCCACTGTTAGGTATGGGAAGGGAGAGGGGAAATTTAAAAAAAAAAAAAAAAAAAAAAAAAAAAAAAAAAAAAAATAGCTCTGACGATTCGCCAGTTCACCCCAAAACCGGTGGTGTTGGTGTTGGTGTTGGTGGGCCTGAACTTCCTCTTGGCGGGCCTGGCCGTCGTGACCCTTATCCGCAACCCCAGTTCGCCACTACCGGGCTTGATTCAGATAGTGATGATGACTCGGACTAGAAGGAGATGGAATAATCATTGTACATAGAGCATAGAGAATTAGGAAAAGAGAGGATTTTTGTGATGAATTTTTTTTTTTTCCCATGTTTTTTTTTTTTTTTTTAATTTTATTTTTTTGTATCCTCTCCCTTTTTCCATACAAAAAACTTTTTAGAATCTCCCCCCCCCCCCCCCCGGCCCCCCACCTGTTCCCTGCACTTGCCCCCTTTTTTTTCAACCATTTTTGCAAGCAACGTCCCCCTCCTATGTCCCCCTCTCCCCCCCCCCCGTTGCAAAGATTTTTTTAAAATTCTTTGATCGAAATCTTTTGTTGAAATATGGTCGCATTTTTCTTTTTAAAAAAAAAAAAGTCTTACGACGTTACTGATTCAAAAAAAAAAAAAACTGGGTTTTGGTTTTTTTTATTTTTTTTTTTTTATATATATTATTTCCCGTTCCCCGTCCCCCCAAAATTGGGCAGAATCTAACCTGGGGAAGCCAAGAAAAGGGTATTGCTAAAACGAAGGAAGGAAACGGGTCATTTTGTTCCTAAAACCTTATTTGGTTGCTAAAAAAAACGACGCATTCCCCCCCCCCCCCCCATGCTAATTGTAAACAAGCTCAGAAGGTCAGAACTAGACACAAGTGGCCGTTGCCCTGAATGCGGGGGAAAAACCCCCCAAATAATAACTTCCAGCCCTCGCTAAACGGTTTTAAGACTTTTCTTTTTGGAAAAACGCGACCAAAATTATTGGAAAAAAAAAAAAAAAAAAAAAAAGAAAAACTTATTTGTTTTATTTTTTTATTATTATTTCCCTCCCTGATTCCTTCTTTTTTTTTTTTTTAAGTCTCTAGATTTCCCCTCCTCCCCCCTCCACATAAGTCTAAAAATTGTCTAGCCATCCATTCCCCGTTCAAGGAAAAACTACACAAAAAGAAAAAAAAATGCAAAAACTTCCAGAAGAGACGATCAAAACTCTACGAAGCGGGATAGGCATGGGTTGCGTGTCGCAAGCCATCGAAGAGCTTGTGATGAACTCGATCGACGCGAGTGCCACGAACATCGTGATAAGAGTTGACACCGGAGGGCTGGGCCTAGAGGTGGTCGACAACGGTACAGGGATCACCGAAACCAACCTGAACATGGTTGGCGAAAGGTACCACACTTCAAAAGCAGATGGTCGATCACTAGGCTACAAGGGTGAAGCCTTGGCCTCCATTGCAGAAATATCAGAAAATATCATCATAACCACAAAGACAGACGGGCAGTACGAAGCTATTCAACGAAACTTCGCCGAAAACCGATTTTCCAGGTGTCCTCGAAATCTTCAAGGAACCACCGTCGAAGTGGTCGACTTCTTCAGCAAACTCCCTGTCAGGAAGGCGAAACTGTTACGGTCGAAACCTGCAAAAATACAGCAGGACTTGACATCGATTGTGAGGAATCTATGCTTGGCACACCCTCAAGTTTCTTTCAGGCTTTTCTACGGAGAAAATCTGCTCATAGCAAAACCCCCCACAGAGCCCGGCATGGCTACGTACTCTGCAGTTCTGGGGGAAACCAGGCAGAACGACACATTGGTCCTGCGAGAAAATCATTGGCAAAATGATGAAGGCTGTATCTGGGGGATGGTCTCAAAGGGCTGCACCACACACACTAAGGACTACCAGATCTTAATCGTGAACGGGCGCCCTGTGAAATGCCACATAGTTGACGATATTATCAACACTATCTACTCCCGTTCCCGCGTGGGATTTTCCAAAGACTACGCCCAGAACGGTGCGAGGCACCCCGCCTACGCCGTGTACATCACCCTTCCCCGAACCTCGTACGAGGTGACTCCCAACGGAACATTCTTCGAGATGTACCTTAAACGCCCTCAGCTGCTCTCCCCTTACCTCATGGAGGCCGTGTGTGTCGCTTTGCAAACCGCCGGCTACCAAACACCAAACTGCCTTGGGCTGATCCATGGTGCGTGGGTGGCCATGCCCCTTTGTCAACACGAGGAACCTGTCGAAGAAGAACACGGTGAAGAAGAAATAAAAGAGGAGCCCCATCCCACAAACGAGAAGCTGGTCCCGTTGATGGAATTATTGTCGCAGAAGAAGGACGAACTGAACAGCCCAGAGAAGGTCCCGGCGCCTAGAACCCCCTCCAACGCCGCTTTGAAGGCGTTTCTGTTTCTTAAAAATGGTGGTTCGAACGAAGAAGCAAAACCCACGCAGGCAGTTGTGAATGATAGCAAACCTCTTGTTCCGATGGAGGCAGCAAAGCCTATCTCTCCCTCTGATGAAGCTTTGAAGGCTCTTCTGTTGCCCCAAAGCAGTCATCCCCGTCCTGTGCCTGAAACAAACAGGGTGAACGTCCCGCAGCCGTTCGTCCCTAAAGGACAACCTCCGAGCACAGTGCCTGCGGCGCGCCCTGTTCCCGTGTTGCCGGAACCTGCCCCCGAACCCGTGGTGCCTTCCCCGGCTCTTTTCAAAAAAGAGGCGAAGATCACAAGCACGGTGCCCGTCATCTTCCGAAGGTGGTACGACCAGCACAACACAGTGGCGCCGATGGACAGGTCGCAGGTGGTGCTCGGGACAACGTTGACAAGGGACGATGTAAAAAAATTCAGATTAGTGGGCCAGAGTCATCTGCAGTTCATCATAGGAGAGGTGAAGGGGACCGTTTGCGCTGTGGACCAGCACGCTGCAGATGAGAGATGCAAGCTAGAAGCCTTGAAGGAATCCCTTGCAAGCATGGTGAGCGGGAGGAAGTCCAGCAACACGATACACTGCACACCTGAGGAATATTGGACGGTCCGAGAAACTGAAGATGAGCTTAAAAAGTGGGGTTGGGCTGTTGCATATAAAGAAGGCTGTGTAACTGAGGTCACGGTGGCGCGGGTGGCTCTGGTGCAGTTCCCTTCATGGGTGGCGGAGCCTAGAGAGGTGGTCCTGAAGCACGAGCTGGTCATCCAAGCAGCCATTGAAATCTCCAAAGGAGGCCCCTCTACAACGCCTTCTTCCTACTCCCGCCTCCTCGCCAGCAAAGCCTGTCGTTCCGCATTGATGTTCAATACATATGTTGCCCCCTCAGACTGTAGGGCGCTTATTGCCGCTTTGTCAAAAACGAAGGACCCCTTCCACTGTGCACACGGGAGGCCTAGTATTGCACCCCTATGCGCGCTCCCTGAGGACGTCGAACCTGCGTTCAAGAAACCGAAGCTGCAAAGTTTGAAAAAGCCTCCGAAAAAACCAAAATTTGGATCGTTGCTTGCGATGAGCGGTGGGGGGTAATGCGGTGGGGGGTAATGGGATGCATGCAATATACCGAATAGCGGCGAAAAGGGGGGGGGATAAAAAAATCTCGCATTGTTTTTCTTTTTTTCTTTTTTTTTTTTTTTCTCATTCCTGTTCCGCCGAAGGCACCCAGTCTATTTTCCCGTTCAAAAAAAACCTCTAAAAATTCGTGTACTAGCGACAGCGCGGGGACAAGGCAAAAAAGAAAAAAAAAATGGATATTGATATGAAGGCCCCTCCCGCTGAGCTGAGCGACGTGGTGAAGGAAGTTGACTGGACCTACAACAACACGGATATTGAAGATGTTTACAAGAAGTGGGATGACCTGGTGAAGCCCAAGGACAAAATTACCCTTCGTGGCGTGGTGACGGACCTGTTGGAGGACGTTCCCGAGACTGAAGCGGCGATGAACAAAAAGATTATAACACTGGCAAAGAAATGGAAGACCACAGGGCTCCCGAAAAAATCCCACCTGCTCTTTGTGTATGAGGATATGGTGGCGGAGAAGAGGTTTGAAAGAGAGAGGAAACTGGAGGAACGATTAGTTACGAAGGCCATGAAATCACAAAGCGGGGTAGTATCGATAACCGTGCTCACATCACCGTACCCCAGGGATGAAAACGGGAAGGAACAGAACTTCACGTGCAAGTACAATTGTTATTATTGTCCGGATCAACCCGGGCAACCAAGATCATACCTCAGAGATGAACCGGCGGTGCGCCGTGCGAACCAAAATAGTTTCGATCCGATTCTTCAATTCTCCGACCGTGCCAGCGTCCTCGCTCAAAACGGGCATCCCATCGATAAAGTTGAGCTTCTCGTGATCGGAGGGACGTGGACAAACTACCCCCACGCGTACCAAGAAGCATTCATTAGAGACCTGTACTACGCCGCAAATACGTTCAGAATTCGTGAAAACCTTCCGGAGAAAAAATCACTTCTCGAAGAGCAAGCCATCAACGAGTCCGCGTCATGCAAGATTATAGGCCTGACCCTGGAAACCCGTCCGGACACGATAACACCAGAAGAAGTTACCCGCCTCCGAGAGTACGGGTGCACACGGCTTCAAATTGGGATTCAGCACACCGACGACGGGATCCTGTCTTATGTCAATCGTGGCCATGACGACATGGCCACTCAGGAGGCCATTACGCTTCTTAAAAATTCTTGTTTCAAAATCGATGCGCATCTCATGCCTAACCTACCCGGGTCTGATCCGGGCTTAGACGCGAAAATGTTCTCTACTGTGTTTCAAGGCGAAGCCCATCAGGTTGACCAGATTAAGATATACCCTTGTGAGGTTACACCGTGGACCCTTATCAAGAAGTGGCATGACGATGGTAAGTACAAACCTTACCCCGAAGAGGATCTCATATCTGTTCTTGTCGATGCGAAGGCCATCGTCCCACCGTGGGTGAGGCTGAACCGCGTCATCAGAGACATCCCCGCAAAATACGTCGAAAACGGCCCGCAGGAGAACCTGCGAGAGGTCCTTCTCAGAAAACTATCGGAAAAAGGCGTTTATTGCAAATGCATCCGGTGCAGGGAAGCTGGCGACATGGGCGGCAGGCTAATGGGCCGGGAGAACGGCGCTCGCGACGGCGTGGCTGCAAAACTACACGCGGAGGAAAAACTAAACGACACGGAGCTCGTGGTGAGGAAGTACAAGGCATCGGGTGGAGAGGAGTATTTTATATCAATCGAAACTCATGACCGGTCCACCCTGTATGGGTTTTGCAGGCTCAGAATCTCGGATGGCCCCAGACCTTTCACCGATCTTGCCAACTCAGGCCTGATACGAGAGTTACATGTTTACGGGCAGTTGATCCCCACCGCTGAGAAAGATGCGAGCCACGCGCAAAATCTCGGGTTCGGCCGGCAGCTGCTTGCAGAGGCAGAGCGAATCGCGCACACGCAAGGTCTCTCCCGCACCGCTGTCATTGCCGGGGTCGGCTCGCGAAACTATTACAGAAAGCTTGGATACTTTCTTTCCTCTTCGCCGGGGCATTTCATGGTGAAGGAGTTGTCACCTTCAACCCTCCTACCGCCCCCTGTTATCAAGAAGCGTGCGCACACTGACGTGCACCAGACCGGGAGACACACGGATGCCAGTGAAACAGGCTACAACCTCTTGTTCAGAGGTGTGCAGGCCTTTGTGCTGATGTGTCTGGCAATAGGGTCTATTTGGTTCCTGTATCAGAAGACCTAGAGCCAGTTCCCAGTGTTTTTTTTTTTTTTTTTTACCTACGTAGAAATGTTTTTTTTTTTTGAAGAAAAAAGAAGAGAATATAAAAATTCCGGAATTTAAAAAAAAAAAAAGAAAAGTTGGTCTCCGTGGTTCTGGTGTTCAGCCCCCCCCCCTTCAGGCTAACCTACCTTTGTAGCTTCCCGTGTCCTTACGGCCCTCCAGTTTCTTTTTCTTTCTCCCTCCCTGAAGGTCAACGCAAAGCAAAAAAAAAAAAAAAAACGCTCATAATACGCCCCTTGAATTCTTGCCCCCCCCTCCCCCTTTCTATCAAAAAAGAAAAAGCGTTTTGTGCACACTGACCCTCCCCCCCTTTTTTTTTCTTAAAAAAATGAAATATCATCACAACAAAAAAAGGAGGGGAGCGGGGGAGAGGGGAAAGAAGAAAAAAAAAAAAAAACACAAAAAGAAAATAATAAAAAAGAAATGTTTGGACGTATCCCGCGAAGAATAGCGATGGGGGGTCTGGGGCTGGCTGCGGGCGCGGCGTGGCACGGCAACGAGTGGACGGCAAGCGCAAGGGAGCTGACCTGCCTGTCGGCCTTCACAGCGTACGCAAACGAGGAGGTCGACGGGGTGAAGTACATGAAGGTTGACGATTTTGTGAGATCCTTGCTCAAGAAGAGAAACATCGAGGCTCTTCCAACAAAAGCAACCAAGGACATCGAGGCCCTGTTCAAGGACGTAGACTCCAACAGCGACGGACTCCTGTCGTTTCAAGAATACTCCTTGTTCATGACGCTTCTGACAAACTGCAAGGACGACATAGAAAACTGTTTCAGAATGTTTGATTTCGACCAGTCGAACACGGTGGAGATCGAAGAGTTCAAAAGTATGGTCCACGCGCTGGGCAACGATCCAACAGTTGCGTACTCCTGGGAGGGCGGGCTGATCGAAAAATTCTTCGGGAAGAAAAAGAGCCTCACGTTTAACGAATTCTACGCCTTTGTCGAGGACCTCAAAAAACAGGTCATGAAAGCGGAATTTCACGCTTTTAACGCGACAGAAACAGGTACCTACGAGTCATTTATGAGGCTCATGCTTGGTGGGTCTGAGCTTCCCGATGAGCTGTCGCACAACCATGCGATCATACAAGCTGCAGACCGAAGAGGTGGAGTGGCAACGCTGCAGTCCTGGATCACTCTAAACGAACTTTTCCTTCACGCCGACACACTGGGAGAAGCCTTCGACATGTTCAAAAAATCAGGCCGCCCCATCAAGAAGCCGGATTTCATTCGCGCGGTGACAGCAGCCGCGCCCTCCTGCGTGCCGCTTTCCCGAAAGGAGGTCGAGATTATTTTTCTAATCTTCGCCGAGCCTGAGGGACACCTCAACGATGCCGCCTTGATTTCTACAATGAAAACAAAACGCGCCTGGGGGCTCCGAACCACGGACAGACAGGAACCGCGAAGGAATTTCCCGCAAACGTTATTCCACTGTCTTTCAACTAATAATGCTTAGTTCCTTTTTTTTTTTTTTTTTTTTTTTTTTTTTTTTAAGGAGAGGGGGGAAGGGGAAAGTGTTTGAAAAAGAAAATTGGGGTTTAGGTGTCTTTTTTTTTTTGGTATAATTCGGTTCCCCCCCTCCCCTTGTAACATTGATTTTTGTATGTACGGGGGGGGGGGGGGGGGGATTCAATAGGGAAAAGAAAAAAAAGAAAGGGGGCAGGAACTGTACATTTCTTCACTTGGTTCTCATTTCTTTCTCCCCCCTACCCCCCCCCGAAAAAAGCACTTGTGCGGCCGATCACGGTCACGAGTGCTGCTGTAAGTTTTTTCTCAGAGAGGTGGTGACCCTGAGGGGTGCAGTGGTGAATGTGAATGCGAGGCAGGTACAGCAGCAGACCCCGGTGGTCACGGCAGGAAGTTGCGTACCCAACGTCTGGGGGCGCTCGGACCCTCGACTCCGAGCAACCGCTTAGCGACAACGGAGTGGAGGGTGAAGGACGCATCCATGACCTCTACCATCGGAGGCCGATCTTGCTGGAGACCTGCGGGAGAGATTCCAGACTGAGCACGTAGAGGCCGGTGAGCGCAAAAACGCATGCCTTAGAAGAATAGTTTTTTTTTTTTTCAAATATCTTTCTTCGTTCTTTTTGTATTCTGCTTTGTCTTTCTCGGGTGCGACCGCCACAAGTAAACAAGCTCTAGAGACACACAAAAAAAAAAAGAAAGGAAAATGAGGACGATGTCTGTTGTGATGCTTGCCCTGCTTGCGGGGTCCGCGCAGGGTCTGTCTGTGGAGTACGTGAACGCGAACGCGAGGACGATGTTCAAGGCCTTCAAGACGGACTACAGCAAGGTGTACACCTCTGTTGTGGAGGAGGAGAGGAGGTTCGCGATCTTCTCGGAGAACCTGATGAAGGCGGCGAGGTACGAGATGGAGCAGACGCACGGGGCCACCTTCGGGGTGAACGCCTTCTCCGACCTCTCGGCCGAGGAGTTCAAGGGGCGCCACAACCTGAGGGTCCCGAAGAAGACTGGTCCTCCTGCTGCCCCTGTTTCTGTGACGGGTCCCACTGAGGTTGATTGGAGGACGAAGGGTGCTGTTACCCATGTGAAGAACCAGGCTCAGTGTGGAAGGTGTTTAAAAAAACAAATAAATAAAAAATAAACAAAAAAAATAATTCTTTTTTTTTCATTTTTTTTTTCACAGCTGCTGGGCCTTCTCTACAACTGGAGGGATCGAGGGTCAGTGGTTCCTTTCAGGTCAGACCCTGACCTCGCTGTCTGAGCAGGAGCTTGTGTCGTGCGACAAGAACGACGATGGGTGCAACGGGGGTCTCATGGACAACGCCTTCAAGTGGCTTCTGTCTGCGCACAGCGGTCAGGTGGTGACGGAGGCCTCGTACCCTTACACCTCGGGTGGCGGGAACAGCGGGTCGTGCCAAGAGGTGTCTGGGAAGGCGGTGGGGGCCACCATCAAGGGCTACAAGGACATCGCGCACGACGAGACCTCGATGGCGACCTTCGTCGGTGTCAGCGGTCCCCTCTCCATCGCTGTGGACGCGCAGAAGTGGCAGACCTACACCGGTGGGGTCCTCTCCAACTGCTGCGGGATCTTCGGGTGCCAGCTGGACCACGGCGTCCTCATCGTCGGCTACGCCCCCGAGTACTGGATCATCAAGAACTCCTGGGGTCCCAGCTGGGGCGAGAACGGCTACATCCGCGTCAAGAGGGGCGACAACGAGTGCGGCCTCAACGAGTCCCCTTGCTCCTCGGAGATCTGAGATGGGTGAACTTGAAAGAGTGGTTTTAAGAGAAAACAACAAACAAAAAAAGAAGAAAAAAAAACATGTCTTGTCTAGGTTGAGAGAGATTCCGTTCTTTCTTTCTCTTTCTCTTATTCAATCCGTGTACTCTTTCTTCCTTACCTACTATTTTCTTTTTCATTATCTTCTTTTCTTTCTTTCCTGTTTTGTTACTTCTAACAAGCAAAAACGTGGTGGCTGCAGCACAGCTTCCGTCCGAATCTTTTTATTAAAACAAGAGTGCTTCCTTTTGTGTGATTACCCTTTTTTCTCTATTCGTAGTTGTGTTGTTTTTATTTTATATCTTTTTGCAATGAAATAAAAAGGGGCTTGTGAATGTTTTTTTTTTTTTTGCGTCCTGCCACACCTGTACCTCGTCGCGGGCACTTAAGGAAGATTGGTTTAGACAACGAAGCTTTGCCCGCAAGCTTAAGGAACACACAAGCTGTCGAAACGACGTGCTGCATGTGGCAGGTCAAGGAGTCCTTTCTAAGGTTTCCTGTGCGACACTGCAATGCAACAAGTAACCCAACTCTGGTTAAGAAGCCTCGACGGCCGCGAGAACAAAAAAAAAAAAAAAATAGCTATTTATTGCCAACAAATAATGAGTCATTATTTAACTCGAGTTCCCGAATTTTTTGCACGAGGGCCCTGCGGGCCCTCGTGCAAAAAAACGGTAACGAGTGTTAAATAATGGCTCATTTGGCGGCAAGTAAGTCGTTTTATTTCACTTTTCGTCATTTGAGTCACTCACTCTTCACTGCTTTCACTGCTGTTTTTTTTCACGCAGGTCAGCTTTTTGGGGATTTTCCTAAGGTAATACAGGGTAGCTATTTCGCCGTGGCATTTAAAGGGGAAGTAAAGCACTTATTCCCACTTTTAAGGGCTGGAATGGCCTCAGATGGCCAAAAATAGTCAAAATACCCCCACCCCAAAAAGATTTTTCAAGGGGTTGGGTGCATTTTTTTCCACGACAATACCCATTTTTTCACTCTGAAGGGACATTATTTAACTGCAAAATCTCATTATTTAACTAGTTAAATAATGGCGATTTCGCGTTAAATAATGAGGCCCCTAGTGAGTGAAGAAAATGACGAAGAGTGAAATAAAAAAAAAAAAAAAAAAAAAAAAAAAAAAAAAAAAAAAAAAACCAAGTGTAATAACTAGTTGTCTTTCTTTGAGCCTTCGCGGCCACCTGAATACCTGTTTCTAAGAAGTAGGTCATTCTGAGCTCAGACACAGGGCAAAAACCAGTGATATTAGTCGCATTCAGGGTGGGGGGGGGGGGGGCAATTTAAAAATTAATTAAAAAAGCTACCAAGAAGGGCAATTGAAGCGCAACACTCGGCACTATTCTGGGCTTCCCCTTCAGGGATTATGCCGCATACAGACTGTAGCTGTGAGGTGGCCTTGATTGCTTTAAAGCCAATGGAAGACTAGCGAGATTTCTTTTTTCTTTTTTTTTTTTTAAAGCTGTTCCAGTGGCCCAGGGAACACTGCGTTGTGGTCTGGGCTCCTTAAGGGCCCTGCATGGCCGCAACTCAACAAGTATCCCGTTGGTCTCTTCTAGTTTGCAGCGAGAACACTTCCACCGGATAGTGCGCCGTTTTCTTTTTTTTTTTAAATGGTGGGATACTATCCTCTGGTAGTAAACTGCACAGCTAAGCGCAGAATCTTGCTTACCCGAGGAGCCCCGCTGCTATTACCGCGGAATGTACATGAACTTTGTTGACCCGGCCGCGCGTATTTATAAAAGAAAATCCAAAACTAATTTCAAGTTGGGGGGGGGGGGGGGGGGGAGGGATATTCTTAGAGCGGTAGTGGCCGCAACACTGCCTCCATCCTATTTTCCTGGTTGCAGTAACTAGTTGCCCCTCTTTGAGCCCTTCGTGGCAACCTTAAGTTATAGTGCGGCCCCATGATGCAATGAGTAGCCCAGTAACTTTGAAAGTGAAATAGTTTGGCAAAGAAAGTCAAAGTATTCGCTGGGGGGGGGGGGGGGGGGGGCAAGGATAAAGATAAAGACAATAAAAGAAGGGTTTTAAAAGGGAAAAAGCTTCGTGAAGGGCGGTGGGCAGCCTGGCACTGTGAACCTGGCAACCCCTTAGGGCTTGCTTATAGGTCTTTGCCGTGAGGTGGCTGTCTTTTGTTTTTGTGAGATCAACATTGATATAAAATAAAGAAAAAAAAAGAAGAGAAGAAAAAAATCTATGGGATCCCGGCTAACAATATCGTTACCTGCCGTAAACAGCTTATGGCTGCAGTTTTGAGAATAACGACAAGCGCTCCTGTTGGCTCTGGCCACACCACCCACACTACTTACCATCACAGCTAAAGAGAAAGGAAAGATGTTGAAGACCGCGATGCTGCTGGCGATGCCGTGCCTTGCACTGGCTGCTGGGTTCGAGAGCGAGCGTGCGCAGTTCGAGGCGTTCAAGGCACAGTACGGGAAGACCTACAAGAGCGCTGCGGAGGAGGAGACGAGGTTCTCTGCCTTCAGGGCATCGCTGACGAGGGTGCGCGCCTCGCAGAACCCGACGCACGGGGTGACGAAGTTCAGCGACCTCACTCCGCAGGAGTTCAAGAAGATGTACCTCACGAGGAAGCCGTCTGCTGCACCGCAGCAGGAGGAGTGGGACGGGAAGTGCACGGCGTGCGAGAGGTTCCCTGAGGTGAAGGGGTTGAAGAACGATACCGCTTGGGACTGGACCACGAAGGGGGCTGTCACCAAGGTTAAGAACCAGGGGCAGTGCGGGAGGTATTAAAAAAAAAAAAAAAAAAAAAAGAAAATCAAAACATTTTGACTCACCTCACACCATCACAGCTGCTGGAGCTTCGGGACGACTGGAGACATCGAGGGGACGTGGTTCCTCGCGGGGCACGCCCTGACCTCGCTGTCTGAGCAGGAGCTTGTGTCGTGCGACAAGACTGACGACGGGTGCAACGGGGGTCTGCAGGAGGACGCGTTCGCGTGGGTGATGAAGAGGGGCGGGCTGGTGGCGGAGGAGACGTACCCGTACCACTCTGGGGACGGGATCAGCGGGACCTGCAAGGAGACGAAGACGACACCGATCGTGGCGTCCATCAAGAGCTGGTACCAGGTGTCGAAGAGCGCTGCAGGGGAGGCGGGGATCGCGACGCAGCTGCCGCAGGTGGGGCCCATCACCATCGGGATCAACGCTGGGCCCATGCAGGACTACAGGGGTGGGATCGACAACCCTGCGCACTGCCCTGGCGCTGCGCGCGACCTCGACCACGCCGTCCTCATCGTCGGCTTCGGGTCCGAGAACGGCGTCGACTACTGGAAGATCAAGAACTCCTGGGCCGCCAGCTGGGGTGAGGAGGGCTACTACAGGATCGTCAGGGGGGTCAACAAGTGCGGTGTTGCCACTGATGCCGTTCACTCTCGTGTCTGAGGAGGGGGAGTGTTTGTCAAAGTAACAAAATGACAAATTTTTACAAAAAAAAAAAAAAAAAAAAAAAAAAAAGAGAAAAAAAAGGAAGTGGGAGGGATCTTCCTTTTTTTTTTTTATGTAACAAAAAATTAACTGAAAGAAAGAAGAGAAAAGAAAAACAAAACCCTTCTCATATCCACATCCCCATATTAGCCCAGCAGCAGTTTGCAAAAGTGTGATTTTCAAATGTATTGTGATACCAGCGGGCTTTTCTTTTTATACTTCCTTCTTCTTGTTTCTTTTTTTCTTTGCAATGGGTTTAAAAGGTGGCATCACCGTT
The DNA here is from genome assembly GCA_964019335.1 of Diplonema japonicum. NCBI lineage: Eukaryota > Euglenozoa > Diplonemea > Diplonemida > Diplonemidae > Diplonema > Diplonema japonicum. The sequence goes on from OZ025748.1 coordinate 236,588, forward strand.
ATGTTTGCTTTTTATCCTTCCATTTGTGTCCTTTCTTTTCTGCAACGTTTTCTTCCTTTCTTTCCTTTTTTTTTTTGTTTTATTTGGGCATGCTCTTTTAATAACCCCCTAAATAGCAGACTAAGTCAATTCAAAAAAAAAAAAAAAAGAAAGATGAAATCTGTCTACATCCTTGTGTCTTTGTGTGTGTCCCTTGTAGCGGGAGAGGGAGGGGACCTGTTCGTCCTTCCGTCTCTGTACAAGAGCAAGGATTGCACGGGGGTAGCGGACCCTGTATCGGCGAAGTGGAGCTACCTTGCGAAGGACGGTGTTGCGGTGAAGCCCTTTTTTGATGCGGAGGGGGGCACAGGCCGCAGTGCTGCGTACGCCATGAACCAGTGCTTGACGGACAGCAGCGTGGCGTACTCGGTGATGCTGACGATCGACGGGGCGGCGTGCCCGGACAACGGGGGCGACTCTCTGCAGCTGTCGTACTGGGGGGACTCGACAAGCTGCGAGGGGTCGGCGGGCAGCAACACGACGCTGACGGAAGGGAGCTGTGTGGCGACGCCGCTCGGGTCGGCCCTCTTCAACACGTCTCTGAAGAATGAGAGCGAGCTGTGCGTGCTGATGAACTACAGGACGGCGATGGAGACAGGGGGGGTGAGGAGGCGGGTGTGGGTGGGGGAGAGCAACGGGAACCACATCTCGACCTGTGCGGATGGGTCGGAGACCTCGAACAGGCTGACTACCATGGCGGTCGGGAGCAGCTGCAGCAACAGCAACAAGGCTGCGTGCGGGTGCTGCAAGGCGTACGACCCGAAGACCTGCGAGGCCTTGTCCGGCTACGACTCCACCGTGAGGGCGTGCTACGTGAATGAAGGGGGTGAGTGGGCGGCGGCCGACGTGGAGTGGAGCTACACCGACGGGACGTGCAGGAACCGCACAAGCAGGAACCCCGCCTTGATCACAAAGGTGAACCAGCCGTGCACCTTTGCGGTCCACACCTCAAGGGACAGCGTCGCGGCGAAGGTGGATTTGGTGGCACCCCTCACCATCGACATCTACTGCCAGTACGTGCAGCTGAACGCAAGGCACGACGTCGACGGCTACCTGACCTGGGAGAGCTTCCAGGATAGGTTCTACTCCTGGAACAGCGCTCCCTCTGGAGCCCACCCCGTCTCTGTCATGGCGCTTCTTTCTCTCTCCGTTGCGGTTGCTGTGTTGTTCTAAACATTGAATATGAAGGGGGGAGGTGTCTAGAGGATACATCAATATCGTCAGAAAACCCCAGAATAGATAAACCTCTCATCTAAACTAAACTTATTTTTAAAAAAAAAAAAAAAAAAAAAAAAAAAGAATTATCATGACCAACACCATGGGAGAAAAAAAAAGAGAGACATAGAAGGGTGGAGAAAACCTCACAACTATCCTTCTCTTTTCTTTTCATGGTGTTCCTTCCCTTTTTTCTCTCCTTTCTTTTCTTTCTTTCTTTTTTTTTTTTCTTCATCCCTCCGTGTGAGTCCCAACAGTCCTATCTTCATTTTCGTTGGCTCACAGGGAGGGAGAGTAAAAAAACGAAACCTATCCTGTGATTTTTCAGTCCTCCCTCATTTTTCTTCTTTTCTTGCTCGTTCCGTGTGGCCCTTTTGACAGCAGTTCTTCTCGGCACGTACTTTGTCGTTGTTTCACCACCACCCTCTTTAAGGCAAAACAAAAGAGTATTCTGTACCGTCTTCTTGAGCCAACCTTCTCTTCCCTGAAGAGATAATAATATTATAATAATATATATTGGGTGACTGGTGCTGCTGTCGAAAGGGTGGGGCGATTCTTGTTTTTTTTTTTTTTTTTCTTTGATCTTCTGTTCTTCTTTTTTGTTTTCTTTTTTAAAAGTCCCGTCCACCCCACACTCTTGAAGAACACAGGTTTGTACACATTCAATAAAACAAATAGAAAAGAAAAAATGAAGTTTGCCTTGTCCCTCGCGATGTGCTTCACCTTTGCCAGTGCACAGGAACACTTTTTCAAGAACCCCACCTTCTACAAGAGCAAGGACTGCACGGGGGAGGCGGACCCTGCATCGGCCCTGTGGGGCTTTCCTGCGACGGACGGCGTTGTGGTGAAGCCCTTCTCTGTGGCGGGTGCGGAGCTGAACGGGCAGACGATCGGGAGGTGCATGACAGGGGGTGGCGGTGCGAAGGACTCGGTGATGCTTTCGATCAACAAGACGATGTGCACCGTTGGGGAGGGAGAGCTCTCCCTGGAGATGGTGTACTGGGGGGGATCGACAAGCTGTGAGGGGACGGGGCAGCTGCTGCGGCTGATCGAGGGGAAGTGCGTGGAGACGCAGCTCGGGTCGGCGCTGTTCAACGTGTCTCTGTCCTCGAGCGAGATCTGCACGATGATGCAGTTCCTGACCGACGCGTGGAAGGGGGGACTGAGGCTGAGGGGATACCTCGGCTCCAACTGCACGGGGCTGGTGACAGAGAATGGCGTGATCCCGACGAAGACCCCCTCGTGCGGGGCGGAGCCGCAGTGCAAGGGGTGCTGCCCTCTCTGGAACAGCAAGGGCTGCACGAAGACCGGGCAGTTCAAGAAGGTTCTGACCTCGTGCCGGAAGGTGGCGGGGTCTTGGGAGGGCGGGCTCATGAGCACCGGCTACAGCAACGACAAGTGCACCTCTGTGGACAACACCGAGTACTACCTTGGGCTCCCGCTCTACATGAACGACGGGTCGAAGCAGCTGTGCAGCGAGACCCGTGACGGCTACCTCGGTGTCTCCATGGAGGCAGACTTCGTGGCACCCCTCACCATCGACACCTACTGCAAGTGGGTGGAGCTCAACACGAAGTTCGGTGTCGACGGCTTCCTTACTTGGAACCAGTTCAAGGAGGCTGTGAACGCGGCTCCCACAGCCCACCCCATCTCCGCCTTCGCCTTGGCTGTCCTTCTTCTTCTTGCTGTGTTGCTGTAGAGAGATCAATTATATATTCTCATTTTGAAAAAAACCAAAAGAAAGTTTCTTTTTGTTTTGTTTTTTGCTTCACTCTTTTTTCTCTCTCCGCTAACTCTGATCTGACGGCATGTCTTACATTCCTGGTTTGTTTCACGGGTGGTCCTTAACAGGGGCTTGCTCTTTTTTTTTTTCTTTTCTTTTCTTCTTTTTTCTTTACATTTCGGGAGGAATTCCTTAGAAATCGTGTCACATAAGGGACAAAGTACAACCTTTTTTCATGATTTCTCATTTTGTTTTCTGCCTTTCTCATGATGTTCATATATATGAGCAAGACATGTATTCCTTCCGACCGCTTCTTCTTGCTGTGTTACTGTAGAGAATGTTTTCTTTGTGTTTCCCAGCTTTTTGCCTTCTGCAGAAGATCACTGTGGTGGTTTGAATGGCCGAGTGTCTTCTGCTCGGCGGTACCATTATATATACATATTCAAATTTTGAAAACAACCAGACGCTGTACCCCTTCTCCCTTCCTAAACCAACGCCCTGTGGTTTTCCCTTGCTTTTCCCTCCCTTTGTCTTTTTGTTTACTTTGGGGACATGATTCACATTCCCATTAATCTTTTTTTTTTTTTTTGTTTGTTTTACCACCCCTCCTATTTTTTTTCTTTCTCTTTTTTCTTTTTCTTTGTGGGCGGTCTTCACGAAGACCTCCGAATTGCGTCGATAAGGGAAGTACCAACCTTTTTCATCATTTCAAAAAAAAAAAAAAAAAAAAAAAAAAAAAAAAAAAAAAAAACGCTGATTATATTATTCTATTTTCATTTGTTATTCATGTTTTTTTTTCTTTTTTTTTTTTTCATATGAGAAAAAGCGTCTTCCTGCCCTCCCTATTCGGAAAAAAGAAAATGAAATGAGGAGAGAAAAAAAGAAAATAGAGGTCTTATTCGTTCAACTTATTTTACTATCTCCCTTCCATCACCCGTATTTTTATATTCTAGTCTGCAATACAGAGAATACATGTAAAACAAAACAAAAAAAAAGGTGCAAAGAGAGAGGTTTAACGTCAAAAAAAAAAAAAAAAGGACGTATTCCTCTTTGCTCCGGGAAAAAAAAAAGCAGACGGGGAAAGGAAAAAAAAAAAAAAAAAAAAAAAAAAAGACGATTTTTTTTTTTTTAAACATACCGCAACGCGAAGTATCGTATGCAGACAACACACACAACGGGGGGGGAAACAAAACAACAAAAAAAAAAAAAAAATGTGGATAGGTAATCTTTTTGTACGGCAGTCTGACCACTGGTTTGAAGAGAGATACCACAGGGTGTGGAACGCGATAAAAGAAGGAAAGCAAACGGGGAGAGTTGAAAAGGGGAAATATATGCAGTGTGTAGTGGACATCGACGACATGCTGGGGAAGTGTTTGGAAGGGAAAGACAAGGACCCCATTGAGTGTCTATTGAAAAGGGTGGCTGTTGGGGTTGAAGAAGCATGCAAGGAAGGAACACCTTTAGACCAATGCGTATCTATGGAGAACATGTGCAAGGCGGCAAGCAAAGTTCTCTTTAGACTCGAAACAAACACCACTAACATGCTGGAAAAATGCCTTGTGAAAAAAGTAGAAGCTAGCAAATCATGGCTTCTCGCAAACGCCCTTGCCACCCTTTCTGATCACCGGACTGCAGCTTCCCCTGAAACACAATTTGAAGACCTCATCACCACTAGTAGACTAATGCTCGAAACGCATCAAGAACAGCTTTTTTACAACACCCTGAAACATGGAACTGCCACGTTCTACCGATCAAAGGCTGCCCTCCTCGCTTGTGAAGGGCTCTCGGTAGAAGAGTACTCCATGGCGGTGTCAGAGCTCCTCTCACAGGAACGATCACTCATATCGCAAATAGTTCCCGATGTGAAGTGGAGGGAGGCCCTCACAAAGGCGAGCGAACTCGAGCTTTTGAAAACGTACAAGGAAGCGCTTCTCATCCAAGCGATGAGTGCTTTGAGAAGAGGAGACTGGGAACACTTCACTGTGATGCACTCCTTGCTTTTCAGAGTCGATCCTGCCGCGGTAGACGATCTGTCTCCCGCCGTCACAAAAATCGTTACCGACGAAGGGCTGAAGTATCTAAAGGAACACAATGGCGGAGCTATCGACCAGGGCTACGTTCACTTCCTGATGGAACTGCACAGCAAGTACAAGGAGAACATTGCTGCCTCACCGTTGGAGGACTCGCGGGACGTCATAGAGGAAGGAAGGGTCAAGGGGATGGTGGAACTCCTCACCAAAACGTCTGATGACCAAGCAAAGCTCTGCGAAGTTCTCCTCCACGAGGCAGAGGTAGGCATCGGCCTCGGAGACTCAGAATCCGTCAAGAAAACCGTAGAAATCCTAGCGTATCTAAAAGAGCGCAACGTGTTCTACACAGGGTACAGAAAGGCTCTGTGCAAACGATTGCTCGCGTGCAAAGATCAACAACAACCTTGGGAGGTGACCGAAGGTACCTACCTGGACCTTTTCGACCCCGTCATGGGGGGCACGCGTTTGGGCACAAAATCGAGGGAGATGATCGCTGACAAAAAAGCTTCGATACAAATCGTGGAGAGCTTCAGAGACCAGCCCACATCCACTCCATTTACATGGTTCAGCCCGTTGGTGTTGACCGGGCCTTCGTGGCCGTTGCTCAAAACGGACGACATGCTGGTTCTTCCAACGCAAATGGGCGCTGCTTTAACCGCATTCACGGATTTCTTCACACCAAGCCCAGGAGGGGGGAGGCCGGGAAAGCTGTTGAGATGGGTCCACTCCATTGGGAGGGTGGCTATGGTTGACACCACCACCAACGCAAAGCTCAGCATGGGCACCTACCAAGCCGTTGTGGTTATGACATTGGGAGAGGAGGACAATGAGGAAGGCAAGACCGTCCCACAAATTGTCGAGCCTACTGGAATGCCGGCCGATGTAGTGGCATCCGTTCTCGTAAGCCTCTCCCCTTTAGTCTCTCCTGTGGTAGGTACTGACAAGTATGTGTACACCGCCCCTAAGGGTGACGATGGTGTGAACTTATCCAGCACCCCGTTGCAGTACACTGCGACCTCTCCGGTCGCCACCGCGCGTCGTTCGGCGATCCTCTCCACCCTTTTGAAGTTCGTGAAGCGGAGTAAAACCATCAGGGTGCCAACGCTGCTTTCTGAAACGTCGGCCTCTTTACGCCCCACGTACGGGGTTCTCAAGGTGGATCTTCTTACGAAAGGCGTAAAGGCGCTCATCACCATGGGTTTTGTTGAAAGAGGTACCAGTGACAGGCAGTTGCTTGTGTACGTGATGCGGGACGCACCTGCTGGAAAATGACACTACACTAACGTTTTCTTCTTACAGAGAGTGTTTTTTTTTTCTTCTTTTTTTTACCCTCCTCCCCCTCCCCCTCCCCGTCAAAATGCAGCAAATCCACTAGCCTTTTTGATTTGTTCTTGTATGAGACGGAATAGGGAAGGGTGGGAAAAAAAAAATGAAAAAGGGTTGGGGGGGGGTGTCTTTTTTTTCCTCTTCTTTTTTGTTCTTTTTATTTTTAAAGAAAAAAAAACTTGTCTTTTTTCTGCTCCTCCTCTCCCACCCCCCCACCAGGATGACGTATGCACAGCTCAGACCCAACACAGCAAGCAATTCAAGGTGGTCAGTTGCAGCGACGCTTGCGGATGAAAGTGTATGCGGCAGATGCGATAGTCGGCAAAGCCAGGTTTCGGCGAATAGAATGGTGGCGAGAATGAACACACGGATTGGGGTCTTGACACAGGCCGAGCAGGACGAAGATGAAACGTTTGAAACAAAAACCGGCGACCTACCAGATCGACAGGAGTCCTTCGTCTCCGCAAGTGACACCGCTCTCGAGGTCATCGAGAGCCTCAAAATCTTGCATGCTTCGAACTCGAACCTGCCGGACGCGAACACCACCATCGGGACCCTTCTTCGTACCATTGTAGTCAGGTCAAAACCGAAGAAGCCCATTGTTGGATCCAGATGTGAACCACCAAGCAAGACCATAAGATCGAGGCCGAACACCGCATATATGTGTCGAAACATAATACCGATCCCACCACCAAGGGAAGCCCGGAAAGAAATCCGTGCTAAGTTATCGCTTCTCCGTGATGACCTTGCGGCACGGGCGCAGTTCAACAGTCAATGTAAAGAGCAGCAGAGATTGAAAGGAACCGATAAACTACACCTTGTCAAGGCGAACATCAAGTCGTGCGGTACACGCGTGCGCGGCAAGAGAAAAGCCTCGCCTGTTGACAAGAGGCTGCAAGCCCATGAACGGCAACTGGTCAGTCATTCCAGAAAAATCTCCATTCTTCACAGCGCTACAATGGAGGCAAAACGCAGGCGTAGGTTGGCCGGGTACGTGAAATGCTGCAGCGCACTACAAGGCTTCGGTCGCATCTTGGAGAATCACAGGAAAAGAACCACTGAGAGGCAACAACGTTTCTACGTTGCTGCCAGCGAACCTGAGAAACAGGCTATTTCGATTCTAAAGGTTCACATTCTGAATTACGTTCTCACCCGCCGTGCGAAGCGGCACGTTGCCATTTCAAGAGTGCTTACCGTGTTGCAGTCTCGGAAGAGAGCCGCGCACTTCAAAAAAAGAATACGAAACTTCATGAAGGTGGTGCGGTTTTGCCAGAAGTATGTAAGGTGCCACCGATTGTTCAGAGACGCCAGGTTGTTCCTGTGGGGGATGCAGTGGGATCAGCTCGAGACGGTGATGAACCAGGAACAGAAGAGTGTTAAATACTGCGGGGTGAAGAATCCATTTTCACAACTGCGGAAAAACATAGTGATCCCGACGGTCAGCCAGCAAGAGAAAGCTGCCGCGTTAACCTCAATAGTGCCTTCCATGAATCGCCAGTACAACGATCTGGTCTCCGCGTACTTCACGGAGCTTCGGCTCTTCAACAGGCGTCTGGAACAGTACAAGGAGATCGTCACCTTGAATTCGGACCAGCAGTTCAACTTCCTCTCGCTGCCGTTGCCCGAGCCGCCCCCGAGACCTTTCGTCAGGATCCTTCTCCCAGTGGATGTGCTGTCTGACATCATCAAACGCACGCAGCACAAGCTTATTGCAGCGCAGAGAGAGCGGGCGAAGAACGCCATCGAGGACACTGTAGTCCGTACCCCCGTCAGGCTTAGCAACACCCGAACCTCCCTGCCATCCTGGGCACAGTGAGGGGGGAAAATAGTAATCGAACAACGAGAGGGTGGGGGGGGGGGGGGGGGGGTTGTTTCTACGCCCCCCCCTCCCTCACTTTTTTTCCTCCTAAATCTTGTTTGTATAATACTGTACAAATTTTTTAAAAAAAAAACAAAAAAAAAATAGGGGGATGGAGCCTACCGTGGATATCACGGAGGGGAAGGGCGGGCTCAAAGATGTTGACGAGTTGAAGGCGTATCTAGAAGAGTTGAAGGCAGGATGCCTGCAGTTAGGGGAGAAGAATGAAGGAATGAAAGGAGCAGCGATCGCGGGGGAGAGGACGGATGTCATAGAGCTGTACAAGAAGAACTCGAGGGACAGGCATGACGTGGATCTGCAAAAGGCAGAACTGGAGGGAACATGGAGGAAGGTAACGGATCTAACAGCAGGAGTCAGAGTTTTGGAAGAGAAGGTCAAGGACAGTGAAGCGGTTGTGAAGACGTTCCAGAAAGACCTTGCGGAGATGGAGCAAAAACTACTTCCATCAGACGCTGAGAAGAATCTTAAAGAGAAGGGCGACACCGCCGTGGAAGGTGACCACCTCGCTGCAGGCCTCTCTCTCATCTCGAAGCTGAAAGAACGACTACGAGAAAAGCAAGATCTGCGACCGACTCCTTCCCACTTCACATCCCTCCCGCTTGACCAGCGTGCTGCTATCACAGCAACTCTAACTACCCCGCACCCCTTGAACACCTCGCTGTGCTCTGGGTGCACCAAGTCCTTGTTGGACATCTCGAAGGGAACACCGCCACCTTCGTACTCTAGAAGCGACCAGTCGCAAACACATTACTGGCATCCCGGATATGACCAGCTGAGTAGGATGGGACGGCAACCCCATCCGTATTAGAATTTATACGGAAAAAAAATTTTTTTTCTTCTTTCATTTCACGGTAACACAGGCGGGCAGGGGCGGGAAGATGATCGTCGTGCGGGTGCAGGTCCGCAGGGCCTCCCGCATCACAGCGGCGAAGGCGCGAGAGAACATGAAGGTCTCGGAGAAGAGCCTGTTCGACAAAATCCCGGACCTCCCCATCGGGAGGGTCCCGAACACGGATTTGTTCTACAACGAGGGAAGGGGTCTGGGACCGAGCCATGACAAGGGAAGCGGGAAGGAGCTCCGCCCGGACACCAGGATGAACTACAGAAGACTAGCCGCCGTACCCCACGGGACATGGGACGACCGACCAATGGCAACAAGATCCTTCGAAAAGATGAACCTAGACAGACGGGTGATGACCGCGTTAAAAGAACTGGAGGTGGAGGTGCCTGCTATAATACAACAAACCGCCATACCCGTGGCGCTGGAAGGGAAATCTGTAGCAATGTGCGCGCCGACCGGGATGGGGAAAACCTTGGCGTTCATGACACCAGTATTCCACCGTATGCTGAAGGACAGGGACAGTGGTGTGGAACTCCGACCGAACCGACCAAGAACAGTCATCTTGGCACCGACATTCGAACTGGTTCACCAGTTATGGTCCGTCGCGAACAAATTTGCACAGTCATGCGACATGCAGGCGAGGGAGTACTATGGAGCCTTGAGTAAGAACCAAGCGAAAGATGAGTATACAGGCCTGTATGATGTGATGGTGACCACACCCACTGGTTTGAGAAGGATGCGTGACGATGGGATATTCGTTGACACAGACTTGAAATACGTTGTTTTTGACGAGGCAGATGTTGTCATTGGGGGCACGGAGCACTCTGAGGCACGCATGGCCGACTCGGAGACGTTCATGGACAACCTGAAACCACTTCTCCTCAAACAGTTCGAGCGTGATTCGTACCTCGGGCGTCACAAGATCCAGTTTTTGCTGTCTTCATGCAGTCTAACCCCCGCGTACACCAATCGCCTCGAGCAGTGGATCCCACATTACCATTCCGTCAACCACCAGGACTCTCACACCGTCCCCGCGAATATTTCACACCGTTTCTACCACATCAACAAAAAGGACAGGGTTCCTTACTTGATCTCGCTGTTGAATATAATGGGTGTGCGGAGAGACAGGCGGTGGGAGGAAACCGTGGAGAAATCGAAGAAGAATTTTTGGTTCCCGGATGCCATCACATTTGAGACGGGGATGTGGTCGCCGTCGGACCAAGGGTCGCACGTCCTACCAGCGAGGCCCGGTGACTCCGAGATGCCCCCACCGAACATCAAGAAACTCCTCCCGAAAACCTTCAGGCGAACGTACAAGAAGTCATACCCCGAAACGGAAAGGCTCGCATTAACAGAACCAGCTTCATCGCTCCTCCCAATGACTGTTGAAGACGGTGTAGCGGTTGTTGACAAGGATATCATGATACGAGATGCACGGGAAAATTCTGGAAACATGCTCGCACCCACTGTCCCACGCCCTGCTGTGTCATGGGGTGCGGAGAGAACAGTCGCTGCACCCTTTACAGGGGTGCCGGGGGTCCTCCCGCAACGCTACATTCCCAAGGGTGCCAGAACCATTATCTTTGTAGACAGGGTTGCTGACGTGAAAAGACTGGCAAGGACCCTCACAGCGGAAGGATACCACATAGCGACCTTCTACGGTATGCAAGATACAGGGGGCCATGGGGCTCGTATTAGTGAGTTTGAGAAATGGGCGTCAGGGGAGTGCAGCGTACTTCTCACCACTGACCTCGCGGCCCGTGGTTTGGACCATTATGTAAATTGCGTTATAAACTACAACCTGCCTGCTTTCCCTGTTGACTACGTGAACCGCGCTGGACGGACGGGCAGGATGGGCAGGCACGGGATGGTCCACTCGTTGGTTTTAAAAAACACCAACGAGAAAAAATACGCCCTGAATCTCGAGTCGCGCCTTGTCAAGAGAAAACCCCTGGACAAAATCTACGCCCATCCGGAGGCATTCAGGACCGACCTTAACAAATTCTGGAAGAAGCGACAGAAGAAGCTGGTTGATAAATGGAACAAGCTGTCCATGCTTGGTTTCGCCACTGAGTATGACCAACATGATCCCTCTCACAATAATTTTTTTTTCCTCCCCTCTGCAGGAGAGAAGAGCGAAAAATCAAGCATGAGACCATCAATGCAGCCTTCCGGATTATGCCTAACCCACGGTTTGTGAAAAAAAAAAGAACAAAACAAAAAAAAAAAAAAAAAAACAGTGGTACCATGGGTAGACAGAGTAAGAGAATGGTTCCAAACAAAATCATGCACGCGAGGCAGCAACATCTTAGTTGGCAGGTATGTCAAAGAGAAGGGACTACCAATTCACCCCCCTTCACAGTTCCACATCAGTGGAAGAAACGGCATGAAGATCAGAGGAAACCCCGCAAAATTGATGCGCGAAGGGCCTTCACAGTTTAGACACATCGCCGGAAGCAAGGACGACATTAGAAGGAGCTACCTGTACAAACCGCAGACCCGCGAGAAGAAGGAGTTCTTGAGGAAGAGAATGGGCAGGTGGGCGATACCCACCCCTCTGAACACGCAGTTTGTGAAGGGGATGCCGGCGTACACCACGAAGAGTAAATACCCCTCGGCTTAGGGCAACAACAACAAAAAAAAAAAAAAAAAAAAAAAAAAAAAAAGTCCCATCACATTATTTATTCTTCCGTTCCGCTCTCATAACCACGCTCCAGTAGATCTGAATCCCAGACATGGAGGTCGGGCAATTAGTAGCCATGTTGGGCAAGATGGAGCGCACCATCGCTAGCTTGGTGCACAAGGTAGACCAGCTGACAGAAGAAGTGCGGGATCTGAAACAGGACCGCGACGTAGTGGTCGTGGTAAAGAAGGGGAACGTGAAGGTGGTGAATTCTTCAGCAGACCACAAGGTGGCAAAACCGCAGACCACGAGGAAAGATCCTAAAATCGAATCGGTGGCAAAAACGCCAAATTTCGTGGTGTGTCCTACGCAAAAAAGTAAAACGGACGAGTCTCGTGGTCAGCAAAAAGCACAGAAAAAGCCGGCGGCCGAGCCGCCCGCGGCAACCGTAGTACAACTTTCAGACAATGTAATAAAGAACCAGAACCAGAATGAGAAACAAAAATCGTGTCCTGACAACACGCACGTCTCTCAGGATGCGCACAATGAACCGTCTGCACAGCGGGAATCCGAACGCAATGCGTCTACACAACAGCACAAGAAAACGAAGAAACGAGGAAAACGGGGCGGCGCGGGCAGGCACAAGCCTCAAGACGCTGGGGGAGGGGGAGGGGAAGAGAAATAAAACTTTTTTTTCCCCCCCCTCTCTTCTTTTTTTTTTCTCCCCTTCCTCCCATCAAAACATAGGTTTTAATACACACACAAAAAAAAAAAAAAAAAAAAAAAAATGACTGACGCAGCAGATACCACTGTTACTGTCACAAAACCCGTGCCGCCCCCTGTAGTGGCCGTCCCAAAGAAGTTCGATAGTGGAAACACACACAGTTTTGTGAGGGTGAAGAAGCCAAGGAAGTTTGGTGGCTCCTCGATGAGATTCGTAGTGGTTGCCGGGAGATACCTGTTCCGGAGCCTGCCCAGCGGCATCTTGCGTGGGGTTGTACCTTTGGAGAATATTGCGGAGGTTCACGTAGAGCGAGAAAAGGCGCTGCTGGTCATGGATTCTGGACACAAGAACTGGAAACTTACAATTGATGTGTCCTTCAAGGGAAATACCCACTCGTCCGTCGAGGAAATCGTGAGTATCATCAACCAGGCAAGGGCCACATTTGTTCCAGCACCGGCCCCTCTTGTGATCAAAACTGGTAGCTTGCCTTCTTCTGGGTCATCGCGAACGTCTTCAAAAGCGCAAGTTAAAAAAATGCTTTTCTTGAGAGGGATGCAGCCTATGAAACCCGTGGCTGAAGGGGTCAAACTTACTCCAAGCATGCTAGATGGCGTGAACTTCTAGGTTCGCAGAGAGTGAGGAGGAAAAAAAGAAGGAAAAAAAAATTTTTTTTTATTGTATTGCCATTTGACCTATTCTTTTTGAGTAAGGTTTGTGGGGGTACTGTGTTGGAAAAAAAAAAAAAAAAGAAAGAAAAGAAAGAAAAGATGGGGAAGTGTTCTTCTTAACCACTTCTCCTTAATTTAACTCCCCCTCTCCCCACTTGTAAAAAGAAAAAAATTAAAAAAAAAATAACTAGTGAGGGGGGGAAGAAAAAAAACCCCTCCCCCTCATGTTCTCTTCTCTTCTTTCTCTCTCTGTTTTTCCTATTTTAAAAAAAAAAAATGTGAGTTAATTAACTGCCAACACAAAAAGAATAATTAAAGTGTATTACTCTTGTTACATTTCCCATTCTCTTTTTTTTTCTTCTTGGGACAGCAGGACCAAGTGCCTTCAGTTCTTGGTTTGTAGGTATTCGCACCAAGTCCAAAAGTAAGGCAAGGGAGACAGACTGTGACATGTTGATCACATTTTTATCCTTTTGTCCTTTGATATTTCTGTCACAAAGTGGAGCCATATTCTCCTTAACACAGTTTAATTTCCCCCTTTTTTTTTATTTGTCCCTCTATTTATTTCATTCAAATCATTTGAAATTGGAAAGAAAAAAAAAGGGGGGGAGAAAAGAAGGAAGTCAAACTTTCTCTTTCCCCCCCCTCCCCCCTCTTCATTTTTTTTCCTTCATTTTCTTTGATCTGCATTTTCTTTAATAAAGAACAGAGCAGAAAAATGATTTTCGAATTCCTCTCCTCTCGCACTATCTCTTTTATTTTCTCTTTCTTGCCATCATTTATTTTTTTGGCAAATTTCCTTAAGCAATGAAATCTTTGCATAAAAAAAGAAAAAGTAGCATTCTACAGCCTATGCTGGTCAGATAGAAAGTGTTACTTTTTTTTTTTGTTCTTCTTTTTTTTCACAAATTACCCCAGAAACCCCCGATAGGGGGGTGGGGGCCTCTCTCCACATATTCCCGACACATGAATTTAAAAAAAAAAAAAACCTTTTTTGCTTTTTTTTTTTTTGTTTCTTTTCTTCTTTTCTTCCCTCCTTCTTCCTTTCTGCAAAAACCCCTTTACCTATGTTTCTATTGCTTCATCAGCGGGCTTAACAAGGATGCCTTAAGATAGGAGTGGAAATAGGAACGAGATGGAAAAGGCGGGTGGAATGGGGGAAAAAAAAAAAGGAGGAAGAAAAAAGAAAAGTGTATTAATTTACTTCAAAAAAAGAAAAAAGCAGAATAGAGAAGGGGGAAAAAAAAAAAAAAAAAAGATCAAGTCGCCCCTCCCCCCCTCTCATTCTTCCTCTATTTCAAAACATAAGAAAAATACAAAACCATGTTTGATTTTGTCGGGAGGCGAATTCCCTCCTGCCATTTCCGGTTCAGCCGGTTACAGAGAAAAACGGTGAAATGCCCCTTCTGTACAGCACACGAGGGAGTTTTAAAAAAAAAAAAAGAATCTTTGGGTCACCATGGTTTTATTGTGTTTTCTTCAGTTTTTTTTTTTTTTAATTTTTTTTTATTTGCATATTTTTCTTGAAAGTACGCAAGCACGCATACCTGAAGTAGGTTTTTTTTTTTTTTTTTTTTTTTTTTTTTTTTCCCTTTTTTTTTCCTGCGTGAAAAAGAGACAGTCTGGGTAACGTGTTCTCGGGGTTATAAACTTTTCTCCAGGGTTTCTACCCCGTTGCATGTTTCAACAAAACGGGCTCCTCTTTTCTTCTTTTTTTTTTATTCGATTAAAAAAAAAGAAGGGGCGAAAAATGAAAAAGAAAAATGAAAAAAAAAAAGTAATTTTTTTTTTCTTTCCTCTTTTCGTTTTCCCCCCCCTTCATCCGAGCATCTTTAAATTTCTTCTTTCTTTTTTCATATATTTTGTCTCAAAGAGAAAGTTTAAACACTGGCCATTTTGTTGGTAGGCATTTTTCACTACTTTCTTGTACTCCCTCCCTCCCCCCATCCTCGAATCAGTCTGACTTCCTCTTTTTTTTTTTTTTTTTTTGTACATTCCTTCCTTCTAGTTTTATCTTTGGGCCAAAAGCCGTATTCATCCTTTCTTTAAAAAAAGGGAACTAGAAGATTAAAAAAAAAAAACTCTCAAAATAAAATGGGCGGACGAGGGTAGGAATCCTTCCCTCTCCTTCACATAGTTCAATTTTCTTCCTGCATTTTTTGCATTTTTTGACTAGCTTGTTTTTCTTTTTTTTTTCTTTCTTATTTCCCCCTTTTCGTGTGAACATGTTAATGTCAAGGCAGCTCAAAAAAAAAGGGGGGGGTAAAAAAAAAACCCCGTCAATCTAAATCTAACTTCATGTAATTCCTATATTTATTATATTATCCCAACAAAAAAAAAAACGCCCCCCCAGACAAAAAAAAAATGCCACGAAGCGTAGGCGAAGCAAGCGAGGCAAGCACCATTATGGAGTCGACTGCAGAAGGAGGCCCGGCAGAGGAGACCCTCGCGGCTGTGTTCGCCAGGTTTGCAGGCAGCAACGACCATGGCTCAGCACCCGGGAAGAGCTTCGAGGAAAACCCCCCGGTAGAACTGGTACCCACGAGAGAAGAAATGGAAGAAGGTGGCGTGAGACTCCTCTACCACCAGTGCGTGAACGCTCTGGCCTTTATGGGCCTGTTCTCTTCATCTGAGATGATGACGGCTGCCGACCAACGTGTCGCCATGCGTCTCTGGCCAAGATTCTCACCAAAACAAGACGGAAGATGCTACTTCAACGACTTTATCAAAGTTGTAAGAAAACTTCACGCCAAACGCTTACAAACTGTCACGACAGTCACGACAACCAAACCGGAAACGCATCACCGCCGGATATCTCCCGTGCGGCCCTTGAAGACAAAACTCTTTGAAAAGACCCTATCACCACGCGCCCCTTCTGAAGTAGCAACCAACGACGAAAGAGACCTAAAACTCGCCCAAGCAGAGGCCACCATGCAAGAGCTCCGCTCAGAAGTCTCGTTTCTCCAGAAGGAACTTCGAACCGCAAAGTCCTCCAACCACAACGAAATCAAAAAACTAAAGGAAAGCTACAGATTGGAAAAGGTTAAAACACAAGCTTTGAGGGAAAAACTCGAAGAATGCTCCGGAAGCAAGACCAGAGTTCTAATGCTGGAAGACGAGGTTGAGGAGCTCAAAAAATGCTTGGACGAAGAAGTGGAACGTAGGGTAGCAGAGGTTAAGGCGATGAAGACCACGGTGAACATGCTGCAAAAGAAAACAGAGCAAACACCTCCCGTGTCACCTGCTCGTGAAAGTTCTGGAAGGGAGAAAGAAGGTGAGGTGGGCCGCACTACCCCGACACCACCCTGTGCCCCTGTGTGGGACAGGCCCGGCCGACCTTATCTCAGCATGCTGTCACCAACACGAGGCGGTGCAAGGAGCCATACCAATGGTACTTCGGTGAACGGCAGTCAACGGGCCGAGTATTTAGACACTCACGAAGTTGAAAGCTTCCCTTCATCGCACGAGCCACGTGAGCCGTCTGTGTCCCCCAACGACAGCGAACCGGGGCATGACCTTTTGATTCCTATTCCTGGTGGGGGGTCTCAGCTTATAAGGGTCGACACTTCAGCCTTGCAGGTCATGTCGCAGGGGTCGCGGGGGCCTGTCCGTGTGCCTTTGAGCGCTCCAGCCCTTCCTCATAGAAAGATTGTGTCGCCTGGTCGTGCTGGGCATGCTGGGCGGGAGCAGCATAGAAGGATTCCTCATTACCCTTGAAGGGGGACGTTTTTTTTTTTTTTTTTTTTTTTTTTTTTTTTTTTTTTTTTGACTCCTATATAACTCTTGTTGTTATTGTTTGTACTTTCTCCCCCCCCCCCCCCCCCCGCTTTTTTATGCTTTGTTTTTTTTTTTTAACACCCTCCGCCTCACTTCTTTTTTTTTCCCTCAACCTGAC
The DNA here is from genome assembly GCA_964019335.1 of Diplonema japonicum. Taxonomy (NCBI): domain Eukaryota; phylum Euglenozoa; class Diplonemea; order Diplonemida; family Diplonemidae; genus Diplonema; species Diplonema japonicum. Next base: position 253,551 of record OZ025748.1, read on the forward strand.
AACAAGTGAGAATGTCGCACCGTCTGGGAGGGGGAGAGAATGGGGGGGGAAATTAAAAAAGAAAATGGAGAAGAAAGTAAATGGAAAAAAAAAAAAAGGAGAAAAAAAAAAAAAAAAAGGCTCCTCCCTTGTTCTTTTGTCGGGGTGAGATAATGGTGCTGGTGGTGTATGAAGGTTTTTTTTTTTTTTTTTTGTTTTAACAATATTATTGTCGAGACTAAAAACTAGTTGATGGCAGCGTAATGAGCTATTTTATTAGGTAAAATTCCGCTCGTGCGCACAAACAAATGGAGCGCCAAACTAGTTTTTTTCTTTTCTTTCTACCTGACAAATCGTTGCTGTCTCTTTGTGTCAAACAGGGCGCAAAAAAGGCTATAAAAAATGGCTAAAAGTCTTAACCCGCGGTAAATTCAGGATCTTTTTTTTTTTTTTTTTTTTTTTTTTTTTGGCAAATAATTTTGCCTCGTACTCCACTCCCAGCGTCATAAAAAAACCCGACACGCGAGAAAAAAAAAAGAGGAAAAAAAAAAAAGGAAATTAAAGGATATAAAAGCACCCCCCTCCCCCCACCCTAGATTAGATTGTTAATTTTTTAAACCCTCCCAACGGTAGCTTTAGTCCTTCGCGTAGACACCCCTCCCCCAAAAAAGAAAAAAATCCGATATTTTAGAAGTATCTACGAGGATTGACCCCCCCCCCCCCATTTCTCCTTTCTTTTTTTTAAAAAGATTTTCTTCCATCCTTTAATTAGCTCTAAATTTGTCGGATTTAGTTCCTTTTTTTTTAACATAAATATATATTTCTGTTCTTTTCAAAAAAAAAAAAAAAAAAAAAAGAAAAAAAAAAAAAAAAAAAAAAAAAAAAAACAAGGGAAGAAAAAACAAAACATGATGAACCGCACGGTAATTGCCCTGGCGATGCTGGGGGTTGTGAGCGGGTTCAGGCTCACGGAGCTTGAGGGAGAGCTGAAGAAAAACAGCGAGGCGGGGCGTCTCCCCACAGTGACAGCACACGGGATGGGAGACAGCTGCTTCAACAGGGGTTTCAAACAGCTGACGGAGGCGGTGGCGAACACAACGGGAAGCTACGCCGTGTGCATCCCCGGGGCTCCTAACGAGCCTGAAGACACGCTGTCAGGGTTCTTTGTGAACATGAACGAGAACGTCAAGATCTTCGCGAAGAAGGTGAAGGAGGACCCGAAGCTCGCAGGTGGCTTCAATGCGATCGGGTTGTCGCAGGGGAACAGCGTGATCAGGGGGTACATCCAGAAGTACAACGACCCCCCTGTGAAGACATGGCTGTCCGTCCACGGTACTGTAATGGGTGTCGCAGGCTTCCCGAACTGCAACCCTGCTGGGCTTCTTGCCCCCGTGTGCGACCAGCTGGACGAGAAGCTTGGTGACGAGGCCTACTACATTGAGACACAGGAGGCACTCTTCCAGGCGAACTACTTCCGCGACCCTATGAGGGTGAACACCTCGCAGTACAAAAGGAACTCGCAGCTCGGGGAGTGGAACGGTGAGGGTGAGAGGGTGAACCCTCTGTACAAGGAGAACTTCGTCAAGGTGGAGAGGTTCGCCATGATCAAGGCGATGAAGGACACGATGGTGTACCCCAACTGGGGTGAGTGGTGGGGGCAGTTCACCCCCGGCTCCTACCACACCATCCAGAAGATCAACGAGACCGACATGTACCAGAGGGACACCTTCGGACTCAAGACCGTCCACGAGGCCGGGAAGATCCTCTTTAACCACACCGACGGTAACCACCTTGTCTTCTCCATGGAGCAGCTCGAGTGGTGGGTCAACAACTACTTCCTTGGGTGAACGCTGTGATGGAAGTTTAAAAGTGTTATGGTGAGTGTTTTTTTTTTTTTTTTTTTTTTTTTTTTATATTTCAACATCGTTATCTCTTTTCCTTTTTTTCAGGGAGACTGCAGAAGAAGGTGAAAGGAAGGAGGGCCTTCCCTGCTGAACCATGCAAGAGAGTACATACGCTGCGATCAATCGGAGGGACGAAGGCGGTGATCGGATGGAGTAGAAGAGCAATGTTTGCATCAACGAAGACCAAGTACGACCTGGAGGAGCTGGGGAAGCAATGGGCAAAGGAAAGAAGGAAAAAGTAGCCAAGCTGGGGAGGAGACCGGCACGACCACCGAAGAAGGAGAAACCGCTGCTGAAGGGGGATAGGTGCAGGTAGAGCATGAGAACAAGGGGGCGTCTCACAACGACTTCCTTTAACTCTTTTTCCTTTTTTTTTTTGTTTGAAAAGATGAAAGAGAGATTAGGTGGAGGGAAAAAAAAAAAAAGGAAACAAACTTTTTTTTATTTAATACGTGTTTTTTGCATCTCGGAAACAAAAAAAAAAATTGAAAAGAATGAAAGAAAAAAAAAAAAAAAAAAAAAAAAAAAAGGGAAGAAGAAGAGGAAGAGGATGGGGGTGGTTGGACATACGATTGAGGGAAATAGATGGGCAAGGTTCAGCTTTGCTACGTAATTTTCTCCGTTCACTTCCTGCTGCTCCCCGCCCTACTCAGCCCTTTTGATCCTTTTTTTTTTAATTTTTTTATTTTATTTATTTATTTTTTTTTTTGCTGTGGTACTCCCCCCCCCCCCCCCCCCCCCCCATTAGCCCCTTTTCTCTCTCTCTTTTCATTATTGGTTTTATTTTTTTTTTTCTTAATTTTTACGCTAATTTAAAAAAAAAAATCACCTCAGGGCAAAGACAATTAAAAAAAAAACACACAAAAAAAACACAACACAAACTCGCACCCCCCCCTTCCCCGTCTTTTATCCCCTACTTTTTTTTTCTTAAGAAATAATGAGGTAAAAAGAAATAAAAAAGAAACCTTTTTTCTTTTTCTCCCCTACCCCCCCCCCCCCACCACCACCGGTAAATAAAGTAACCCTCCTTTTTTATATACAAATTTTTTTTTCTTTCTTTCTTTATTTCTTTTATAAGATAAGAGAAAAAAAAATCGAAAGAAAAAAAAATCTTTTTTATAAAAAAAAAACCCCCCCATTTTTTTTTTCTCTTCTCTTTCCTCCCCACTCCCCCTTTAGTATGGAACACACAGTACCAGCTTTGGTTCTTGCTGCAACTGTGTGGCTGACAACGGTACTGGGAGATGTGGTGCCGTACGTGGCGTTTGGGTACACGGACGACCCTTTTGTCAAATTCGGTCGGGGTATGCTTGGAGGGGATGGGGCAAACTGGCTGTACTGCACCATACCTTCCATGGCCATGACCATTGTTCAAGAGGGAGTGGGTGTAACAGCTATCCTAACAGCAATGGCGTCATGGTTAATAGGCTTAGGGACCGTTCTAAGCAGAGAAGAGAGCGTCGATACCATGGTAGTCCCTGAGGTATCGTCACGACCGTTAATGCCACGCAGGCTGCTACTATGCTCTGCTGTTTTAAAGTACAGTCTACAGCTGATAATTTTCGTGAACAGGGTTGCAACCTGCCCGACGGTGTTCATTACGGGAACTTTTGACATGCACGCGGGTGCTGCGTCGGCATTGTTCCTTGTAGTGGCGTTGTTTTTCGCTACCGCGGAGCCACGGCCCGACACTACTGTCGACGATTCGCGAGATAAATCGCTGTTCTGCCTCACCGTATCCATCGTTCTTGCAGCGCTTGGAAAAGCTGTTTACGTTATTGGTGCAACAGACATCGCTGAACCACTTCGAAACACCATTTTACTAGCATCCTTCTTAATCGTCATCACGTGTCTGATCGCGTTAGTGGCTGTTATAACAGGTTACATCCACAACCCTTGTATTGTACCGCCTGCTGTAACGACTGGGTTGTCCATCACCATTGCTATTATGGCTGTTGTTCGTTTCGCTGCTGAAACGCTGCTGACAAACCCTTTTCAGGTCGCGGATTTGACTGAGCTGGTTGCAATGGGGCTCTTCGGGTGGGCAATGGCACTGACCGTTGTTTCGGAAAAGGACCAGATATTCTACCGGTTCAGAGTGCAGCGCGTGAACCACCTTTGGGTCCGTTTCTGTGTTGTTTTGTTCGCTGTCTTACTCGGTAACACCGCGCAGTTGTGTATGTTCTACCGAAACGGACTGCACACGTTGGGTGGAATGGTCGCCTTTACCGGTTCATCGGTACAATTACTGTGCATTGTGGTCTCGTCGGGAAGATGGTTTTGGATGAACAATCTTGAACTGGATCTGAGAATATCAGTGGCGTTGTCGATCGGTGCAATGTTGGGTGCCTTTGCTTCATTTATGACAAATTTAACCGTTTTGGGATTGATTACCTTTATAAGATGTGTTACGGCCGCTGTGATATTATGCCGGGTTTTACCGCCGTTGAGGTGGGGCAACAGGGAGGAGACTGCGGTATACTATGCGTTAAGTATCGAGGCGATTCAGTCGAAAATGGTGTCGTTTTGTTGCGTGCTTCCGTTGTTGCACTCCACCACCCGGCCGTCTGTCATCTCAGTGTGGTTCTCGTTGATGTTGGCCTTAGTTGCCGTGTTTTATATGGTGCAGCAGCATATTCCTGAGAAGACGAGGTTTGCGTCGCAAGGGAGTGTGTCGCTGGTGGTTGAGTCCTTGGTTCCCATCCTTGCGCTGTTTTTCACGGTGGTGCTGACAGCGGAGTACGCTTGGCATTATGCGGACACGTTTGCGTCTATGGACAACAATGCCTACAGAAGCGGGTCGGAGGGGGTGAGCATTGTGTCTGGATCGGTCCGCGATGTACTGGGTGTGTTCGCCGTGGTGCTGCTTTGGCCCTTTTGTTTGATTGAGGATTTGCCAGAAGTATGTTGGAAAAAAAAAAAAAAAAAAAAAAAAAAAAAAGTGTGACACATCTCCTTCTGAACACCGCTGGAACTCCGAATCTGATATGGAAGTCTAGATGGGGGGAGGGGGGATGGGTTTTTTTTTTTTTTTTTTTTTTTTTTTTATATTTTTGGTCTGTTTTTTTTTTTTTTTTTTTCCCTTCTCTTTATTATTATTATTGTCACCATCCCCCTCCCCACAGTCTCACACGCCTTTTTTTTTATCTCTCTCTGTTTTTTTTTTTTTTTTTTTTTTTTTTTTTTTTTTTTTTTTGCCTTTGAAGTTTTCAAAAAAAGAAAAGAAAAAAAAAAAGAAGGTTCCCTTCAATAAGAAAAAAAAAAGAAGGAAACGTACTACCATAATAAACCCCCCCCCCTTTTTTTACCCCGTTCTTTTTTTTTTTGTACGATACTGAACAAGGCGTCGTTCAGTGTAAGAACAAAAAAGAGTAGTGGGTAAGCATGCAGTACTTATCTCAGGATTTGTACTGTGTGCACAAACAAATGCTAAGTACTAACTCTTTTTTTTTTTTTTTTTTTTTAAAAGTCCCATAGCCAGATCAGGTTGTACTCAGAAAAAGGGGAGGAGAAAAATAGAGTTTAAAAAAAAAAAAAAAAAAAAAGAGAGAGAAAAAGAGAAGAAAAAACAAAAAAAAAGAGGGGATGCAGAGAAAGAGGGACAGAGGGTGAGTGTGAGATGGTTTTTTTTTCTTTTTTTTCTGTGTCCCCACCCCCTTTTTTTTTCGCACTTTTTTTTTCTTCCAGATATGTTACCTCCTCCCCCCCTCCTTTTTTTTTTTTTTACTCCCTCACTTCCCTTTTTTTTCCAGAAAAAAAAAACCCCCCCCGAAAACCTGGGGAGGGGAAAAAAAAAAAGAAAACAGAAAAAAAAAAAAAAAAAGAACAAACAAAAAAAAAACAAGCACTTTTCTTTTTTTTGTGCGATTTAGGTAATACGCTGTGATTCATCCCCTCTCCCCCCGACCCCCCCCCTTTTTTTTACTCTAGTGAATATTGCTCTCTCCAAAAGAAAAAGAAAAAAAGCAAGTCGAACCCCAACACCTTTTCACGTTCCCCCTCAGCACGCCAAGCCTGCACACGCCCCATCTAGTGTCAGAGCTCTTGGTGGACTCTCTTAGAACCTAAGCAAAGAGAAGAGGAAGGAGTGAAAGGTTGAAGGGTGAGTAAGAAAATATCGATTTTATTTGTTTTTTTTTTTTTTTTCTCTTCTTTGAAGTGAACTTCTCGAATGATAATTTTTTTCTCTTGTATGGTAGGGAATTTGGGGGGGGGGGGATTATTTGTGAGAAATGAAGGGGGAAAGATTCGGGGGGGAAAAAAAAAAAAGAAAACTATCAAATAAACTTGCGGACGGTGAAGCCACTAGTCTGATATTTTTATTTTGGTATGTTCTTTTTTTTTCTTTTTTTTTTTCTTTCTTTCCCCATTATTATTATTGTTCTTTCTCTTTTTTCCCCTCTTTTTTTTTTGATTTTTTTTTGTACTAACGATATAGTAGATTGTCAGTGCTTAAGACTATTCGCCCGCAGTGCGGTTTGTTGATTTTATACACTTTTTTTTTTTTTTTTTTTTTTTTTTTTTTTTTTTTTTTTTTTTTTTTTTTTTTTATACCGTGTTATAAAATCTGCTTGTGAGCTCAAACGCCAGAAGGGCGTATGTTGTCCCTCCCCCCCCTCTTTTCTCCTTTTTTATCATCTTCTAAAAAAAGAAAGAGAAGAAATCCCATTTCCCCTCCCTCTTTCATTTGCCCATTTTTTTTGGCTAAAAATTTAAAAAAAAAAAAAAGAAAAACACACACACACACCACAAAAAAAAAAAAATGAAAAGAAAGAACGAAGGAAGAAAAAAAAATTTGGGTCATTTTCTTTTTTTCTCTCTTTTCTAGTCCTTTTTTTTTTTTAAATACGTTATTTCGGTTTCTTTCCTTTTTTTTTTTCCCCCTTCCTCTAAACCTTTTTTTTTATTATTTTGGCAGGATGTTGTTGACATTTCTGCCATCGTTGTAGGTTCACCCCCCCCCCTTCCCCCTTCTCTTTACCCTTTCATACCTTCTCCACAAACAACTTTTTTTTTAGAACAAAGAAAATATTGAAAAGATCCTTTCGAGGCAAGGAAAAAATTTTTAAAAAAAAAGAAAACTATAAAAGAAAAAGGTGAGTTACTTGCCCCTTCTTAGAAGACGAACACCAAAAAAAAAAGGGCACGTGAAAGCAAAACAAAGATCATTCTTTTTTTTTTCCCCCTCTTTTTAGACAAAAAAAACCCCCCCCCCCACCCCTATTTAGGGTCATACTTTGCTGAATATTGCAATGTTGCACTCATCGATCTAGCCAGACATCCGGCTCCCTGACTTTTTGTGACCCAGAACGAAATGGTGTGGAGGGTGTCTATCACAGTGGCTATTGAAGGAAAAAGAAAGAATGGAGAAAGAAAGAAAACTCTCCCCACTAGGGTCTCGAGTACAGCCTAAGTAATATTTTCTTCTTTTTTTTTTTTTTTATTGGACCAGGGAATGTAAAAAAAAAAGAGAAAAAAAAAAAGAAGAAGAGGAAAATAATTTCTCTTTGTGTGCCCCCTTATCCCCTTTCTTGCGTCTTGGTTCAATTACCTACCCCCCCCCCCCCCCCCCCCCTCCCTCCCCTCTTTCTTTTTCACGTAACTATTGCCCTGTAGAGTAAAAAGAAAAAAAAGAGCGGGGGCGTGTTCTTATCAACAAAAAAAGCTAATCTTCCTCGGGCTAAGGAAAAATGGGGAGGGGATATGAATGACATCCTTTTTTTTTCTCCCTTAGGCAGTAAGGGTTAAAAATTTGCATTCCCCCCCCCCCCCTTTCTCCCTGAACCTTTGCAGGAAGAATATGAGACAAAATGTGTTTTCTCTCTTTCCCCCCCCCCCCCCCCCCTCTCTTTCCCTTCTTTTAAGTAAGTATTTTAAACAAAAACAAGAACAAAAAAAAAAAAAAACAGGGGGGGAAAAAAAAACCCTTTTTTTTTATTATTGTCCACCCGGAAAACAGAAGATTTTTTTTTCTCTTTTTACAAACATCTGCTGAGGAAAGTGAGCTGGAGATATGGTCCTGTTTACCATTCTTCTTTTTCGGGGGGGGGGGGGGGGAGAGAATATTCGCGGGGAAAAAAAAAACAATTACAGAGGCGTTATGAGATACAAAAAAAGTTTTTTTTTTACTGCTTACCGTCTTCGACGAGCCCTTATTTGTGAAGTTTTGTCATTACTACTAAGGACCTTTCGCTTCTTTTTTTTTTAGTTTATTTTCCGCCCCCCCCCTTTCTCGCTTAATTATTTTTTTCTCCCTCTTTCTTTTTCGTTTTGTGCCGTTCCGTCCATCTCCTTTCTTTACACTGGATAAAGAGCAAAAGAGTTTTAGGGGCCTGAACAGGACAGTGCGCAAGAGGATAAGAAACAACGAGGGTTTTTTTTTTTTTTTTTTTTTTCTTTTTTTTTTTCCGAGACAAAAAAAAAAGAAAGGAAAAAAAAAAAAAAAACTAAAGAAAGGAAAAAAAAAAAAAACTAGAATGGAAAATCTGTCACCCCCCCCCCCCCCCCTTCCTTCCCCCCTTTTACCACGCACACACATATTTTATATTTCTTTTTTTTCTCTTTTATTTTATTCTTCTTTTCCCCACCCTTCTTTTTTTTTTTTTTTCCTTCCCCCATTTTTTTTTTTTTTTTATATTCTTCCCATTTTATTTACCCCTTCGGATTCTAATTTGATTTCCTCCGAAAATTATTTTGACGGGAAAAAAAGAAAATCTCCAAGGTGCACTCCGAGAAAATTCACACAAATGAACTAAGCAAGCTCTATAAGGCACTTTTTCCCTTCTTTTTTTTCTTTAAAACCCCCGTTGCTGCAATGGCCAATGCGGATCCCATGGCCCTCAAAGGATCAGGCAAAATTAATTGGGGGGGGGTCTCGGGCAGATTCAAGATCAAGGCAATTTTTTTTTTTTTTTTTTTCGAAGACGAAGGTGGGGGTGGAGGGAAAAAAAAAAAAAAAGAAAAAAGAAGGGGGAAAAAAAAAAATGTCGTTTGCCGATATAGGGCAGGACCAGCAATACACAGAAGAGGATTTCGAGATTATCGAAGCAAAGACCAAGGCACACAAGAAGGAGATCTCGCAGGGGCTGCAGAGGTGTGACCGTATTGTCCAGGAAACGAACGCGCAGGCCGCTACCACAAATGTCGAGCTCAGACGGCAGGGGGAGGTGATCAAAGAAATCGAAGAAAAAGTGGACCACACCGAGGAAAGTTTGAACTATGCGGACCACCTCGTGAAGAGCATCGACTCCTTTTGGTACGCGCTGAACCCCTTTAAGAAGAAGAAGAAGAAAAAGTCACCAGACGCACAAACCGGTTTCACACCTTCTGAGGCTACGGAAGCATCCTCTTCAGGTGCATCCGCGGCTTACAAGTCTTCGCGCGTGCCAGCAAGTCGGTCGAAAAAGATTTCAGAAGAACAGGCCCTCGAACAGGAGCAGGCAACTGGCTTTTCACACGGCGACCAACAAGCTCTCAATAACATCCACCACGGGCTTCAAACCTTGAAGGAGCAAATGGTCATTTCTGGGGATCAGATCGACGCGCAGAACAAGGACCTGGACAGGCTGGGGCCTAAAATGGAGCATACAACCAACCGTATGAAGAAGACTACTGGTAAGGTTAAATCGATGTGTTGAGGAGGAAGAGGCGGGAATGTTTCATACTTCTTTTTTTTTTTTTTTTTTTTTTTTTTTTTTTTTTTTTTGCTGTTGTTGCTTCTGGATTCTCACACAAAAAAAAAAGAAAAAATAGAGAAAGAAAAAAAGAAAAAAAAAAGAAATAGTAATTCTTAGAAGGGGAAAGTTTTTTTTTTTTTTATTTCGTGTGATTTTTTTTTTTTTTTCTGTCCTTTTAGGTGGGCCGTTGCTAACCATCATAGTGAATTTTTTTTATACCCCTTTTCGGCATCTTGGGGGGGCCCGACGGCAGATGACCACTCTTCTCCTCGAGCTAAACCGCCCCCTACCTAGAACGACTCCAATGTAATGTTTCTCGCCAAAATTCAGCCGTCGATTTCATTGCGACAAACAAGGGGGGATGTTTGGATTAAAATAAAGTAGTTCGTTTCCCCCCGTTTTCATATTTTCCTAACGCTCCATATTCGCTAAGTGACCCGCCCTATGTCCCAAAGGGGTTATAGGGGGCTATAGGGGAAAAATTGCCAAAAATGCCCAAAGGTTCATTGAATTTTTTTTTCCAAAAAATCCATATGTCGAACATGAAAGAACGGTGAGTTCCAAGGAAGTTCCAAAAAGAATTTTCCAAAAAAAAAATATTGGGGGCCAACCAAAATGACCTTGGAAGTCGCCATTTTGAGTTATGGCCATTTTTGCCAAACTTTTGCACTTTCCCTTTGAAAAACATGGTTAACAGGGTTCGATCCCAGAAGCCAGCATCTTCCTGACCAGTAGTTCAGCCGAAAATATTTTCGAGTTCCTTTCCCTTCCTTCCCCTTCCTCTCACTGTTTCCCATTTCCCCTTTTTTTTCACACTCACCAATGATTCGCTCAATAGGAGCAATACCTCCCTGGGGGGCTTTCCGCCGGAGGTTCCAGCCAAAGAAGGACATCCAGCTGGAAGGTAGGCCCCCGTTTTTCTCTCACTTGACTGAGGGAATAATGTAATTCAGCCCTCTTCGGCTGTCCCAAAGCAGAGCACGGGTTGGTGGGGGACCAGGGCTCCTCCTGCTTGCAGAAGCCTGGTCCTTGCCCTCCCTATTTCCCCATGGTTTCCCTTCACCTTTTTTCCTTTTTCTCAGGTGTTGCTCTCCATGGCGGCCCTGCATTGGTATTTTGAAAAAAGAAAAAAAAAAATATTTTCGAAGGCCTAGTAGTCTAGTTGGGGGGCTTTGCCCTGTACCTAGGCGAAGCGGGTTCAAACCCCACTCCAGCGGATTTTTTTTAGGCTCACCACAGGGGAGAAACGGCAGCCTAAACCGGTATTTCCGTGAAAGCTTTTCGTAAGCTTGTGGGAGTCTAGTTGAGAAAAGTGCAGTTTTGAGGGAAGGGCAGCTCTTAACATTGTAAGATTGTTAGTTGTTAGTCAGTAAGCATAACAGTCCTGTCCTCTGCACTTCGGCCGTAATCACCAAATACAAACGGGTGGAGATGACGAGAAGGTCAAAGAGGGTTCCATAAGGGAGTTTATAGTTGAAGAGACAGATGCGCGTCTACGCCGTCCACCACAGGGCAACGTACAGTCCAAATGGCATGGCATAGTCATTTGAAAGTGACGTTGCCTTTGGGGCAGAAGTTATTTCTGCTTGGAAGGTACTTATGTGGGATCACCGGTCACGTTTGCGTTGGAAGATCCTTGACCGCGTGCCCTGGTTTGATGACCAGCCTGAACGGAACGGAGACTATGAAACAAGCAGTGACGACGACCGGAGAATACTTCCTACTCCTGAGAGTACACGGGCAACTCGAAGGGAAAGACCAAGCAAGCCCTTCCAGCCAGCAGAGAGCCTCAGACAACGAGGACTCCAGATGGACAGGATCGCGATAGCGGAGTACAGCCACAAGGAGCTCCACTACCGGGTCCACTACACAAAAGAGGGCAAGAAGTGAAATCTCAGAGCAGACGGGGTGGAAGTGCCATATGCAGGCAAAAACAAAGGATGGCACCCCAGCCTCATCTTGTACAAGAAGCACAAGACCGAGGAAGCAGGGGAGGGCCACCCGAGGCACAACAGAGGACATGGACAACCTCCCCAACGCAGCAGCAAGAAGACATCAGTACCTCACCCCCCCCCTTCCTCCTCCTCCCTTCCTGCTGTTCTACTTCGGGTGGATCAAGCGTCTGAAGAAACAGATTTTTCTGGTGACCCCTACTCTTCAGTGTACTAGTTTCTTTTCATCATTATTCTGTGTTGGTCACCGAACACACCAACACCGGCTGAGGAAGACGCAGTACAACTTGCTGGAAATGGTGGCAAAACGAGACCAGCTTCTCCAGGACAAGAGAATGCTAGAAACGTACACGACGCACCCCTGGAACAGATAACGGAAGGAAACGCTCATGCACACCACCTGAGTGGTAGGAGCTGAAGAAGCACGTGAGCGGGAGCCTGATGATGAAGCACGGAGAAGACATTATCAAGTAGCTCAGGAAGCTGAAGTAGTACGACGGACCGAGGAAGACGAGTCACCGCAATGGAACTCGTACTAGACTTCGAGAACAGGGAAAGAGGTAGAGATAAGTAGACAAGGACGTTCCAGAACAGGAACCTCCTTTATCTCATCTCTTATTCTGTGTTTATTTCATCACAGTGTTGATCCTGAGGCACGTCGTGAGTGTGTATCGCGGAGGATATCTGGTGTGGAAAGAAGGGAACCTACTCCACCCACTAAGCCGGATGCCTGAGTAAAGATGGGGGGTCACAGTTTTGAATTCCTGTGTGGTAGAGTGGTTACCGTGCTCACCTGTCAGGCCCCCTTGTTCCAGGAGTCGCGGGTTCGAATCCCGACGCAGTGGTTTTTTCATCAGGGTTCGAACCCCACTTGTGCCGTGTTTTTTCCACCGGAGCTGCTTCATTTTGTATAGTACAAAGTAAGGCAAATCACCAAAAAAGTTTTTATTACAAAAAAAAATTCCATATGTCGAACATTGGGCCACGGACGCAAATAAATCCATTCCAGCCCTAGAAAAAGCAATTAGAAATTTTTTTAGCTCTTCAAAATGCGGGTTCTGGTGGGTCACTTAGCGAATATAGAGCGTAACCTTTTTTTTTTTTTTTTTTTTTTTTTTTTTTTTTCGCTCTTTTCTCTTCCTTTTCGTTTTTTTTTTTTTTTTTTTTTTTTTTTTCCTCTTCCCCTCCACAACCTCTTTGTGTTTTTTATTATTATTATTATTATTTTTATCTCACATTTTGTCTGCGCGCAACCCTCCGTCTGTCTAGCCACATTTCTGTCGTTTTAATAATCGATAACCACCAAGCCAAGTGCCGCATTTCAGGTGAAAAGTTGAACCCTGACAAATGCGAGAGCACACATTCTTCAAAAAAAAAAAAATAAATAAATAAATAAATAAAATAAAATAAAAAAAGTAAATAAAATTTTAAAAAAAATAAAAACAAAGATCAAAAGGTTTGAACTGCCTTTCGATGATCTTCGCCCTACCAAGTCTCAGAAAAATAAAAAAAATAAAAAAAAAGAAAAAATGTTTTTTTTTTTTCGTTTTTATAATATAAAAAAAAAAAAAAAAAAAAAATAAATAAAAAAAAAAGGAGAGGGCGGGTGAGGTGTTACATGGAAGATGCGAACAACAAAGACACAGAACAGCTCTGTCACGATTGCCTACGACCGAAGTCTGCCAGCAAATTCTGTCAAGAAACAGGACACGAGCACCGCCGTGCTCCTGATGGGATCCCCGGCCTGACCCTAGCCTCGAGACTGTCGACTGCTGGCTTGCGACGTGTCTCCTCCGCGATGGGAGGCAAAAAACGCCCGTCCACCGCAGAACCGTTGAGACGCGCAAACAGCAGCGTCAGGTTTGCAACGTACGATGAAAACGACGACGGTACGATGACACCAAGACCGGGCGAGGATCCGTTCAAAAACAACTGGAACAGCTTCAGAAAGAACAGCAATCAAAACCCAAGTTCACAATCATCGGCACCTGTGATAACCAAACGCAACAGCACCTCCTTCAGACGGGGGATGAGCATGGCGACGGGCGCTGTACACCAGTTCGCCATCAACAAGGAGTACACCGACAAGCAAGACGAAGAGGTCCAAGATCTTCAGGACCAACGTGACGAGCTGCAGCGCTTTGTGGACGATCGCGAGACACTGCTCGACAACAGCGGGTTCAGGTTGAACAAGTTCCAAGACGACTGTCTACAGGCCATCATTGCACGTCGCGTCGCCTGCAAGATGCTCCGCGGGCTGCGTTCAAAGTCTATCACTAAAACCGCCGACGAACCCGGACACGGCGGCCGTGGTATCAGACGAACCTTAATGCACCGCTCTGTCTTGAACAAAGGTCCATTGGGAAAGGTGTTCGTTGAGGCTCAGAGAGTTGCCGCCAGCGCCAAATCCCGACCGTCGTCTGCACCAATATCCGGTAGGCTCGTTAAGCCAGCAATTAATGGTGCTTCCGATCCCCCTGCCATTGCTGCCTGGCGGCACCTTTCGCGGTCGAGGGCGAATAACCCCACTTTGCTCGCATTTGCTTCCACTCAGTCTGATCAGCTGCAGGTGCTCACAACGAAGATCGACTGGAACACTCTTCTAGACAATCAAACGTCGCAGTTTATGAACTTGCGTGCTGCTGATGAGGGGTACCGCTCCATGCTGGACAAGTACGAGAAGTACCAGGCGTTGATCCAAAAGAGGCTTGACAACCTGCTCAGCCTTGACACGCTTGTTCCGGTTTCCACTGGGATGTAGAGGGGAAAAAAAAAAAAAAAAAAGGTTTCCGTGTGTATACAAAAAAAAAAAAAAAAAAAAAGAAAATGAAGAAAAAAATTGTTATTTAGTCTTTCCCACTCCCTCCCACCCCCACCCCCTTTTCTGTTCAAAAATACTTCCCATCAAGCGACGAGATATGATGGTGATCCCTGGGTCGCGGCGGGGGGTGAAACGACGTTTCAGGGACGTTGAAGAACCGCTCAAAGAAGCCGATCAAGAATTGGATTTGTTCAACTGGGGTGAATCGTCGCCGTGCTCACAGGAAAAAGCCCCTGCCTCCACGCCCGTCCCAACCTCTGCTAAGAAAGCGAAGAAGGTACTCAAACAACACCCATGGATCCCCAACGAGCTTGTTGAGACTGCAGATGCAATACAAGAACTCACCGACGAGAAAGGGTACGTTTTGCCGGGTAGGAACGTCCCGGACGAAATATTTCTCAAGGTGTTGGAGGTTGGATGGGGTTTCAAGGAGTTTCGCAAAGGCCAGTTGGAATGCATACAAAGAACTGTGTGCAGCAGAAGCTGTCTGTGCATCCTCCCAACGGGAATGGGGAAGTCGCTGTGCTATCAGTTCTGTGTGCTGTGGTTTCGCCTTGCGACCCCTGCGAAGCCTGTTTTATGTGTCGTTATCTCACCTCTCATCGCACTAATGACGGATCAAGTGAAGAATCTACCTAAGCTGGTAAATGGAGCATTGATGTCAAGTGCTACCAATATTGACACGCAAAACCGTCTTATCGCAAAGGTGAAGACGGGTTTGCTGAACATTTTGTTCATTTCGCCGGAGCGCGCGGCCAACTCGCAACCCTTTTCAAACTTTTTGACGCAGCTGCGCGAACACATCTGCTTCGCATGTATTGACGAGGCGCACTGTCTTTCAGAATGGTCGCACAACTTCCGTCCATGTTACCTCCGCTTGCGTGACTGTTTCATCTCACATCACGCAATCAACACAGTGATGGGCTTAACGGGTACTGCCACGGTGGCGACCACGAAGGACATCAAGCAGTTGCTTAGTTTAGATGATGGCGATGTCGTCCGGCATGTCGATCATCGTGACAATTTGAAACTGTCGTGCGAGATCGTCGACAGCAAGCTGCAGGACAAGAACGACAGGGAGCACCAGTGGTTGGCGAAGGTTGTCAGCGTGCTGCAGCAGCCGCCCTTCGACACCGGCAGCGTAGTGGTGTATGTCAACACACAGAACAGCGCTGAGATCATCGCGGATCACCTGCAGCTGCGTGGGATCGATGCCATTTCATACCATGCAGAATGCTCTGAACGACAATCGCGGCAAACCAAGTTCATGACCGGTGCTGTTCGGGTCATCGTTGCCACGGTAGCGTTCGGCATGGGTATCGACAAGGCTGACGTGAGGGGTGTCGTGCACCTTCGTCTCCCGCCCTCTCTCGAGTCTTACATTCAAGAGATCGGCCGTGCGGGACGCGATCACCTCCCAGCACATTGCACCGCCGTGATCCGTCCGGAGGACTACTTCACAACACGTTCTTCGATTTACAAAAACATGATATCGTTGGAAACCTGTGAATACCTCGTCAGATCTGTTTTGGAGGTTGGTTCGAAGGAGCTTCATCGAGACTTGGAAGCGGCGAGCGGCAGTGTTGTGCATCATGCTCAGCTTGACAGGTTGTCCCGTGCGACTTCGACGACACCAGAGGTCGTCGAGACGCTCTGCACGGTGTTGGGGCAGATGTTTCCCGGGCTTGTCGCATTGAAGGGTCAACACCACACAACATGTGCCATCACACTCCCCACTGGGTACGACTCAGGAGACACAACAGAAACCGCGTCTACACTTACCCTCCTGGGCGACGAGTGGGTTCAGAAGGATGTTGTTCTAGAATACATCCGAGGGCTGCAGCGTTCGGCTGCCATGTCATCTACAAAGACAAAGTACTTGGGAACAACAAACAGAGTCAGTATGGACATAGTTAAGGCCACCAGACAGCTGGGCCTCACGTCGGACGTCATTATGGGGAAGATCGAGGAGTACAAGAAGAAGTGGAAGTGGCGTGTGGCACTTCGTGACAACGCCATGATATGCACGCTTTACAGAACAGTGAGCGAACAAGAGGCGCATGACATCGCGTCAGCCGTCCACGCCCAGCTGGAGAAGATTCGAAATGCAGAAGTAACGAAGCTTAACATCTGCCACGGGTTTCTTAGTAAGCTTGCTAAAGCACCGAAGAACTACCCCTCGCACCTTGTGCTCAGCACCTACACCACAGAGGACCCTAATTCTGACTTTTCTGTTGCGAAGTCGCATGCCAGTGTGCCCCCGCCCCCTGCTTCAACTCCGTGTGTCGTTCCGCATACTGCTATTCAAAAGGCAGTTCGTGCGGATCCTGCTGCCCTTTCAGATCCCCTTTATGTGGCCAAGATCTGTTATGGTATCCTTCCGGGGCAAACAGCCCTGCCGGACCACCCCTTGTGGAAGGTGTACCCGGATCATGATTTCAACTGGCTGATGGCACAGGCACGCGAGGCCGTCGAAGACGACTAAAAAAGAAAAAAAAATAATAATAATAAAAGAAAAGAAAGAAAGAA
The DNA here is from genome assembly GCA_964019335.1 of Diplonema japonicum. NCBI lineage: Eukaryota > Euglenozoa > Diplonemea > Diplonemida > Diplonemidae > Diplonema > Diplonema japonicum. The sequence goes on from OZ025748.1 coordinate 270,412, forward strand.
AAAAAAAAGATTTTTTTTTTATTATCCTATGCTATAGAAAAGGCAAAAGAATTTTTTTTTATTATTATTGTCAAAATCCCCCCCCCCCCCCCCCATCCCCTCTGTATACTTTTTTTCCTTTTTTTTTTTCCCCCCTTCTTTCTGTCGATTTTTTTTTCTCTTTTTTTCTCGTACAAAAAAAAAAAAAAAAAAAAAAAAAAAAAAGAGTAACAAAAAAAGGGGGAAAAAAGGCAAAAAAAAAAAAATGCACGATAGGAAACGTGAGGAGCAGTCCGAAACGGAGAAGAGGAACACGGCAGCGAAGATCGCAGCTTACAAGAAGTTGTGCGAGCTGTGCATCGGGATGAGGAAGCAGAACCTCCACACGCTGGAAGCCTACAAAACGGTCGAGAAAATTCTGTTGATCAACCCCGAGTTCTACACCATGTGGAACTACAAAAAAGAAATCCTCAACGCGCTGATGAAAGGCGACCGAAAGCGGGTAATCTACGGAAGCGGCGATGTAATCGAAGGCGTGGCAGAGACAGCGGAACAAATCAACGCACGCTGGTTCACATGCGAGCTCGCCTTCAACCAAAAAATCATTAAGGACCGCGATCATAAGTCATACTGCACGTGGCACCACCGGAGATATCTTGTGAAGAATATTCTGTGCGCAGATTTTTACAAAGACACCCTTCGCACCGAAAAAGCGCTTTGCGAAAAACTTCTATTGGTGGACGACCGGAATTTTCACTGCTGGGGATACAGGGCTTGGATCACAGAGAGGCTGCAAACGTTGGGTGAATTTTCTGAACAAACCGAACTCGATCACGCCAAGGTAAGACTTTCATCTAATTTCTCCAATTATTCTGCTTGGCATGCTAGGGGGAAGATCGTCCAAGCATCCCCTGCCCAGACGACAAAGGATTCCTTAGTGTCCGAGGATATTGCCCTAGCAGAGAACGCTTTTTACACTGAGCCGTCCGACCAGTCGGCATGGATCTACGGGTACTGGGCCCTGACTCTCAGCCAGGCATCACCCCCCGACACCCCTCTTGAGGCCTTCAAGGCTTACGCAACAGAGTTGCACGAGGATGATGAGTCTTGTAAGTGGCCCGCCCTCACCCTGCTGCGATACGAAACAGATCCAACAAAACGGGTAGAATTGATCGAAGGCCTTATTGAAACCGATCCTATGAGGGCTGGGTACTACAGGGATTTGTTGCAGGGTTGAAAAAAAAAAAAATGAGGGAAAAAAAAGAAAAAAAAAAGAGGGGGGAAAAAAAAAGTGTGTTATTTGCAGGGAAGGGGGGGAATTTCTTTTTATTTTCCCCCGTTTTTTTTTTTTTTTTTTTTTTTTTTTTTTTTTTCTTCTTCTTTTTCTTTCCTCCGGCTTCTCTTGCCTTTTTTTTTCCCCCATTTTTTTCCCCTTCTTTTTTATAGAAGTGTCAAAAAAAAAAAAAAAAGAGAGAGAAAGAACAACAAAAAAAAAAAAAAAAATGAACACCACGATGATGGACCCTGTTACATTCCAGCAGCAGATGGTGCAGCTTCAGGCAGCGGGGCTCCCACCCCAGACGATGCCTCTACAGCAGGGAGTGTGGGTGTGCCTGCCGCAGCAGGATGCGGTGGGGATGCAGAGGCTGATGATGACTCAGCACGGCCAACTCATTTCACCCATGATGACACAGGCGCAAGCACAGGCCGCTCAAGCACAGGATGTTGCTGCAAGGCTGAATGCTGGAATCTTCGCGGTGAACGAGTCCATCGGGGGCACGCAGCCTACAGGAGGCCAGCAACAGGTAGCAACACGAGCACCAGCAAGCGCACACCCCGCACCTGTGTCTATTCCTGTTTCTTCGTCTCCAGTTCGTGCTGGAAGCCCGGAACTTGTTTCAAAACCTGCTGGCAGGCCTGCAAGGGCATCTGTAAGGATTGAAGTCCCCCCCGCGTCGCCAAAAGCGGGAAGTGGGCTCCCCCCATTGGATGATTCTTCTGAAGAAGAATCCCCCCAGGCAGGGAAGTCGAAGAAGAAGTCCCGAAAAAGCAGAAGGCGCAAGTTGGACACTGCCAGGTTCAAGACTGTCATGTGCAGGAACTTTTTGAAATCGGGCTGTGCGTTTGGTAATGAGTGTGCCTTTGCGCACAGCAACGATGAGATTCGTGATGATGAGAGTAGTGCGTCTCCGGCCCCGTCCCCTGCCTCCACTCCGACTGCCGTGTGTGGCAGGGCGGCCTCGGAAGGCTTCACCGGCAACTCATCACCGCTCGCCAAGAAGAACCTCAAGAAGACCCCCCCCAACAGAAAGGCCTCCATCATAGAGGACCCCAGTATGGTTCGCTCACACCGAGGCGCGCTTGACTGGCGGAGGGCTTCGGCGGCTCCTTTAATCGACCAGAAAAATGTTTGTTTTGGGGGAGGGAAAAAAAAAAAAAAAAAAAAAAAAAAAAAACAGGCGCAAGTTTTAGCATTAGCCGCAAATCTGCGTCGTGCATCGGCACCTGCTGCTCTTCATGTATGAAAGTCGTGCAAAATAAGTATTTTGAAAAAAAAAAATTAAAAACAGCGACAAATGTTGCTTGAACTGGAAGACGAGGAAGAAGAAGAATGAGGGGAAAAAAAAGTATTTTTTTAAACTATAAACAAAGAAGAAGAGGGGGGGGAAAAAAAAAGCGGGGGGAAACACGCCCTCTTCTTTTTTTTTTTTCTTTTTTCCCTTCGACCCATTTTTATTTTTCCAGGCGGTTAACAATCTGATTTTTTTCTTTTGACCCCCCCCCCCGCTTTCCTGTGTGCTCCCCCCTTTCCTTTCCCTTCCCCTTCTTTGTCTTCTCTTTATTTTTTCTCACCAATCTCTATGGCAGCACCCCCTACTTTTCTTTTTTTGTTACAGTTACTACTGCTACAAGCGTGTGAGATGGAGGGGGGGGTGGGGGTGATGAGTTCAGGAAAACAAATCTTGGAACAGGGAGAGGGGGGTGCCTCAACACCAAATTCAGTCAGGTGTAAATGGCCCCCAGTATAGTAGAAAAAGAAGAAGAAAAAAAAAAGGAAAAAATAAAGGGGGAGATAGCTCACTATTCTGTCAATCCCCCCCCCCCCCCCCCCCCGGCTTACTGATGCTTTGTTGTCCACCTTAAAAAAGAATTGAAACATAGCCTGCACGTTATAACGCAAGCATAACGTTATCAAATTGATATTTTAAAATACCCGGTATCAAATACCATAACGCAAAAAAAAAAGGGGCCCATAATCTTGTTACGTACCCGTTATTTTAACGATATCGAATTAAAATAACGTTATTTAATTCGGGCAAATATTAAAAATAAGGTTATTTTATTCCGCATTCGTTAGCTTTCTCTGGAATATCCGCACCAGCACTAAAGAGAGTCCTTGTCTCCAGACGTTCCTGCCACCACGGACTACTCGTGTTGTAAGAACAGGCTTTTACCCTCTGCTTACGATGCAGCGAACAAAGCGCTGTTCCTCATGCATCTCATGCATCGTCTGGAGTCCCACTGACTCGGGAACCTCTTCTAAGTACTTACTGGGGGTAGCCATGCCTTCCAAACACCCACAAGTACCTCTCTAGCTCTCAGCTCTTAGCTTCTTATCCCTCCCTGTTGCATTGAAACAGCGTCTTCTCATTCTCCAAATTTTCACCGATTAAAACGGATGTTAAGTTACTCGTATAGAGGACCTCGGCGTGCCCAGGCCAATTTTGCACTATTTAAATACCCGAACCGATTAAAATACCCAATTGGTATCGGTATAACGTGCAGGCTATGTTGAAAGAAAAAAAAAAAAAAAAAAGGTGGTTTTTTTTTTTTTTTTTTTTTCTTCTTTCATTTAGTCTTTTTTTCCCTGCCCCCCCCCCCCCCATTTTTCTTTTCACTCTCTTAAAAAGTAAAGCCTACATTTTTTTTTTTCGGGAAAAAACAGTGAGAGAAAAAAAAAGAAATTAAAAAAAAAAAGTTATCTAAAAAAAAAAAAAAAAAAAAAAAAAACCCAACAGTGACACCATTGCGCAAGTATTATCATCTTGCTCCGGGTGGGGGAGGAGGGGGGGGGGGGGGGGGGGGGGGCTTTCCTAAAGACTTAAGCTCTCGCTACAGGTTTAACATTCCCCCCTTTTTTTGATTATCCCCCCCCCTCCACTTCTGTGTTTCTTCTTTTCATTTCGTGTTCTTCGGGTCTAAGATTCTCCAGGTGCAGTTGCCAGCCACCCGGGCTGGTTCTCTTCCCCCCCTTTTTTTCTTACTCGGTGGGTGCCACGATTGATACGGAACGAGACCCCTTTGTGCAGTAGACCTTCCCCTTCTGCTTTCTGCAGTATTTCTTTTTTTTTTTTTTTTTTTAAATATGTGTTGCAGAAACATTAAAGAGAGTAAAAATTGTAAAAGCTGCGAAGAGGTTAGTTCCCCCCCCCCCCCCCCCCCCCTCTACACTCTGTTTATTTTATTTTATTTTCCCGGCATAAATTTAAAAAAAAAAAAAGAAAACAGAACGAATGAAAAAGAAAAAAATTCAACTTACTACATCGGCCCCTCTTCCCCTTCCTTTTTTTTTTAAAGCTTTTTTTTTTTCTTTTTTTTTTTTTTAGCTTGCCTTCTCCACTTGCGACAAGACTCCCCCTCCCCCCCCCTTTTTTTTCTTGATCAATTTTCTTTTTCTTTAGAAAGAGAAATATGCTCTCTTTCCTGGGGGTTTTTTTCTTTTCTTTTTTTCCCCTTTATTTGGTGGGTCGTAACTAATGCTTCTCGTTCCCACATATTCCATCATTGTGAATTTTTTTTTTTCCACTACTCTCTTTTCTGTTTTTAAGAGTTGGTAGTTATATTATGTCTCTCCCTCCCCCACCCCATTCTTCTAAGAAAATATGAAACAAGAAACGAAAAGGAAAAAAAAAAAGAAAAAAAAAAGATTAAAGATCCCTTGAGCAAAAGAGAATCTTTCTTAAACAATTTCCTTTTTTTTTTTGGAGAACAATTTAACAAAAGAGAAAAAAGGAGGAGGAGAAGGAAGTGGTGGGGGGGGAAGGTGGGTCACCGTCTGCGCAACCCCCCTTCATTTTCTGTCACTTGGACTTTGCCTTCATTTAATGCGAGCCATTCTCATCCTTCCTTTTTTATTATTATTTTTTTTTTCTCCTCTTTAAAAGAAATACAAACACAAACTTTTTTAAAAAGAAAACACGAAAAGTAACGAGGGTACGGTGCTCCTTGGCCCTGCTCTTTCTCCCCCCCCCTTTTTTTTAAGCCCTTTCAAGAAGACTCTTCAAGATGGCACAAAATGTTAAGTGCTGTGGAGCAGGGAGCCGCTTTTTATGGAAGCATAAAAAAAAAAAGGAAGGAAAAAAGGAGGAAAAAAAAGGAATAAAAAAGAGAATATGTAAACACTGGGGAAGGGGGGGTGGGGGAGGCAAAGGTGGGGAAGAAAAAAAAAAACTTTTTCTCTTTATCCCTCGCATTTTTCTCCCCTCCTCCTTTTCTCTTCTTTTTTTTTTTTTTAAATTTCTTTACTGAATATTCTATTGTTCCTTTTTTTTTTGATCGCCTTCTTAGAAAACTCCTTTTGCCCTATTTACCCCTCCCTGCTATCGGGGGGGGGGGGGGGGGGGGAGGAGGGGTGCTCTTTTAGTCTGTTGAACGTGCAGGGGCTATGTTTTCCCCACCCCCCTTTTTCTTTCTCTTCCTCCTCCCATATCGCACGAATAAGCGATTTAAATTTAAAAAAAAAAAGATTTTTAAAATTGCCCTGTTTTTTTTTTTTTGTTTTTTTTTTTTGTGTATTGACAAAAGTATATTGTCAGTACTAAAGGCTATTCGTTGGCAGCGCAGAATTGATTTTTATACCATTTTTTTTTTTTTTTTTTTTTTTGGAATGAACTCACTTCGTTCCGCAGCTATAAGATTTCTAATGCGCGCAAACAAACAAAAAAAAACACTTGAATAGTCACCGCGCTCCCTGAGATAAATATTCTGCTAAAATTCGGTGGGGTATTTCCCCCTCTTTTTCCCCCTCTTTTCTTTAAGGGTTATCAGATTTTTTTTTTTTTTTTTGTAGTCAACAAGGAAGGGAAAGGATGCGGAGATAAAAAATAGGTTATTTTTTTAAAGATTTTTTTTTTTTCTTAGCTTTCAAAAAAAAAAGGGGGAGGACAGTGAAGAAACAGCCGGAAAAAAAAAAAGAAAGAAAATGAAAGAAAAAGAAGAAAAAACAAAACAAAAAATAAAACAGTGTGTACACAAAAAAACCCAAGGACAGTCCTTCAGGGACACAGCAGTGGGGAAAGAAGAAAAAAAAAAGGCAAGGAATTCAATTGTTGCTAAATCTCTCTTGGTGGTGAGGGGGGGTTTTTTTTTTAAAAAAAAAAAAAGGGAGAGGAGGGAAAAAAAAAGAAGGAAATATTTTTTATACTCTATTTTTCCCTCCTCCTCCCCTCCCCCATTCTATATTTTTTAATTAATTCCTGCCTATAAATGTCCTTTTCCGGGTTTTAATCCACACACAAACAAAGGCTGGAGTAAGACTTTTAACCCCCCCTGCTTTCACTTTACTTCAATCATAACTGGCGGCGAAAGGGGGAAAAAAAAGTGTTTTTTTTTGTTGTTCTCTCTTTTTTTTTCTTCTCTTTCACCCCCCCCCCCCCCCCCCAACTCACGCTTTCTCCCCTCTCCCTTACTTTCCTTTTTCTTGTTAAAAGGAAGGCCGTGATCTAGTTTTGCTTTTCGAAGAAGTGCCTCACCCATTCTCCCTCTCCCCCAACTTTAACATGGAGTTCCCAAATTGAATACACATGCAGGCTATGAAGCAAAAAAAAGGGGGGGGGGTAGACCAACGTATTGAAAGCATTCCACAAGAGGGGCAAAAGAGAGAAGAAAAAAAAAAAGAAGAAGAAGAAGAAAAAGGGGGGTTTTCTCCCCCACTTATTTTCCCTTTTCCCTCCCCATTATTTTTTTTAACCCCCCAATTTTTATCCCCACTGTAGCAAAGGAAACAGCAAAGGAACAAGGGAACTAGAGAGGAAGGAAAGAAGGAGCACGGGAAAAAAAAAAAAAAAAAAAAAAAAAAAGGTAAGAAAAAGATGGAAAGGCTGTCCAAAGTTCTTCCTTCCTTTTTTTTCTTTTTTTTTCTCACTTCGATGAAATGGTATGATGATACCCTTCTTTTTTTTTATTTATTTATTTATTTTTTTTTCTTCTTCTTTTATTTTTTTTTTATTGCTCCTTTTAACAAAAGATTTAATGAAGCAAACAAAGCAAAATGAAAAAAGAAATATAGATCCTTGCTGCCTTTCCCTCCCCACCCCCTTTCTTTTTATATATTTCTTTGAGAATGATTCTGTATCTGGAGGAGAAAAAAGAAAAAGAAAAGAAAAAAGAAGAAAATATAAAAAAAGAAAAGAAGAGAAAAAAAAAAAGAAAAAAAACAAGAAACACCAACGAGACACGTTCAATACTTAGATTATTTATGTTCTTTCTTCTTTCCTGACGCCCATTTCAAAAAAAAAAGAAACTATTGGCACAAAAAGATTTAACCTTGGAAATCTCGACTCTTTAAGGGAAAGAGAGTATTGAATTTTGATGGCAAATGAAGTGAAGTCTTTTCTGCTATGTCACACATAGTGGTTAAAGACACAATTGTAAATGCATTTCTCTCCTTTTTTTTTTTTTTTTTTTTAAAGATTAAGTGTCTCAAGGGGGGGGGGGGGGGGGGGGGACAGGAAAAATTTTAAAAAAGAAAAAAAAAAGAAAACCTCCCCCCCTCCCCCCCCATCCCGTCTTGTCACATTTTTTTTTCTCTTTTTTTTCCCCCACCTCCTCCCCCCCTTCCCCGTCCCCCCGACGCGACACACACACACACGCACACACACACACACACACACACGCCGTTTTTTTTTTCTTTTTTCTCCCCCCCTTTTTTTCCCCCCTCCCCATTTCTCCAGCTTCTCACTAACGTTATCACGTATCCTACAGAATGCATGACTTTCTTACGCTTCGGGAATGCTTGGCAGCTCTAGAAGAGGAAGACAATCTTTACGAAGCTGAAAAACTAAGAAAACACGATCACTGGCGCCAGGCACTAGAGGTAAGACGAAGGCTACGACGACTGGACAACACCAAGGTACGAGAAAGACTGGACAAAATATGGGCTGAAATGGAAGAGGTGGAACTGGCGGGGATACAAGCCGAGCAAGCCTTCGGGTACTGGGAAAGACTGACACACATCGGACTCGATTGGCTAATTAGGGATGCAGCGTCTCGTCTATGCACTCAAATCCCCGAGAACAAATGGCACACTCCAATATCGTTCGGACTGACAATTTTATGCCTACATGATTCAAAAGGGACCTCTATAACATACTCTGACTGGTGCAAGGGCATCCGGGTCTGTGGAAACCTTGAACTCTCCGCTCCGCACCCTCTTGATTCTTGCGACGAGAGGTCGCCTTTCTGCGGACACACAACCACCTCCACAGTAACCGGGGACTGCGTCAACCTCACGGTAGGTTCAAGCGAACTATCAATAAAAAACAGCACCCTCTTCTCGAATCTTGACGTATCTCGACATCCTATTCCACAATATCACAAAATACCAGTAGGAGACGAGGGGTTGTTTTTGTACTGTGTGTTGCAAGTCGATGTTAAGTGGTGGCGGGGGTGGAGGAAACACTGTAAAACAACCTCGTTGCAGCCACGTGAGCAACATGAAAATGCCTTGATGTGGCACGCAGAGGTCACAACCCATCAAACCTCCGAGCTCACCCTCATGCACCTCCATGATTACAATGCCATCGATGTTATGCACAACGCACCGATACGACCTTATTTACCAGGGGTCCTGAGAGTTTCCGGGGCTGCGAAAACTCCCAATGTGTCGGAGCAAACTAATCTAAGAACTCTCCGTCCTGCAGTTGCTATGTCGACAAAAACTAGTATGGCGTATATTTCAGGCGGGCTCCTACCTGGTTCGGAAGGAAACCCTAGCAATACCGTGACTGAGGTGGATCTTGGGAACTACACCACCCGACAGGTTGCCAACATGCCCTTCCCCCTCGAGTCGCACACAATGGTATCATACAATGGAAGGGTTTACGTGTATGGCGGTTATGGAAAGCTTTCTTGCGAACCAACCGCGAATCTTCTCGAAGCTGGTCCTTGCGATAAGGATCCACCGTATATTATACCGGAAGATCCTTCCGAGCAGCCTGATGAGGGGTCCTCCGGTGAGGGGCATTCATTTGGAAGCAGGGCCTCGTCGATTATGTTACCGCGGTCTCGGCGGAGAAGTATGTCAGGTAGACGGCGATCCAGCATGATAGGGAGAAGGGTCCTCGACTCGTACTCCAAGCTGTCCAGACGTCTGTCAAGAAGAAAGAAGAGCTTCTCGCGGTACTCACGTGCGTCGTCATCCGCTACTTTGGAGACCGTATCGGATGTCAAATCGACAACAAAACCGCCCGCTAAGTACGGGCTGTACTGCAGTGTGTCGGAATGGATGGCGGAGAAATGGGTCACCCTTCCGACCACACGTGACAAGGTGTCTGGCATCCCAGTACATCGAAGTGGTCACACCGCCACCATGCGAGGCCATTACATGCTCGTCCTCGGCGGTTGGGGGATGCTCCCTGACAAGCTTGTCATGAAGCGCACAAACACCATGTTGTCCCTGTCATTGAAGTCCGGTAGATGGCGTCGGGTTGCTTACGACGAAGACGTTGAATCCCCTCATCCAAGGTCGGACCACACTGCTGTCATGTATGGTGAGGTGATGTACGTGTACGGAGGGGTGGGGTGCGCGCACACACAAAACAGCGAGTCTGAAACCACCGATGATGACACTCCATGGGGCAACATGGTGAAGAGTCACCACGACATGGGCACCTGCTCGTCCACTCTCGACGAGTTCTGGCTCTTCGATCCAATGGGCTTCTGGAGCAGGCTTACAAGCAGAACCGCAACACACCCCCCTCCACTCTCATCACACAGTGCTTGTGTCTACCGAGACTCTATGATACTTGTTGGCGGGCCTGGAATGCCGCACATGTACCAATGGTCCTTCCCAACAGACACATGGAGGTCCATACACGTTCCTAAGGTGATCCCTTCGTCGGTGTTGGAACGCTGTGGGCATGTAATGTTGCCTGTCGGGCAGGACACTGGGGTTCTATTGATAGGCGGGGTTGGGGTGGGCAACGGGAAGGTGCCGTCCGGGATGTCTACGAGCTCTTTCGAGTTCAAACCGCATGAGACGGAAAGCTTGCGGCCTGAAGACATGTTGCCAGCGGCATTGCTTCTTTTAAAAGAAGGTGCCCCTCTCGATTTCGACTGGAAGGTGTTAAATGAGATGTACCCTGTAGGGCTGTGTTGGAAGGAGAACGGGATGAACAGTTCTCCCAAACAGCCGGTGCTATCATTGGAGAAACCATCACCGCCGAAGGCGGTGGCTATCATGGACACACAGGTGCAGAGCAAGGTGCAAATCAAACAAAACCAGGTTCAAAACTTAACCCGCCCGAGTCACAGGAGCGAGGGTCAGCTGCCTCGAACTTCAAGCAAATTGCACCCAGGAAAGTACCGTGCGCGGTCGCAGGCACAGTCGGTGTTTGATCGGCTCACCGTAGACCAGTACACTTATAATCCTGTGGAGAAAATAAGCAGTCCGAGAAGAAAAAGTCGGGGCAATAAATACGAGGCTTCTTCAATGTTGCGCAGAAAATTGCTGGAGCGGTTGAATACCTATTCAGGGGGTGTCGACTAGGCTTTTTTTTAAAAAAAAAATCTTCATTTACACAATTTTTCCCCCCCCCCAGTAAATCTTTTTTCTCGTTAAAAAAAAAAAACTACAACACTTGTTATTGTTGCAGCGTTATGCGTTACAAAAAAAATATAAATTTCCCCCTTCTTTTTTTTTTTCAGTATTTGTTTTTTTTTAAGCCCCCCCCAAGTCACATCAATGATTGAATGATACTTGTCATCAATCATTCAAGTAATGAATAAGAAAACAAAAAAGGGGGAAGGGAGTGAAGAAGAGGTGGGCCGCTAACCCAACGAGCCTTCTGGCCGTAAAGTAGGGGCCGGTACCACATGCAATCTTCTAATGGCAGCAACTGCTACGTGGAATGGAGAGCGGGGGACCTGGACGTGATGCGTGTCGACGAGGAGAAAACCCGGCTCAGGAAGAAACAGCTGGAGGAGAAACAACTAGCGAAGGTACCAACTACAACAAAAAAAGAAGAAGGGAAAAAAAAAAAAAAAAAAAAAAGGAACAACTGTTGAAAGGGAAATCAGAGTCATTCCGCGCGCAGTTCAAGAATCAGATTGCCAACATGGGTGAGGAAGTATGATGAGATATCTTTACAAAGAAAAAAAAAAAAAAAAAAAAAAAAAACCAGGACCCGCAAGTCTGGTCAAGCAACCTCAGCATAGTATGCGGGGATGTGGCTACTTTAGTGGAGCGACGCCGCAGCGTGACTGTGCTGGTGTACGGTCATGAGAAGTCGGGGAAGAGCCGCACTGCGGACAAAGTAGTAGCTTCAACACTGCACTTGCTGCAGCAGGTAATCGACTCAGCAGCAAACCACCACGAGAGAAAGCTGTCCAACCTCGAGAAGGAAAAACGAAAAAAAGAACTGGAAGAAGAGCTGCGGCTGCAACAGGAACGAGAGGATGCAGAAGCTGCGAAGGAAGCGCAGATCGCCGCCGGAACCGCAGTGGCTGCCGCTCGCGGAATGAACTCCGCGAGGAAATCAAAAGTAGTCCTTCCTCCGCCTACTCCGGGCGATACAGCCAAGAAGTCCTTGAGCCCTACTGCAAGCAGCAAACGCGGCTCAGGCAAAAGAGTGAGCCTAATGAAACGGCAGTCTATCTCCGCAGAAGTTTCTAACAAGATGCACGGCATCCTCCCCCCACCCGTCCTTGACAAAATCGACTTGAGTAAAGGGTTGGGTTCACGTACAACGACGCCGAACAATTTCACAGCGGAGCCGGCATTCGTCCCCTTCGAGACCCTCCCCGAGTCCGTGAAGCTTCCCCCCATCACACATGACGCCACACCGAAATCGCAACAGCGCGCCTCGAAAAGACTCACCCGCACCAAAGTGGACGGGGATGACACCGCGAGAAAACGAAGAAGCTCCATAGGAATGACCAGCTTAAGGTACTTTTGTTTGTTTTTTTTTTTTTTATTATTATAACACCCACCCCAGCCGGAACGGTTTGAAGGGCGTCATCACAGGGCTGAGCTTTGACAGGGTGAGCACGCACGTGAAGCTCCCCCCGCTTGTGAAGCTGCCACAGTGGGTATGGTGCTTTTTCTTTACATTTGTTTCCAACCCTCTTAGGTACAATGCTCTGAAATCGAGTTCTGGGTGCGCAGCAGGGAGAAGGACCACCAGATGACGGTGGTGTGGGTGGGGGATGGGAACGCAGCGTCGCTGATCAAAATCAGTCTGAACACTGACGAGAACATGGAGCACTGCGAAGGGGTGCTGCTCTTCATGTTGCGGGACCAGTACAGCAGTACGTACATCGCCACCTGCGGAACAGAAGACCTCTGCAACGACAAGTGGCACCACGTGAGCTTCAGAATCGTGAACCCAGCAGAAAACATCATCACACTCACTGTTGACAACAGAACGGTGCGAATGAGTATCAAAACAGCGGAGAATCCAAAAGACTTCGGCGACTGGACACAAAACGGTCTCGTTGGCGGTGAATACGTAGGTCGGTCCAAGGTCGACCACTTCTTAAAAGGTGAAATTCTTGACTTGAAGTTCTGGTCTTTCGAGGGCACCGACGACGGCCCCGCTACCTTGCAGGCTCACTACTCCTTCACGGACTCAGACGCCACCACCGGCACGCTCACAGACCTCACAGGAGGACAAGGCGCGGAGGTTTTCTTCCCCGAATGGGGCATGATAGAGTTCCCCGAAACATGTCTGCACTTCAATGGTGCTTTCACGCATATCAACACGGGGACGCTGGGCGACTTTGGCCAGCTCATGGGTTCTTGCCGTGTGGAATTTTGGCTGCGATCAGGCTGTACAGACCGGTCAATGGCCGTGCTCAGAGTCACAGACACATCACATAAACACGCTGTAATCGGTGTAGAGCTGAATAAAGGAGCAGACGGGAACTTCCGCCGCGGTTGCACCTGCTTCACTATCAGAGACACGCAAGGGAAGGAGCTCGTGGCAGTGCAGACGATAACTGATCTCTGTGACGGGAAGTGGCACCAGGTGACGTGGGACGTGGTGTGCTCCGAAAACGTAATGAGCGTCAAGATAGACAAGTTCGACGTGTCCCTGGACTACAGCAAAGCGGAGCAGCCCAGCAGCTTCTGTTCCCTCACGCAGTGGGTGCCAATAGGCGCACACAACCACAGGGGCACGCTTCAGGACCACTTTGAAGGTTATCTCAAAGAAGTGAAAATATGCGGCGGTGGCGTGGGCAGCATCCAACAGGTGGTGGCACAGTGGCAGCTGGACGAAGGGGTCGGCGCCACCGTCGTTATGGACAAGACGGGGAACGGGAACAACGGTATCATCTACGACAGAAATATGAAGAAGAAATCCAGCAGGTGGTACTCCGTGAAGCAACCTGAAGGGCTCGTCCTGGCAGTACCGATGCTGGGGTCCCCGCGCGCCAACATTAATCTGGAACACAGCTGCAACGAAGTCCAAATATCAGCAGTGCACATCATCCCCACCGCAAGCGAGCCGGGTCTTTACACCGAGACGATCATAGATCTCATTGACGGTGGAAACGACTTGAAGCTGGAAGACAGCACCGCGAACCCATACGGGAGGGGGGTCCATCCTCAGAAGCTCATGAAGTACGTCGCAAAGCACACTTTCAAAGCAGTGCAGTCTTGCGCGCATGCCCAACAGCTGGTAGAGCAAGCCAACAAACACACAGACCCAAAAAGCCTGGGAACGCGAATCTTCACATTGCTGATCGGCGAGGGACGGCTCACGGTCGTGGACCTGGCGAGCTTCTCACAGAAAACACGCAGCGTGTGGGATTCAACGCTCGAGGATTGGGTGGAACCCAAGACTCTGATTTCTCAAGATGACAAGGCCGTCAATTTCTGCAACAAAAAGGCAAGCGCGACAGAGCGCACCATCATGAAATTCGGCAAATCGCCCGCGCTGTTCAGAAGGTCCAAGGCAGGCATGGAAACGGTCGACTTCTCGGAGACGTTGACGACGCAACTACTGCAGTACTCCCTCTTGCGTGACATGGAGTCCTTCCTGACCTTTGTACACATGTTGAAGGACACCCCGACCGCAGCGGAACAGAAGTGCACCGAGTGGTTCGTCAAAGGATTTTGCGGCGCAACGCAGTCTTTTGCGTGTGGTGTGGTTCAGAAAGCTGTGAGGGTGTTCCTGGCGAAGAAAAAGATCAGCGCCATCAAGCAGTCCAAGGAGGAGAACGAGGAAGGTCGAAGGCGCATCATAAAACTGCAAGAGGCGCACCCCGAACTGCTCTGCGTGAGAGACAGCAAGATCGTGTTGCTTGTGGACGTGACGAGACTGCAGGACGAGAGGATGCCCCACTTACACAGCGCAGGGCAGAGGTGTAAGGAGCTAGAGGACAACTATGCAAGGCAAGGGTGGGAAGTGCGTGTCCTGGCCAAGGCCGACGCTTCCCTCCGGAGCATCATTGACAACGTGGGCTTGCTGCAAGGCTACCTGGGAACCTCCTTCATCATGGTGCACTACGTAGGCTACGCGGCTTACAGCGCGCCCTACCACAAGTGGATGGAAAGAAGTGAGCTACACGAGTTGACGAAAACCGCAGAAGAAGCAGCACGAGAAGAAGTCATGCAGACAGAGGCCCGCACACGCACTGCCATGCAGCACGGAATGGCCGACGAAGAAGAGGAGACACGAGCAGCCGAAGCCATTCGTATTTCAGAAGACAAGGAACTCCGTAAAGAAATGCGGCGGAAGGAATTGGAAGCGAAGATGGAGGCCAAGCGGGCCTCCCAGCAGAAGAGCAGCGGCTGGGTCATGTCGACGAAGGTGGAACCGAAACACTCCGAGAAGGCGAAGTCACAACAGCAGCAAGACAACAAATGGGAGATCGAGGAGGCTAGGAGGATGAAGACACCCCTGCCTTTTGAACCCTCGCCCACACCAATAATGGAACCCCTGCCTGACGAGGTTCAGTGGTCGCCCGAGGAGCATCAGTTCCTCACAGCCTATGACACACCTGTAGAGTACTCCAGCAGCAACACTCTCCCTTTCAGCGCATTACGAGAGTGTCTTCTGAAAGAAGAACTGGGCAAACATGTCATCATTGCGGCAGAGTGCTACCCAGCCCCGAATACAACATCCCCTGCTTGGGCGTGGCTCGGCGCTTCTACAGGAGAAGTGCAGGAGTGGACGGGTAAAGGCGCACCCGAATATCTAGGGTATTATTTAAACAAAGCACTATGTGGGGGAGGGGCTTTGGATGTGACCGGGTTGTGCAAGTCTGAGGAGAGAAAGAAGAGGGAAGAAGATGTTCGCAAACTACACGAAAGTGAGGTGGAAGCCGCGCTGAGCGCCGGGAGGCCTGTCCCCATCGACAGCTTTTCAAAGGAGGGTGTAGCATGGCCGGGGTTCGCAAAGTATATCTCAAGCGGAATGCGAAAGAGGGACATCACAAGTAGCAACACGGTGGAGGGCAGCACCTACGTAGGCGACATGCTGATCGCAGACAAAAACATGAGAACGCTGCGATCGATTCCGCAGAGACGGCAGGCGAAGGAGAAACAGGCGGCGGCCATAGCAACAGCATACATCAGCTTGAATACTACTTTGCCGGAGCTTTCAAACGACGAAATACCCGACATGATAGCTGACAGGATGAATGAGGTCCAAGGTATAAGGCAGCGTGTGGCACACAGACCAGTGCATAGAAAACTCGTAATCGTCTTGCGGTTCAACGGTGACATCGTCAAAGCAGGGCTTCCATGGTGCAGCACGCTAGACTGGGAGGACTACGTCGCTGAGCTCACAGGAGGAAAGCAGAAGATGTCATACATAGTCCAATGTGAGGACAAAGGCTCGTTTTCGCTGCACATCACCCTCCACGAGGACGAACATGCTATAGTGACAAGCATCGCAACGAAGTTTCGTGCAAAGCTCGGCCTGGAGTTTCGCCCTGCCCAGCTCAGCAACGAGGTTGTCTTGACCCCCTGTGCTGCTGGGCTTCTGTACTGCACAGGGATCGCCTGTTCCTTGTACTCCATCATGGCTGTGAAAAAAGCGTTTTTATCAGGAAGCCAGTCAGATGAAGAGTTCCGATTGGTGATTTTCGACATTGCTTCGCAAGATGAGCATGTTCACATGAACGACGAGCGCAAGACTATTCTCCAGAAGCGTAAGCAGGAGGTGGCAAGGCTGCGCGAGGAGAACATGACCGAGGACGAGAAAAGAAAGCGACAGGTAGAGGAAACACGGAAAAGCTTACGCTCCATGTGAAAAAAAAAAAAAAAGAAGAAGAAAAAAAAAGATTTTTTTTGTTTTGTTTTCTTCTTTCTCATCTGTTTATATTACCTCTCTTTATACCTCTCTTTTTCTTTTTCTTCTTTTTATAAACTATCCAAACAAACCCCCCCCCCCCCCCCCCCCCCAGGGGCATGGACCTACCTGTAGATGTCGTGAAGCACATTCTGCAGTACCTGCCCCTAATCGAAATAGGGAGGGCTGGGGGCGTTGCTAAAGTCTGGTTTCGGGCGTCTCGTGAGCCGGGTTTTTGGAAGGTTCTTTCGCTCAGGAACAAGTGGGTGAACCGTGACAAAAGAGTTCTGTTCGATTACAAGCGGTACTACGGGGTGGCGAGGCTGAGGGCAGCAGAGGTGGTCGAACTGAAACCATCTTTGAAGAGCAAGGCCGATGCCACACTGCTAAAGTCCATCACAGGGGCTTGCCCCAACGTCACCGAGCTCTGCATCACTGGCTGCATACACGTTTCGGATTCGGTGTTGGTGTCTTTCCTATCATCAACATCAAACTTATCCACGTTAAAAGCGGGAAGTTGCTGGAAAACAGCCGATCTAAAGATGCATCACTTCTCTTCTACAACTCTCCTTCGCGCCTTGCCAGGCGTACCGCTGCTCTCAAGGTTGGACATCTCAGGTTGGGGAATCACTGATGTGGGCGTCCAGACCATCGTCAACAATTGTAAAGGGCTGAGGGCGCTATCGATTGAAGGCTGTGTTCTTCTCACGCCCTGGGCTTTCACTATCCTCTCGGATTCTGTCTTTTTGTCCTTCTTAGATATTTCGCGTGTATTCCTAACCTCGG
Organism: Diplonema japonicum; assembly: GCA_964019335.1. NCBI lineage: Eukaryota > Euglenozoa > Diplonemea > Diplonemida > Diplonemidae > Diplonema > Diplonema japonicum. Next base: position 287,697 of record OZ025748.1, read on the forward strand.
AGCACTGGGTGTCTCTCAGCACCTCCCCGCCCCCCCGTCTCTCCACCTTGCTGGCAGCTCACTGCGTGGCACACAAACCATCGTTCCTTAAACTGTCCTCGCTCGGTGTGACTATTCACATTCCCAATGCGACGAGCAATCGCACAATGCTCCAGAAGATAGCCGGCAAGAACCCACTGATCTCAACCTGCCCCCAGCAGGCCGAGGCTGCCCTTGACGCCTGTTTCCAGTATTAAGGGCGTGAGCGGACGTTTAACATCTCTCTTTCGTGTGCTTTCTTCCCCTCCCCTTGCCCCTCCTCTTAAAATAGTTTAGCAAAGGTAGCAAATAGCTTTTCCTCTTTCGGAAAAGAACAAAAACAAAAATGGGAGCCGACATGTCAACGATGATCATCACGTGCAACAAGAAGGCATACCTCGATGCACCTGCTTCGTGGGCCTACGCGCAGATGAGCGACGCGCGGGTGTGGTTCGCTGCCTACTCGGAGCACGACGACAGCCCTGTGGTGAACCTGCACGGCCCGACCATCAAAGCAGGGTGTGAGTTCGATGCGGTGAAGAAGGTGAAGGTTCAGCAGCAGAAGACGAGCGGGAACTACAGAACAACGTGGATGGAGATGAGGGATGTTTCGGTGGAGCTGAAGCTGGAAGAGGCAACACCGGACTCCTACGTGAAGTTCTGGGGGAAGGAAACCTGGGTCGACTCCGACAGCAAGGTGGGCGACCCTTATGTTCTTGAGTTCAGGATCAACCCCTTGTCCCCAAGCACGTGCGAAGTCGAGGCCACTATGATATTTTCCAACTCCAGTGCCTGCCTCATCCCGTGTGTCCTGCTCTGCGGGAGTTGCATCAAAAGTGCCGCTCAGGGGAAGATGGGCGGGGCTCAGATCAAATTGAAGAAGATCCTTGACGGTAAGATGAAAAAGGGAGGTCAGGGCATGCGCTAGAAAATTATCTTTTTTCCCGCTTTTAACAGCCACGTCAGGCACCAGACAGCAACCGCTGAACGGTGACCGATTAGTGTGGATTTCTTCTTGAACAGTGAGCACCCCCATGCACACTGTAACTTTATCGATTTTTCTTTTTTTTTTTACTTACCCTTTCAACGTTTTTCAAAAAAAAAAAAAAAAAAAAGAATTGATTTCACCGAAAATGAAAACTTTTTTTTTTGCCTCGATCGCAAGCTTATGGAGAGAACCATTGGCTCACACTGGTCGTCTCTCCGACTGGTCCCCCCCCTATCAAATCTTTCGTAGAATCCCCACGCCCCCTACCCAGTTTGTTGTGTGAGTGAGGCCATGCCCCCACAATATTCTCCCAACGAACGGAAGAAATAGCGGACGAATGAAATATTATTTACCTTTTAGAAATTCATACATGTGCCCACGGGCACTTACACCAAATGGGCTCTTCCCAGTGGGTGTATGGAAAGACCTTTTTATTTCCCGCTTTTTTTTTTTTTTTTCTTTTTTTTTTTTCCACCTCCCTTTTTAATTACTTTGCCAAAAAAAAAAAATGGATATTTTAAAATTTTTATATTGGGAGAAAAAGTACCCCCCTAAGTGCTGTGAATTGCTCAAGATCACCCCCCCCCCCCCCCCTTTGGTTCTTGATATTGTTCAACGATCTATCTGTGCCCTCCCACTTCTTCAGTTGGAATGTGGAAGCATCTTGTTCTGAGCACCACATCGGCCTTAAGACTTAAGTGCTGGTCGCGCCTCTCCCAAATAATAAGAAAGAAGAATTTTTTTTTTTAAAAAAAAGAAGAGGAAAAGAAAGTTTTATCTCATATTTGGTTGTGTTTGTTGCTTTCTTACTCCAGCTTCTCTAGCCTCAATCTTGTGTATTTTTTTTTGCTTTTTTTTTGTCTTTCTTACGCAGAATTATTCGTCCCTTCAATGTGCAGGAGAGTCTCGCCCTTCTTTCCTTTCCTTTCCTTTCCTTTTATAGGTCTCTATCTCCCTCTTATTTTCTTCTTATTTTTTTCGGCAACACGAGTGCGGCGTCGCTCTTGGCGCTCCGCCTGCCATGAGGTTCGAAGGAACTACCTGAACTGAACCCAACTAGGCGCTGATCGGACACCACGCACACTGCAGTGGGCTGTTGCTGACACTTCTCCCCATCATTCGAATATTTCTTTTTTTTGTTTTACTGCTGCCACACCCTTTATTGAAGGATTTCCTTAGTAGTCAAATGAGGACGATGTCTGTTGTGATGCTTGCCCTGCTTGCGGGGTCCGCGCAGGGTCTGTCTGTGGAGTACGTGAACGCGAACGCGAGGACGATGTTCAAGGCCTTCAAGACGGACTACAGCAAGGTGTACACCTCTGTTGTGGAGGAGGAGAGGAGGTTCGCGATCTTCTCGGAGAACCTGATGAAGGCGGCGAGGTACGAGATGGAGCAGACGCACGGGGCCACCTTCGGGGTGAACGCCTTCTCCGACCTCTCGGCCGAGGAGTTCAAGGGGCGCCACAACCTGAGGGTCCCGAAGAAGACTGGTCCTCCTGCTGCCCCTGTTTCTGTGACGGGTCCCACTGAGGTTGATTGGAGGACGAAGGGTGCTGTTACCCATGTGAAGAACCAGGCTCAGTGTGGAAGGTGTTTAAAAAAACGAATAAATAAATAAATAAATAAAAATAAACAAAAAAAAATAATTCTTTTTTTTTCATTTTTTTTTTCACAGCTGCTGGGCCTTCTCTACAACTGGAGGGATCGAGGGTCAGTGGTTCCTTTCAGGTCAGACCCTGACCTCGCTGTCTGAACAGGAGCTTGTGTCGTGCGACAAGAACGACGACGGGTGCAACGGGGGTCTCATGGACAACGCCTTCAAGTGGCTTCTGTCTGCGCACAGCGGTCAGGTGGTGACGGAGGCCTCGTACCCTTACACCTCGGGTGGCGGGAACAGCGGGTCGTGCCAAGAGGTGTCTGGGAAGGCGGTGGGGGCCACCATAAAGGGCTACAAGGACATCGCGCACGACGAGACCTCGATGGCGACCTTCGTCGGTGTCAGCGGTCCCCTCTCCATCGCTGTGGACGCGCAGAAGTGGCAGACCTACACCGGTGGGGTCCTCTCCAACTGCTGCGGGATCTTCGGGTGCCAGCTGGACCACGGCGTCCTCATCGTCGGCTACGCCCCCGAGTACTGGATCATCAAGAACTCCTGGGGTCCCAGCTGGGGCGAGAACGGCTACATCCGCGTCAAGAGGGGCGACAACGAGTGCGGCCTCAACGAGTCCCCTTGCTCCTCGGAGATCTGAGATGGGTGAACTTGAAAGAGTGGTTTTTTAAGAGAAAACAAAAATTGTTAAACTCTTAATTCAATCCGTGTACTCCTTTCCCCCCCTACCTACTATTTTTTCTTTTCCATTTTCTTTTTTTTTTTCTCTTTCTCTCTTTGATCTTTCCTGTTTGAAATGCTTCTAACAAGTAAAACGTGGTGGCTGCAGCACAGCTTCCGTCCGAATCTCATTAATTTAAAAACAAGAGTGCTTCCTTTGTTACATGTTTGTGTCCCTTTTTTTCCTCTTTATTTATTCGTTTTCCTTGTGTTCCCCGCTGTATCTACCACACACAGGACCAGGCTGGGCTTGAGCTGCACACCGCACGCATCAAGGTCACGACGCAGAACGCAGAAGAAGCTACAGCGTCAACAGACCCGCAAACCCGATGTGCACATCCAACAGAAATGGTCCAGCAAGATGCTGGGAAGAAGTCTTTTTTAAAAGTTGTTTTACCACCACCCCCCCCGCAGGAGCCACTAAGGACCTGGCTCTTCCATAGCCTTGTCCACAGAGCAAATGCGGAGACCGTGGTCGGGAGAAGTACGGACACTAGTAGGAGCCATTGAAGGGTGCCTCTCGCCTGAAGAGGTCAGCACCTGGAGGAGTCGCTCTGAAAAGGAAACGCGTTTCCTTAAGTATCTGAAAAATAAGGAATCGGAAACGTTTCCCCGTTTCTTGCCAGCATAGCCTGGGGGGGGGGGGGGGGGGTGATTCGGTTCACAACCAAAAAAAAGGAAAACATAAAGCTGTCGTTGCTACCAAGCGGGTGCTGCATGGCAGGTCTGGGAATCCTTTCTAAGGTTCCTGTATGACACAGCAATGCAACGAGGTAACCCTACTTTGGTTTAAATGTCTTAACCGGGCTGCGAGAATTAAAAAAAAAAAAAAAAAAAAAAAAAAAAAAAAAAAAAAAAAAAAAAAAAACAAAACAAAACAAAACAAAACAAAACAAAAACCACGTAACAAAAATAACAAAATCAAAAAATCAATTTAAACTCCAACCCATCCACACGAAAACCCAGACACACCCATCCCAAATGAGTAGTATGTAGAACTTTACTATTTTTCTTTTCCACCTGTAATCAAGTAAATGGTGCTTGTGCAGGGTGCCCCCACCGGCTTCCTTTAAATCATCGAATTTCCATTTTCTTCTCCTTTCTCTCTTTGATTCCTGTTTGAAATACTTCTAACAAGTAAAACGTGGCGGCTGTGGCACAGCTTCCGTCCGATTTCATTAATTAAAAAAACAAGATTGCTTCCTTTTGTTACATGTTTGTGTCCCTTTTTTTTCCTCTTTGTGTTTCCCGCCGTATTTACCACACTCAGGATCCTTGGGGGGAATCTTCAAAAGAAAATGAATCGAGTAGCTGTGTCCATGGTGGCCATTATGGCAACCTTGCCGCCCACCCAAGCGGCCAGTCCGGGGAACTGTCCCAACGTGCAGTTTAGTTCAAGTGGAGCAGACACCTTGACATGTGATTATTTGAACAAATGCCCGAACTGCAACATGAACTGCAATGCGAACCAGAAATGCACCACAAAGTGTACCGCTGACAGGGCATGCGAGAGAGCGACTCTGAACTGCCCTGACGGGAAGGATTGTGTTGTGAAGTGCGAATGGGACAACGCATGCACCGATATGACAGTGAACTGCCCGACAACGGGAAAATGTTTGATCACCTGCGCCAACCAATGGGCATGCAAGGGTATGAAAATCCGGCAACGCGGCGGCGGGGGCCAGCTGGACCTGAAGTGCAACGGACACAACTCTTGCACCAACGCCAACGTTGTGTGCCCGACAAGCGGGGCGAAGTGCACAATAGGTTGCCCCGAGCAGAACTCGTGCAGCACCATGACTGTGACAGCAGCGGGGACGTCCCCCCTCGACATGGATTGCAAAAGCACCCGTGCGTGCTTCAAGAGCACCATCACCTGCCCCGCCTCGGCCGACTGCAACGTACAGTGTGAAAGTCCTGAGAACTCCTGCCTCCAAATGAAGGTCAAGCCAGAGAAGAAGCAGCCTTCAAACACCCCGCAGACAGGCACCGTCACCGTTACCTGCAAGAACAACAACGACTGCCGCTTCGCGAAGCTCGACTGCGGCTACGCGGCCAGCTGCAAGATGACGTGCACCGGGAACTACGCCTGCGAGGAGGTCGAGATGAAGTGCACCAACTCCGGGACATGCATCCAGAGATGCTCGTATCACAAGTCTTGCAGCAGAGTAAAGGTGTTGCATTCCTATGGCGCTGCCACCGGTGGTGAGACACGCCTTCTATGCGAGACTGAATCGGCATGCGAAACATCTCAACTGACCTGCAAGGCCAACAGGGAATGCAACAGAAAGTGCCGTGGCCACCGTGGATGCTTCGATTCTACTTTCGACTGTTCCCAGTCTGGGGTCGAACGGTGCTCGCAGGACTGCCGCGGGGGCGAATGGGTCTGCCAGACGACCATGAAGTGCCCCTCCGAACCTTACAAATGCGAGTCGACCTGTGTCGGCGACAACGCCTGCAAGGGGTCCCTCACAGGGCACGCCTACCCGACGTACTGCCAGCAAACAGGGTCCAAACCTCCTTGTGACAACGGCTACCAGAATGCAGCTGATAAGACCACGGAGGCACCCACCCCGTCACCGGGCACTGATGCCCCGCCCACAGCGGTGCCTACCACACCACAACCTGCTACATCTTCCCCTGTCACCTCCTCTGTTCCCACGCCAGCGCCAGCAATTTCCGTTCCTGCAACAGGTGTGCCTATAACAAATGCTCCCCTGACCGGAGTTCCAGCCACCAGCGTGCCAGAAACAGCTTTTCCTGCCTCACAACCACCTGTCACCTTTGGCAAACCCTACTTTTGTTCCTGTGACACTATCACCAACAGATGCACCGGCCACGAACCCTCCGATGACCTTCCAGCCTGCTGTGGGTGGCACAGCGACACCGAAGACGTTTGCTCCTGTCACAGGTGCAGCGGACACAAGTGCACCTGACACAGATGCTGCAGTTACGCCCGCTCCGCCTTCTGGAAAGGCGCTGACGGGGAGTGCGAAGGACAAGGTGAACGGGGCGACGTCTGTGTCTTCAGGAACTGCGTTGCTGTCCGGGGCAGGTGCCGGTGCGATAGCGAGAGTTGCTGTCTTGAAGGACCTGGGCTGCGAGGTGGAGGACGTGGACATCGACGAGGACGAGACTCTGGACTGGGAGTTCCACCCTACAGGGCTGGGCGTCGGGAACTCGCCACGGAAGTACCTGTTCGGTGCGGTTGTGATGAACCCTGTGCTCATCCTGGGGATCCTCACCTTGCTGGCGGGCCTCGCCGCTTGCCTAAAATTCTGCAAGGGGTTGCCGACCTGGGGGGCGGCGCTTGGCGCTGTGAAGGCTCCCGGTTTGATCTTCATCCCGTTCCTGTTCCTGGTGCAGGGGACGTCTTTGATCTCGGCACGTGTGGCGTTCTTCCCCGGGAACGGGTTGGGAACCTTCGAGGTCGGGCTGGCGTGGGTCGTGCTTATCATATGCATCACGTCTCCGGGGGTGCTGTACGCAGGGGTGCTGCGGAGGGTGCACACGGAGGCCTGCATGATCCCCGACGCAAGGCTGCACCCCGACGACCCACTGGTGAAGAGGCTGTGTGCGACAAGCGGTGCACCGAAGGTAAATGCCTACACAGGTGTCACGGCGGTGTTGTACAAGCTGGCCTTCGGGGACAGGATCTGGGTGTCGAGCGACGCGGGGAGCTTCTTCGCAGACATGTATGGAGGCGCCTTCGACTCGTTCAAGCCCGGGGCGGTGGTGTGGTTCCCCTGTCTGGAGATCATGGTGATGGTCATCCTGTCGATGCTGGCGGCATGGAGGCCGACGAAGGGGATGGCGTGCGATACGAGGAATATCTTCATCTGCTGCTTGTTCGCAGGGTTCTTCTTCACCATCGTTATAAAACGCCCGTACCTGTCGGTGTTCGACAACTTTGTGGCGGTCCTGCTGTCCTTCTGCATGTTCCTGTCGGTTCTGCTGATGACGACGGGGCTGTGGATGCAGCTGCATTCGGAGTCCTTCCCGTTCCTGTCCTCTGCTTACATCCTGCTCTCCACCGCTTACATTGTCCTCTTCAAGGCGGTCTGGGATATGGTCGTCTACTTCATTGACATCTACATAGGCCGCCGCCAGTCGGCAAGAACTCTTGCAAGGGAATCTGCTAACTCATCGAACCACAGCATACCGGAGATGAGCATGGAGATTATGATTTACGTGACACTCCCTAACAGGGTGCCTGATCAGATTGAGATATTGGACCCTATATCCGATACGGTGAGCCTTCATACCAGCAGTTCGTATACCTCCATTGGTTTCAACGAGAAGAATGGTCAGTTCAGGATTTGAAGAGGGGGTAACAACAGTTTTTTTTTCTTCCTTCCCCCTTCAGTGGGGGGAGTTGCATATGAAAACACGAAAAGAAAAAGCAGAATACAAAAAAAAAAGAGGGGGGAAAGAAGAGTAAGGAGGAAAAGAAATTGGAAAGCCATCTCTTTTTTTTTGAAAACTTCCCTAAATTTCTTGCTTTGTCCCCCCCCCCCCCCTTTATTTCATCCCCAGAATATTCGCTCGCCCTTCTCCCCCTTCTTTTTTTCTCAGGCGTCCTGCCACGTAGGTACCCTTAAAAACTTTTTTGTTTTACTGCTGCCACACCCTTTATTGAAGGATTTCCTTAGTAGTCAAATGAGGACGATGTCTGTTGTGATGCTTGCCCTGCTTGCGGGGTCCGCGCAGGGTCTGTCTGTGGAGTACGTGAACGCGAACGCGAGGACGATGTTCAAGGCCTTCAAGACGGACTACAGCAAGGTGTACACCTCTGTTGTGGAGGAGGAGAGGAGGTTCGCGATCTTCTCGGAGAACCTGATGAAGGCGGCGAGGTACGAGATGGAGCAGACGCACGGGGCCACCTTCGGGGTGAACGCCTTCTCCGACCTCTCGGCCGAGGAGTTCAAGGGGCGCCACAACCTGAGGGTCCCGAAGAAGACTGGTCCTCCTGCTGCCCCTGTTTCTGTGACGGGTCCCACTGAGGTTGATTGGAGGACGAAGGGTGCTGTTACCCATGTGAAGAACCAGGCTCAGTGTGGAAGGTGTTTAAAAAAACGAATAAATAAATAAATAAATAAAAATAAACAAAAAAAAATAATTCTTTTTTTTTCATTTTTTTTTTCACAGCTGCTGGGCCTTCTCTACAACTGGAGGGATCGAGGGTCAGTGGTTCCTTTCAGGTCAGACCCTGACCTCGCTGTCTGAACAGGAGCTTGTGTCGTGCGACAAGAACGACGACGGGTGCAACGGGGGTCTCATGGACAACGCCTTCAAGTGGCTTCTGTCTGCGCACAGCGGTCAGGTGGTGACGGAGGCCTCGTACCCTTACACCTCGGGTGGCGGGAACAGCGGGTCGTGCCAAGAGGTGTCTGGGAAGGCGGTGGGGGCCACCATAAAGGGCTACAAGGACATCGCGCACGACGAGACCTCGATGGCGACCTTCGTCGGTGTCAGCGGTCCCCTCTCCATCGCTGTGGACGCGCAGAAGTGGCAGACCTACACCGGTGGGGTCCTCTCCAACTGCTGCGGGATCTTCGGGTGCCAGCTGGACCACGGCGTCCTCATCGTCGGCTACGCCCCCGAGTACTGGATCATCAAGAACTCCTGGGGTCCCAGCTGGGGCGAGAACGGCTACATCCGCGTCAAGAGGGGCGACAACGAGTGCGGCCTCAACGAGTCCCCTTGCTCCTCGGAGATCTGAGATGGGTGAACTTGAAAGAGTGGTTTTTTAAGAGAAAACAAAAATTGTTAAACTCTTAATTCAATCCGTGTACTCCTTTCCCCCCCTACCTACTATTTTTTCTTTTCCATTTTCTTTTTTTTTTTCTCTTTCTCTCTTTGATCTTTCCTGTTTGAAATGCTTCTAACAAGTAAAACGTGGTGGCTGCAGCACAGCTTCCGTCCGAATCTCATTAATTTAAAAACAAGAGTGCTTCCTTTGTTACATGTTTGTGTCCCTTTTTTTCCTCTTTATTTATTCGTTTTCCTTGTGTTCCCCGCTGTATCTACCACACACAGGACCAGGCTGGGCTTGAGCTGCACACCGCACGCATCAAGGTCACGACGCAGAACGCAGAAGAAGCTACAGCGTCAACAGACCCGCAAACCCGATGTGCACATCCAACAGAAATGGTCCAGCAAGATGCTGGGAAGAAGTCTTTTTTAAAAGTTGTTTTACCACCACCCCCCCCGCAGGAGCCACTAAGGACCTGGCTCTTCCATAGCCTTGTCCACAGAGCAAATGCGGAGACCGTGGTCGGGAGAAGTACGGACACTAGTAGGAGCCATTGAAGGGTGCCTCTCGCCTGAAGAGGTCAGCACCTGGAGGAGTCGCTCTGAAAAGGAAACGCGTTTCCTTAAGTATCTGAAAAATAAGGAATCGGAAACGTTTCCCCGTTTCTTGCCAGCATAGCCTGGGGGGGGGGGGGGGGGTGATTCGGTTCACAACCAAAAAAAAGGAAAACATAAAGCTGTCGTTGCTACCAAGCGGGTGCTGCATGGCAGGTCTGGGAATCCTTTCTAAGGTTCCTGTATGACACAGCAATGCAACGAGGTAACCCTACTTTGGTTTAAAATGTCTTGACCGGGCTGCGAGAATTTTAAAAAAAAAAAAAAAAAAAAAAAGCAAAAAAAAAAAACCACGTAACAAAAAAATAACAAAATTCAAAAAAAAATCAACCCATCCAACAACACGAAAACCCAGATACACACCCCCCCATCCCAAATGAGTAGTGTAGAACTGAAGGAAGTGGTGCTGCAGCTGAACGGAAACGAAGAGAACGCCAGCGAAATAATCCTAGAAAACGAAAATGGAATGCGTGCCGTTATACTCTCATACGGTGCGGCACTATGCGAGGTTCAGGTGGAGAACGTCGCGGGGAAGAAGCTGGATGTCACGCTCGGCTTCGACAAGCCTGAAGACTACACCAGACAGGACAACCCCTTCTTCGGCTCCACCGTAGGCAGGGTCGCGGGCAGAATCCAAAACGGAAGATTCCGCATCCCGGGCCGATCAGAAGAGGTCATTCTATCCCCCTGCGACGCTCCATTCATCAACAAGACAGCAAACCTCCACGGAGGGCCCGACGGCTTCAACAAACGAAACTGGACAGTCTCAGGACACTCAGCAGACAATGGGTCCGCAGCTGTCGCACTGGCACTAACAAGCCCGAACCTTGACCAAGGCTTCCCTGGCCAGCTGACCGCTACTGTAACATACACTCTAACACCTGAAAACGATTTGGAAATTTGCTTCGATGCGAATTCCACAGAAGACACCGTTTGCAGCATGACAAACCACGCTTATTGGAACCTTGCAGGGCACGATAAACCAGAAAGCATGAAGGACCATGAAGTTAAAATTTTCAGCACGAAATATCTGCCCACCAAAGCGGGCATCTACACAGGTGAAGTCCGTGATGTACTGAAGGGCTCCGTGCACGATCTGACAGAGGGGAAACGCTTTGAAGAAGCGGCGCAAGGAATGTTGAAGGAAGACCCCGAGTTCCCCCACGGTGATGCGTACATAGCACAACACACTGATAAGGTTTGCCGCCCCGTTGCTTCCCTCTTCAGCCCTTCTTCTGGTATTCAAATGACCGTCAGCACCACGGAGCCTGTTATACAAACGTACTATGCTTCTATCCTTGATGTTAAGGATGGGAAGGGCAAGATGGACTACCCGCCTTACTCGGCTATGTGTATCGAGCCGCAGGGCTATGCGGACTCCGTGAGCGACCCACTTCCATCCGACCCTGTGCGTGCGGCCTTTTGCGAAAAGTTCGGACATACTTTGCTGTTGAAGAAAGGGGAGGCGTACAAGCACAAAACGGTCTGGCCTTTTCTTTTTATTTTTTTAATTTTTTTATTTTTTTTTATGGAGAGGGAGGGAAAAAAAAACTTTTTGTCAGGTATACTCGTTTGCTATAGTCGAACCAAGCAGTCCCTGACTGAAATAAAAAATAAAAAAGAGGGGGGGGGGGAATAGTGTGGGAGGGAAGACAAAAAAGAAGAGAAAAAGAATACGGTGGGGGGGGGGGGGGGGGGGGTACTCTCTAACACGTAAGAACAAAAAGGGACGTTATTATTTTCTTTTTTGCTTTTGTTTTGCTCGCCACGGTTGTTACATTTTTCCCTCCTCCCCTTCCACATTCAAGAAGAAAAAAAAAAAGAAAAAAAAAAAAAAAAAAAAAGAAAAAAAAAAAAAAAAAAAACAGGTATCTAAACCCTTCCCCTTCTCCTGTCTCCCTTTCTTTCAACAAAAAACAAAAACAAAAATGGGAGCCGACATGTCAACGATGATCATCACGTGCAACAAGAAGGCATACCTCGATGCACCTGCTTCGTGGGCCTACGCGCAGATGAGCGACGCGCGGGTGTGGTTCGCTGCCTACTCGGAGCACGACGACAGCCCTGTGGTGAACCTGCACGGCCCGACCATCAAAGCAGGGTGTGAGTTCGATGCGGTGAAGAAGGTGAAGGTTCAGCAGCAGAAGACGAGCGGGAACTACAGAACAACGTGGATGGAGATGAGGGATGTTTCGGTGGAGCTGAAGCTGGAAGAGGCAACACCGGACTCCTACGTGAAGTTCTGGGGGAAGGAAACCTGGGTCGACTCGAACAGCAAGGTGGGCGACCCTTATGTTCTTGAGTTCAGGATCAACCCCTTGTCCCCAAGCACGTGCGAAGTCGAGGCCACTATGACATTTTCCAACTCCAGTGCCTGCCTCATCCCGTGCGTCCTGCTCTGCGGGAGTTGCATCAAAAACGCCGCTCAGGGGAAGATGGGCGGGGCTCAGATCAAATTGAAGAAGATCCTTGACGGTAAGATGAAAAAGGGAGGTCAGGGCATGCGCTAGAAAAAAAAAAAAGGAAAAAAAAAAAAAAAAAAAAAAAGCAAAAAAAAAAAATCGTGGTGAGATAATAAGGGGCGTCTTATAAAGACCTGCTTTTAACTCATAAATATTTTTTTTTTTTTGTGGTTTTTTTTTTTTCTTTTTTTTTTTTTCTTTTTTTTGTGGTTTTTTTTTTTTTTTTTTTGCCAACGTTTTTATTAAATAATTCACTTCACTGGAAAAAAAAAAGAAGAAAAAAAAAGAAGAAGAGGAGAAAAAAAAAAAGTCTTTTTTTTTTCCTCCCACGAGCTAATGGAGAAAACCATTGGTTCACACCTATCGCCCACTTGAAAGGCTCACTGGCGGCAGGCCGACACTCGTTGACGCCATGGGGTCTTCTTCTGTGTGGGCATCAACCGAACAGATCAGAATTCACCCTTCCCCTCCAAAGAAAAGAAAAAGAAGAGAATAACAGAAATTCTAGCCCAGTTTGTTGTGTGAGTGAGGCCTACCCCCACAATATTCTCACAACGAAAAAAGAAAAAAGAAAAATATCAGATTATTCGAAAGTTATATTTGAAAAAAAAAAAAAAAAAAAAAAGCCTTTATTTCCCTGTAATCCACTTACCGGTGATAAAAAAAGAAAACTTGAAATGAGGGAGAAATCACTGCAAAATGCAAAAAAACTTTTTTTTCCTTACTTTAAAAAATCCATGAATGTACCCCCCCCCCCCCCCCCCCCCCGGAAGGTGAATAAGGAGAGAAAGCACAGTAAAGGGTGTTCCTTCTTTCTCACTTTTTTTTTCCCTTTCCTTTCCCAGTGGGGTATATGGTACACACACTTTTTTGTTTTTGTCTTCCCCCCCACTTTACCTAACATTCTTACCTACTCATGTAGAGGGATGTAGCTTGACTTTCTTTTCTTTTTTCTCCCCCCCCTCCCCCTCCCTCCCATCCGCTTTTATTTCCTTTTGTTTTTTGGTGAAGTTAAACACACGAAGCAGAGAAGGAGACAAGCATCATGCTGTGTAGAAATGGGTTAGGCAAGTGTCCTCTCCCCATACCTACCTACATGGCGCATGCAGTGTGCTAAAAATCACCCTCCCCAAGAGGAAAACGTTACTGTTTTTTTTTTTCTTTTTTTTTCTTTTTTTTTTTTATCTTTCTAATCCAAATGCAACAACACGGGCGAAAAAAGAGAGGAAAAAAAAAAAAAAAAAGGAAAAGAAAAAAAGGTGAGGGAGAAATGACAACCTGAAGCTTAAATACTTCATATGGAACCTATGGTGTTCTTGTTTTTTTTTTTGTTTTTTTTTCCCTCCTTCATTCTGCCACTGGACACAGCGTTACATGCTGAGATCCAGTGCCTTACCCCTACTATGGGAGGGGTGTTGAATAATGGAGTAGTGTCTGAAATGTATGCGTGACCACCGTTTTTTTTTTCTGTTTTTTTTCTTCTGTTTTTTTTTTTTTCCTTCACACATTTAAATTTTATGAACATTTATTTCCCTTGAAAGAGAAAAAAAAACAGCATGTTTTCGTGATGTCATATAATTCGCTTTTATTTCTTTTTTTTTTTTTTTTTGTTTTTTGTGAAGAAACACAACATTTCCCCTCCGTTTTTTTTTTTTTTTTTTTTTTTTTTTTTTTGTTTCTCTCCTTTTTTTTTTCTTAGCCCTTTTTATTTACTTTTTTCTTATTCTTCCGCCAACCCAACCAACCCACAGAAAGCTAAAGCCTACAGCGACATGTGTGCCTCGTGCGTGATACCTGCTTGTCCCCGAAATCCCCCTTGGTACCAACAAGAACACGGGCTGGAGAAGAAGTACTTCACCAAACCAAGAAGTTAGTCGCCCTGTCTGTCTCCACAAAGTTCCGGTCTCCTTAACCCCTATGTGTAAAGATCACTTTAAGACAGGGCAACATAACAAAAGAAAAAATAAAAAAAAATGAACGATATGACAGTGTTCGTGAAGATGGGAGGCGGGGTTCACGATGTGGAAGTGTCGGGGAAGGAGACGGTGGGGATCCTGTACAAGAAGGCGGGGTGTGCTGCTGGTTTACTCGAAGGCAAGTTCGAACTGGTTTGGGAGGGCGAGGTCCTGGACAGGAACGGGGGTGAAGATATCCAGGAACTCGGGCTCGTGGAGGGCAGCGTGGTCCATGTGGAGGCGAAGATGAGAACCGTTCAGCTGGAGGAGCTTGAGAGCTCAGAAGTGGTTTCAGAGCTTGAGGAGCTTGTGAGAGCTGACCCTGAGCTGGTTCTGGTGGTGGAGGTGGGGAACTCGCCAGCTGTCGAAGTCTTGTCCATGAAGAAGACGGTCCTTCCTTCCGGACTTCGGTTCCTCGTTGTCACCGACTCCACAGGCTGTGTTACAAGGATAGGCTCTGAATTTCTTGAAGAGTGCGACCACCTGACGTCTGTTGATCTCATCCTCCCCAATGTTTCCACCATTGATGATTTCTTTTTATATGAGTGCAAAAAGCTAGAAACCATCAACTTGAATGCGATGACCAATCTTTCTTCTATTGGTGATTACTTCTTGTCTGGGTGCGTAAAACTAGAAACCATCAACTTGAATGCGATGACCAATCTTTCTTCTATTGGTGATTACTTCTTGTATGGGTGCGTAAAACTAGAAACCATCAACTTGAATGCGTTGACCAATCTTTCTTCCATTGGTCATAACTTCTTGGAGAAGTGCAAAAAACTAGAAACCATCAACTTGAATGCGATGACCAATCTTTCTTCTATTGGTGATGGCTTCTTGTTTGGGTGCGAAAAACTAGAAACCATCAACTTGAATGCGATGACCAATCTTTCTTCCATTGGTCATAACTTCTTGGAGAAGTGCAAAAAACTAGAAACCATCAACTTGAATGCGATGACCAATCTTTCTTCCATTGGTGATGGCTTCTTGTTTGGGTGCGAAAAACTAGAAACCATCAACTTGAATGCGATGACCAATCTTTCTTCCATTGGTCATAACTTCTTGTATGGGTGCGAAAAACTAGAAACCATCGACTTGAATGCGATGACCAATCTTTCTTCTATTAGTGATAGCTTCTTGTCTGGGTGCGTAAAACTAGAAACCATCAACTTGAATGCGTTGACCAATCTTTCTTCTATTGGTGATAGCTTCTTGGAAGGGTGCAAAAAACTAGAAACCATCAACTTGAATGCGATGACCAATCTTTCTTCTATTGGTGATCGCTTCTTGGAAGGGTGCGAAAAACTAGAAACCATCGACTTGAATGCGATGACCAATCTTTCTTCCATTGGTCATTGCTTCTTGTCTGGGTGCAAAAAACTAGAAACCATCAACTTGAATGCGATGACCAATCTTTCTTCTATTGGTGATTACTTCTTGTATGGGTGCGTAAAACTAGAAACCATCAACTTGAATGCGATGACCAATCTTTCTTCCATTGGTCATAACTTCTTGTATGGGTGCGAAAAACTAGAAACCATCGACTTGAATGCGATGACCAATCTTTCTTCTATTAGTGATAGCTTCTTGTCTGGGTGCGAAAAACTAGAAACCATCGACTTGAATGCGTTGACCAATCTTTCTTCTATTGGTGATAGCTTCTTGTTTAGGTGCAAAAAACTAGAACCCATCGACTTGAATGCGATGACCAATCTTTCTTCTATTGGTGATAGCTTCTTGGAAGGGTGCAAAAAACTAGAAACCATCAACTTGAATGCGATGACCAATCTTTCTTCCATTGGTGATCGCTTCTTGTTTGGGTGCAAAAAACTAGAAACCATCGACTTGAATGCGATGACCAATCTTTCTTCCATTGGTCATTGCTTCTTGTCTGGGTGCAAAAAACTAGAAACCATCAACTTGAATGCGATGACCAATCTTTCTTCTATTGGTGATCGCTTCTTGTTTGGGTGCGAAAAACTAGAAACCATCGACTTGAATACGTTGACCAATCTTTCTTCCATTGGTGATAGCTTCTTGTCTGGGTGCGTAAAACTAGAAACTGTCGACTTGAATTTAAAAAGAAAAAAAAGAAAAGTCGGTGTTTAGAAGAAGAAGAAAAAAAGAGGGGAAAAAAAGAAGAAAAAAGAACGCCCTGACGCTGAGGAACATCTTTGTGGAAAAACCAACGGAAAGCAATCCAATACCTCGAAGACACCGGGGACCTGCCCCCCTCCGCAACAACTCCACAACAACCATCTAACCTGCTGAAGTAGCATGCCGATCAGAAGGCGGCTGAGGCACTTGTCATTTAATCAGAATCCCGAGATCGCATCCCTGATCCCCAAATAGAGAGTGTACCATCCTGTTTCTCGCGGAAACAGAGAACCTACCCCCTCCCCACCACAGCACCCGACCAATCAGATGCAGCAGTGTGAAAAAAAAAAAGCCCCCCTCCCCAAACAAACAAACATTTCCCCACCCCCGATAATATGCTTAATTCCTGGTACGTGGGAGGCTCCTCTTGAGGATGTCAGTCACTTTTTCCCTTTTTTATTCGACTCTCTGTTTTCGTATGCAGTATTTATTCTTTTCCACCCCCCCCTTTTTACCTATTTTTTCGCTTCTCTACTCAAACATAAAATCATTTCAGTAGCCACCCCCGATAACGTATAATTAAGAAAAAATATGGGGGGGAAAGGATTCTGAGGTCCGGCACCCTTAGTAGTCAAAAAAAAAAAAGAAAAGAACAAAAAGTGTAAAGTGTTAAACAGCCAGCAAAGCTTGTGGAAAGAGAACACCAAGAAAAAATAAGAGAGAGAAGAAAAAAAGACCAGGACACCCCCTCCCCGGTCGTGAGAGGCCTATGGGTGTGGCACGCCATGTCACAGACCTCGCACCCTATTATCTAGTTTCCACCCTTTCCATTTTCTTTCCAATTTTAATCTTTTTACTACCCTTTCTGCTTTTCGGTCCCGGGTATGACGTTAAACTGCGTCCGCCGACGCGTCTGAACCAGCACTTCCTGGCGACCAGGCCGTCTTTTCTCTTTTCCTACTTCACTTCGTTCCGTTATTTTCATTATTCTGGCCGGGCCATGGAAGCAACCTCTGCTTAATTCCTGGTACGTGGGAGGCTCCTCTTGAGGATGTCAGTCACTTTTTATTCGACTCTCTGTTTTCGTATGCAGTATTTATTCTTTTCCACCCCCCCCTTTTTACCTATTTCTTTCGCTTCTCTACTCTAACTTAAAACCATTTCAGTTGCCTCTAACTGCACTACCTTGTGGGCGCCGTTTAGACGCAACCAGAGGCTCTGCAGGTTTTTAACTCTTAAGATTAGCTTTTAAGACTTCTCACAGCTTTGCTGTACCAACCCCAGCGACCAACAATGGGGACTTACTTCACCGTAGGTCACTCTGCAGGGTCGCATTTATGTAGACCCAAATACGAAACTGTTCTCCCCCCGTTCGTCGTTGAAAACCGAAGTTTTCGAGGGCTTTCTTCCGAAAAAAGCCCGTTTTTGATAAAATGCCTTTTGACCGCACAACTAGAGACTCCCCACCTCTACATCCTACATCCTGAGAAATCCGCTCAGCCCCTTGCACGCGAAGGGGGTCCATGCGAGACACGGCGACGGTGCGAAGGACTCGGTGATGCTTTCGATCAACAAGACGATGTGCACCGTTGGGGAGGGAGAGCTCTCCCTGGAGATGGTGTACTGGGGGGGATCGACAAGCTGTGAGGGGACGGGGCAGCTGCTGCGGCTGATCGAGGGGAAGTGCGTGGAGACGCAGCTCGGGTCGGCGCTGTTCAACGTGTCTCTGTCCTCGAGCGAGATCTGCACGATGATGCAGTTCCTGACCGACGCGTGGAAGGGGGGACTGAGGCTGAGGGGATACCTCGGCTCCAACTGCACGGGGCTGGTGACAGAGAATGGCATGATCCCGACGAAGGTCCCCTCGTGCGGGGCGGAGCCGCAGTGCAAGGGGTGCTGCGCTCTGGAACAGCAAGGGCTGCACGAAGACCGGGCAGTTCAAGAAGGTTCTGACCTCGTGCCGGAAGGTGGCGGGGTCTTGGGAGGGCGGGCTCGTGAGCACCGGCTACAGCAACGACAAGTGCACCTCTGTGGACAACACCGAGTACTACCTTGGGCTCCCGCTCTACATGAACGACGGGTCGAAGCAGCTGTGCAGCGAGACCGTTGACAGCTACCTCGGTGTCTCCATGGAGGCAGACTTCGTGGCACCCCTCACCATCGACACCTACTGCAAGTGGGTGGAGCTCAACACGAAGTTCGGTGTCGACGGCTTCCTTACTTGGAACCAGTTCAAGGAGTTTCAATTGTGACTAAATTAACCAGCTGACTGTGAAACTCCACCGTCTGCTGGACTTGTTGGGCTTTCGGGAGCCAAAATTCAATTCAATTAAGTTTCGTTCTTCAATTTTTTTTTTCTTCTTCTTTTTTTTCTTTTTTTTTTCTCAAAATAAAGGAATTCAAATCAAGCTCGATCGTGTACACCGAAGCTTGAATCATCTGTCCTTCTTTTTTTCTTCTTTTTTTTTTTCTTTTTTCTTTCTATATGAAAGGTGAGTGAAAAATTTGAATAACACTGGGGGCGGGGGGCAGGGGCCTGGTAATGGAAAATAAGGGAAGACACTGGGGAGGGAGGTGAAAAGAAAGGATAGGAGTGAAGCCAGAGTCGAGAGATTGAGTTAGAAACAATTCAGTGTCTTACATTCCTGGTTTGTTTCACGGGTGGCCCTCAACAGGGGCTTGCCCTTTTTTTCTCTTTTTTCTCTCTCTCTTTTTTTTTTTCTTTTTGCTTTCGGGAGGAATTCCTTAGAAATTATGTCACATAAGGGACAAAGTACAACCTTTTTCATGATTTCTCATTTGTTTTCTGTCTGTCTTATATGTTGTTCATATAAGCGAGACATGTATTCCTTCCTCTTATTCGGAAAAAAATAAAAAATAAAAAAAAATATATAAAATAGAGGTACTCTCTCTCCCTGTTCTTCTATTATATCCGTTCTGGACTTTTCTTTTTCGAATTTTGTGTCTTCCATTATTCTATCTTGCTTGTACTCTTCTCAGGGGAAGGGGCAGCCCGGTACACGATGGAGGTCAGCCCGCACAAGAAAAACACACGCGTGAAGGGGTCGTACCACTACTTACATTCATGCGGGAGACAGGATCAAAAGTTCTTTCCGTTCAGCGGGGTGCCGACCACCCTGAAGGTGGGGAAGGCACTGGACAAGATCTATGATGTGAGACACGAATATTCAAGCAAACACAAAAGGTCGCGAACGCCTCGTCTGGTTGACAAGACGGGCACGAAGAAGGTGCTGTTAAGAAGCAGCACACCGAAAAAGGAGACTATCGTGCCTGAGGGCCCTGACTGCTGCACGTACGACCCATTGAAGGCAATGAAAGAGGTGAAACAGAGGGGGAGGATTGACATACGAATCAGCGCAGCGAAGAGGATGGACGAAGCTCTGTCACCAGTGCAGAGAGAAGAGAAAGCAAAGGAGTACGAGGATATGCAGAAGACGTTGCACACCCGAGAGAAGTCCAACGAGCCAGTACAACGCATGAACAAAGCGGTCAAACATGTTCCGGGGGTCGACTTCTCAAAACACCACCCACACCCCTCCCTCCAGCCAAGACCGCCATCTCCGCCTGCGACACCCGTTTCCGCTGAAACCTCTGCTAGTCCCATCCCTGCTGTCCTCTCTGCTCCCCCACCTGTTGCTATCCATCACAGGCCCTCCACACCACCTGGGGGCATGTTTGGTCAAAAGCGGAAGACCCTCGATTCCTACTCTTGGAATCCGTCGTCGTACCCCGCTGCAGGTCGCGCGATTGAGTTCCAAGATAAGATCAGCTACCGCGCGCAGGACAGGCACACCCCACGTGTGTCCATGGGCAGAGCGTCAGGACGCGAGCGGGACAACAGATCAAAGGACAACTGCGAGGCGCTTGAACGCATCATGAAGAAGGTGAACAGACAGCAAGCCGTGCGTGATAAAAAGGCTTCTTTTGTCGAGGAGGACAGGCAGTCGACATTCAAGAAGTGCAGGGGGGTCGATATCTGGCTGTCCGGGGGGCGCATGGGCATGGCCGTGCAAGGGTACTGTGAGGGCTCTGACAACGCGCGCTCTGCAGCGTGGGTTGCTAATGAGGCGCAGTCCATCAACAGAAGGGTGAAAAACGAGATGCATGTGAACGAGCCTGCCAGGGAGAGAGGGAAGAAAGGAGCGAAACTCAAGCCCTCCACGCCTGCACCAGCTCTTGTGGAGCACGCTACGGAGCTGGAGACACCTTCGGAGCCGTCGCCGATGGCGGCTGATGCCGCGGACATCGCTGTTGATTTCGAGGAATAGCAATATTTTGACTTTTTTTTTTTCCATTCTTTGTTGAGTATTCGTCCCTCCGCTCTCCCCCATCTTCGATTGCGAAAAAATCCTTCTCTGCCTTCGTGTTCGTGTTTTATTCTGATTTTAATGTACCTCTTTCACTATCGCCCCATAGGGAGAGATATGCAATGGACGCACCCCGCAGGCGGTCTGCTTCCATGGGCGTGGCCTCTGCCCTTGCCCGGAAGCAGGTGCTGCAACAAGAACGGAGCAAAATAAAAAAGTACACCTTTGCAGAGGAGCACTACGACGCGGCTGAGATCGAGCGCAGGAAGAAGGAACAGATGGAGAACGAGGTCGCGAAGGCAAGGCGTGCAACGGAGGCAGCTCTCAGACACGCGGAAGAAGTGGAAGGGCTAAAGGACAGGGTGTCCGACGAGCTGGCAAAGAAGGAGAAAGAAATGGCCGCAATCCAACAAGACGTTGCGGTGCAGACCAAGAAAGCACAGGAGAAGATAAGGTCATACGAGATGCAGTATCGATACCTGTCTGAAGAGCTGGTGGACAAGAAGAACGAGGAAAAGGAAATTCGAAGAGAAGTGTCATACATGAAACGCAAAGTGGAGGAAACCCGCGAGAACGCAGCCTGGGAGCGCGACACTGCGGTGCAGGCACTGCAGGTTGCGATCAAAAAAGAAGGGAACATCAACAGAGAGCTCGAGGGTCTACCTGAGAAAATCGAGTCCGAGATGAAAAAAAAGCTAGAGAAGGAAATAGGAAAGGGCGACCTCAAAAAATTTGACCAAGAGGAGATGATCAAGGCGATCGTAGCCCGTGTGACAGACGGGTACAACCTGCAGCACGCGCTGACGGATTTAGTGGAGAGCCTTAAGGCGCAGCTTGAGGTTGAAATACCTTCTGTAAGTACTGTGTCCAGCCATGAAAGCGATGTGTCCCCTGTATTCCCCTTCATGCCCGATCCTGAACCTGAAGCACCTCCCACACCAAGCTCTTCGTTCCTTGATGGTAACGATGCTGACTATCTCCTCATGCAAGTCGAACATCCTAACTGCCGCATGCTGCGCAGCATGTCGCCCTGTTTTATGAGGCTGCAGCAAAGTCTGCAGGCTTCGGCGTCAGCCGCGCTTTGTGTCCTTGTCGCCGCCGCCCTCCCAGATTTGACTGACTACTTCAAAAACTGGGTCCCCGAAACCCTTTGCCTCAACTTGCGGTTAGGCGACTCAGGTGAAATGACGACAACCTGCGTGCGGCTCATCACAGCCGAGGACGGCACTGCCACCTACGAAGCTGACCTCGAGATCTCCCGAGACGCTATGGCATCCTTGTCCCCCAGATCCCCTGCTGCACGATCGCGTTCACGATCCAGATCACGACCCTCTTCATCTGTGCAGAGAACACCAAACAGACAATTAAGCCAGACACGGCTCTCAGCAACCCCAAACAGAAGGCCCACTCAAGAGGAACGCATGACAAAACACCTCCAGAGAAAACTGGAGTACGAGGTTGAAGCCAAGAAACGGGCGGTCATGAAAGCAGAACAGCTGGAAAAGGACAGAGAACATGCGGAGAAAGAGCGGAGACGGAAGGAAGCGCAAACCATCATACGGAATAAACTGACTCCGAAGAAAGTAGCACCGAAGAGGGAGCCTCCAAACGCACCTACGTCGCCGGTGCAAGAACTTCTAACGAGTGCCATGGTGCACACGTCGGTGGAGGAACTGGTCCCGCACATGTTACTGAGGGAGAAGATCGACCAGGTGGTCAGCGATCTGAAGAAAGAAGACTCTGTGCAGGGCAGTGAAAACGGTACCTCCGTCACGGGACCTATGTACCCAGTTCCCCATCTTCACTTCCATCAAGAACAGCGATCACCGCGAACAACACTACAGACACACTCCGCCTCTCTGCAAACAGACCGGGCACCTGACACAGGTGACGTTGCCGACCGCTTGCGAAGGTACTCGCTAGCAGTGGCGAAGGGCACCGGTATCAATATCGTAGATGAGACGATGACGAAGCGTCCCTCTAAACCACAGGTGCTGACGCCCAAGGGGAAGCGCAGCAGTGCCACCGTGATCCAACTGCACTCTGAGACGCCCGATCTAGGAAGCACACAGCAGAGGCTTGCCAACTACTCGTTCCCCTTGCACGAAGCCACACGGCACTCGCCTCCTGGCAATGCACACATGTACCCAACGTCGCCCTCTTCCATGCGAACAGCGAAGTCGTCGCCCAACTCAAAGTCTGTGCGGGTAGATGCTAGTGCCAGGGCTCCTTCTGTTCCTGAATCGGTGGTTAGCCCTAATGTCCGTCTCCACGCTGCGGAGCAGCCTGAGCATTCTACGTCACCTGCGGGCAGCCCAAGGTCGGGAGCGGGTTCCATGCGGTCACTCCCTTCCGCTGCGAGCTTCGACGTTCAAGAGCAAATGCGCCAACAGCAGAAACGAGAAATGGAGCTTGAAAGGATCCTTCAGGAGCAAGACCTGAACAGCAGCAACAACAGCACTATGAAAAAAGAGTATACCCCGCAGCACATGCCCATCCAGCAGCAGCAGCGGCCCGACCTCTCGGTGCAGACACGTCCCGACGATGCCACAGTCCTTTCCCAAGCGTCGCCCATCTACAGTCAGGGCAGGTCCGTGGTGGCTCTCGATGGCTTGCTCCCCCCAATGGCCATGGACAAGGTCTCCTTTATTGATGACGCCATACAGCTGCCGCACGGTTCTCCTTACGAAGGATGGGTGAGTCCTTTCGACCAGATCCCAACCCCGCCCTCCAGCACTCACGCATCGAAGACGTCTTTAATGCGCTACAGTCCTTCAAGCAACAGCCCCCGCGGTTTGGCGACAACACTGCCGCAAGACATGCTGCCATCCTCTGCATCTGATGACAACGAGCGCCACATGCGTGCTCAGCAGCTCCTTCGGCAACAGCAGCAGCTGCTGCATCATGAGCACAACTCTCAAGTTCCAACTGTCCAACAGGTGCACCAACATTCTCCCCAGCAGCAGCAACACCACCATCAACAGGCACGCTATCTGCAACATCAGCTGCAACAGCCTCAACAACAGTTCCAACATTCTCAGCAACCACAACACACTCAGCAGCAACGACAGCCACAACATCCACAACCACAGCAGCATCAGCCACACCCACAACCACAGCAGCATCAGCCACAACAGCCACAGCCACAACATCTACAACCACAGCAGCATCAGCCACAACAGCAACACCCGCAACCACTGCAACATCAGCTGCAACAGCCACAACCACAACAGCCACAACCACAACCACAACAGCAACACCCACAACCACGGCAGCAACCACAACCACAACCACAACAGCATCAGCTACAAAAGCAGCATGCACAAGATCAGGAGACACTCGGATCTCTACAAAGTACACCGCTGCAGCTTCCAGCAGAACAGCCACAGCAACTGCAACCACAGGAACGGAAGCAACTTCCCACAGAGCCGCCACGACAAGAAGAGAAGCCACCCCAGACAACTGTGCGTAAACAAGATGATATCCCCACCACCACCACCACCACCCCCCCTGCGCAAACAAGTCAACTAGCCGGGGACCAAGAGCAAAAAGAAAAGGAGCAGAGCCCTGAGAGAGTGGAGAGCCCGACGGGGAACATCCTTAGCGACACGGAGAGCATCGTAAGTGACACTGCACTGTACAATATGAGGCTTCTGTCGCAGGTAAGACACACGGTGACGGCGGAGCTGAACAAGGCGTGGGATGAAGCATTCGAAGACAAGAAAGAGGATAAAAAAGAGGATAAGAAGGAGACACAGGAAGAGGAGGAGAAGAAAGAGCAGTCTGTAAGAAGGAAGAGGGCGGCAACGCTGAGCCCCCTGCCCGAGGTGATCGTCGAAAGGACGTCTGACATGCCAGAGGACATGCCAACCATCATCCTCGACAGGAGTGTGTCAGACCTGGACACGTCGGAGAAAGGTATGCCTTCACCCCATCAATCATCATAACAGTGCCTCCTCAGTTCACGCTAGGTGAAGACGCCAAGCAGATGGCACTGACGGTGCCCCTCGACAGCATCCTTGGAAACGATGGACCCGAGGAGGAGGACCTAGTGCTGCAGGCGATGCTAGAGGACAACCCTGATATGTAGTATGTGGCAGCTTTCGGGGAGGAAGAAAAAAAAAGGTCTTGTTGTGCTCGATCGCCATCTTACGTCGTAGCCATCAGATTGCCTGGGGAAAGGGGGTGGGGGAAGAAAGCAAATAAACCCAATAATAAATATTAAACAGCAATCATTACTTGCGGCTACCCCTAGCAGAGCAATTGAAGGTTAAGCACCAGCTTCGAGAAGACCTCAGATCACGCGAACAGTCGAGCCACTTCGGGGGCTTCAGGTATAAAGGAAAAATTGTATGGGGGGGAAATAAAAACCAGTATCGGTGACCTTGAGGACGAAAGCCCCGTCAGCCTGGCGGTGGAAGAGTTCAGGCGACGCTCCCGTGCGAAATCAATGACCTCAAAGAGGGCTACCCCTATGTTCTAAAACCTACTAGACCTCCAGTTATAATCTCTTTTTTCTTCTTCTCTTCTCCTTTGTTTTCATTTTGTACATTCTCACCCCCCCCCCCCCCCAACTTTTGTTGAGTGCGTAGAAACCAAAAAAAAAAGATCTTCCCCTTCCTTTGTAAGAACACGGGTTTCTCTCCTTCGTGTTTTGCCCCCTTCCCTTTTCTATGTTTTTCTTCTTTTTTTTTTTTTGGCTCTGTAGTACACCCATTTCAACACACAACAAGAAAAAAAAAAAAAAAAAAAAAAAAAAAGGGAAGAGAAACAAAACAAAAAAAAACCGATTCACCTGGTTACAGGCTTTTTCTTTTTCTTTTTTTTTTTTGTATATTTCCTTCACAGAAGGTTTTCTTTCTTTTTCTTTTTTTCTTGTCACCCAATCCTCTCTGACAAAACTTTCAGATCAAAAGAAGAAAAAATAAAAAAAAGGAGATAAATGACGCAGCTGGACCCGCACTACAATGGGTTGAAGTGCAAGATACCGCATGATGAGCAGACTGTGTTGGGGCGGTATAGGTTGTACGCCAGAGGGATGCACCCGATGTTGATGCTGCAAGGGAGAGAAAAAGTGAAGAAGGTTCAGCTGCTGCTGAACGCACAAAAGGAAGCAGAGGCAAAGGGATGGGACGACGTCGCCCCGAAAGAACAGCTGGAGAGGGCATGGAATGTTAACAGGTGGTGCACCAACGACGTCAATGGGAGGTACATTCCCTTCTGGGGGAGGCTCTCCTTCATCACCATACCAACCTTCCTGTCAACCATGGCAAACATCAGCTCGGTTTACATAGTAAAGGATATTAGACGGTACCAGATGGCGCGTCTTGCAGCGCACACCAGCAGCGGTTTCACCTTCATGATCTTCGCAGCCTACCAGTCAGGGGGGGTCACCACGACTAAGCTCGAAAAGGCCGGGCTCATCACCCTCTCCGGACTCCTAGCCACGATGACAGGACTTTACGGCGAGTACCGGGCCTCCCTGACCTACGATGTGGTGAAGCGGACGTTTTCGCACAAGGTACGTGGGACCATTAACGGTTCGTTGACCCCTGCGATCGGGATGGGGTTGGGCACAATGATCGTGAAAAGCAATGAATGGGCACCCTTCATGATCACCGATGCGTACATCCCTGTTTATGACGAAACCGGTGAGCTAGTCGGTATGACGATTATATAAAAAAAAAAGGGGGAGGAAAAAAAAACAGATAAAACCTCCGAGGCAGGGTACTTCGCAGCAAGGGAGACGAGTGTACTGAGGGCAGGGCATGCTTTTTTATGGGGGGTATGTAACAACAAAAAAAAGAAGGGGAAAAAAAAAAAAAAAAGGTCCTTTCGTTTTCGGTGTCTCAAGCTGTGATAAGCCAGCACAGCGCCACGAGCAAGAAAGCCATCGAGACGCTGCGGAGAAAAACCTGTTTGATCTCGTTCTTCCTGTTGGTCTCGTTTCTCGCCTCGCTCCCCTTGGCCATCGGGATCACCCCCGCGCACACGAGCATCGCGTCCCGTAGGATAGACACAGAGTACCAGAAGGCAGGGATAGCCAATTTGTACTACTACAGAGGATTGTAACCCCGCTTCTCTTTCTTTTTCCTTTTCTTTGTATCTCCCTTCATCAATCAGCCACAAGGGGAATTAAAAAGAGAGAAAAAAAAAATGGAAGATGACACATACACATATCAACTGTCGACTGGTTTCAGCATTTACGTTGAAATGGCGAGACAGCTAGACAGCATGGGGTGGAAGCCCGTTAAAGGATCCCGGTTCCACGTCCTTCTGGGCGATAGGTTCGGTATCAAGTACGGGCAGCTTCTGGGGAAGGAGGCGATCGGTGTCGAGCAGTGCGTGAACTACTTCCCGAAGACGCATTTACTGACGTTGAAAACAGCCTTGGTGAGGAGGCTGAGGGAACAAGGCAAAAACCCGAACTGGCTTCCCGAGAGCTACATATTAATGAAGGAAACAAACGAGCAAGCCTTGGACGAGACAGCCCCTCCGTGGAAAAAGAACCGGAACACATCAAAAGACGCTCAGGAAGCAGAGCATGACAAGGCACGGTTCGCCGCCATACCTAAAGGGGATAAAGTTTGGATTCTGAAACCATCGTCGGCATGTGGGGGGCAAGGCATACACATCACCAACGACCCGAAGGAAGCGGTAGAGATCGTAGAAAAGGCCAACGGGAAAGGTCTCTTCGTGGCACAACAATACATTGACAAACCGCTGTTGCTAGAGGGGGAAAGAAAGTTCGATATGAGATGCTGGGTACTTCTAACATGGGATTTCAAAGTACACCTGTTTACTGAAGGGTCGTTGAGGACAAGCAGCAGTACGTACAACTCGGACTACAAGGACTTGCCTGCCCATGTGACGAACCACTGCTTGCAAGAGACACAAGAAGGGTTTGGAAAGTTCGAGGAAGGGAACGAAATGTGGTACTCCGTCTTCGAGGCGTTCCTTTCCCAACACCACCCCACACGGTCGTTAGAAGCTGACGTCCTTCCCCAGGTCCGCGAGATTATATTAACTACGCTCGACTCCGTCAGGGAGCTGCTGTCTGTCGACGGTACATCTCAGTACCTTCCTTTTCAGCTTTTTGGCTACGATTTCCTCGTGGACAGTGCGTTCAAAGTATGGCTGTTGGAGATCAACGGAA
This sequence comes from Diplonema japonicum, assembly GCA_964019335.1. Lineage (NCBI taxonomy): Eukaryota > Euglenozoa > Diplonemea > Diplonemida > Diplonemidae > Diplonema > Diplonema japonicum. The sequence goes on from OZ025748.1 coordinate 315,399, forward strand.
GCCCTGCCAGCGCCGAAAAGTTTAAGTCTGAAATGGTTGCGGACATTCTCCGCAAGACTGTCCACAGGCAGTTCCCCTTCATGCCTGCAGAGATCCCTGATGGTACACCGCACTTTGAGCTTATAAATTAGATGACAATTTATTTTTATTTTCTTTGTTAGAGCTTTGTTGTTTATTGTTATTCCCCCCCTTTGGTATCCCGACGGTTTTTACAAAAGAAAAAAAAAAAACAAACAAATGAAATAGGAATGGAGTGGGACTTGAGAGATGTAAGCCCCGCACGGAGTGCTAGCGGTGGCTCACTGCGGTCTCCTTCAAACTCACCATTCGCACGCGAGCCGTATGAGGCGGAAACGGAGGGGGACACGGTTTTGCAAGATAAATTGAAGAAACGCCTAGCAGCAGCACAGTTGAAGCTGGATCTGGCACACAGGGCGAAGGGGTTGTGCCAACAACGGAACAGAGGAGTGGAGAAGATCGCGCTGCAATCGCCGAAACGAATTGTGAAGAAAGTGATCGCGCAGGACATCGTTTCGAAAGTGATCAAGGAAGGGGAAGAGGAAGAGGAGGCTAGGAAAGTACGGGCGAGCGCCTTTGAAAAGGCAGCTGTGGAAAACGAGAAACTACTGAGCACCTTGGAAAATCTACGAAACGAGTTGGGAGGGAAGCCATCGCCCAAGTCCCAGTGGTACCGATTGGTATGCAGCACAGCGACAGTGCACGCGGAGCCAAACACTGCGTCAGCACTGCTGGACATGAAATCAGGTTCGTGCACCGCTGAAGTACACGGAAGGACGCCAGACGGCTCGTGGTTAAAACTAGCCCCCTCTGGGTGGGTTCACTCTTCGAACTGGATCGAGACCACCTTGCCTGAACTCGTTGTACAGCAGCAGCATGAAATCGCCTACCTCAAATCCCTTCTTTCCACAGAAACAGCACGAGCTGATACCGCTGAGGCCGAGCTTGCCACCCTCCGTAGACTCATAGAAACTTAGAGATCCATATTTGAAACTTTTTTTGTGAACAAATAAAATGTAAAAATAAAAAAAATACCCTCCCCAGAAACGGCGTTTGATTGAAAGAAAACATGGAAGGTTTTGTGGGGAACCAGATTTTAGTGCAGCCTGAAGCGGAGGCCATGGTGAGGGACCTCGAGCCGTTCAGTATAGAAGATGTGGGCACGAAACAGTGGCAGCTGCAAAGAAAGAAGATGGAACAACTGAACTGCCAAGCACACTACAACACGTCCAAGGGAAGTGGGGACTTCGTCACAGATGCAGTACTGGGGCATGACAAGGTGACAGTCGTCATTCACGAACTGCTGGTCATCGAGCAGTGGAGGCGAAAGGTCTTCCCGTCCATCAGGGAGAAGGTAATGGCCATGAATCCCACGTGCCTCTACAGTCTTTTGTACTACGAAGGTGTTCTTGTCAATTTCCTGGAGCTGGTTTTCTGGACAGAAGAAGGGGTGGCACGGTGTGACGATGATCTCCTTGAGGTCCTCGACTATCTGTGGCGCAACATTATCACACTGAACTCCGCCAACGACGATTATTGGCCGTCTCCTAGCAGCATCGAAGACATCAAGAGCGGTGCGGGCATCTCAAAGATGGACAGCGAGAGGCGGCAAGAGTTCACAATATGCATGACCTCCATCTCCCTGCTGTGGTACATAATCGACAAGATGAAGGTGCTGCCGATGTCAGCAGTCAACAACATTCTGAAGAAGAATGACATGCCTGTTGGCTTGGCTGTTTTGTTGGACAACAGGCCGTGGCTGCGTAGAGGCACCGACGGGATGGAGAAGTTCATCACAAAAGAATGGAAAAAGGTGACCAGAGGTGACACGATGGTGGTCTGTGAGTACGAGGCTCACGTGTGGTTCATGATGCATTGCTTGCTGACGAACCCCATCTGCAGAGAGAAGTACTCCTACACGGTCTGGAGGAAAGACCAGTTGCTCAAATGCAGAAAGTTCCTCAACGAGATACTGTTGGATCAGATACCCCCGCTTGCTGACCTTCAGCGTGCTTTGGACGAGCTTTCCTTCTTAGACCCCCCTGCTTCAGCTGAAGAGAAGTTCAAGTCCACCTTGGTGATCGAGCCTGTTCCGCGGCTCATGAACAGCATCCTGAAAGGCGCCAACTTCAAGTCCCTCTCCGCAATGCACGAAGCGCGCCTCACTGACAAGGCCACTGTGATGGAGCAGTCGAAGGAGATGTCGCAGATGATCGACCAGCTCATCGGCAGCTTGGAAGGTGGCGACATCGACGAGGCGCAGCTAGCCAGCATGATGAAGAACATGTGAGGGTCTCTGTCTCATGGTGTTTTCCTTTTTGGTATTCGCGTAGTTTTTAACTTTGCTTTAATTATTTTTAACTTACCCTTGTTTTCGGTTCATATTTTCAGCTAAGCCTTACAGGTCTTATGGCAACCGATTATGAAATGCAAGAGTTGCCTCCCCCAGAGGGTGGGGAGGTGGCAGCAGAAGGCGAGGACCTCTTCGAGGAGCCTGCGGAGGACCTTGTGCAAGAAGAGTGGGCCGACCCCATGCAGCCTGGGCAAGAGCTGTACGCCTACGGGGAGGAAGGGGAAGAGCACCCTCTTGAGCCGCCGGCACCCATGCCTTTGCACGACGCCGTTGAGGGAGAAGGGATAGTGGAGGCTGAGGACGGGATGATGGAGGGAGGGGAAGAGGAGGAAGGGGAGGAGTACGACGGCGAGGAGCGTGACGAGGAAGGGCTCACGAAGGAGGAGAGGAAAGAGAGGGACAAAGCAGCGAAGAGGGAAGGGGAGGAAGCGAGAAAGCTTCAGAAACAGGAGGAGAAGGACCGGAAGAAGGAGGAAAAGAAACGGAAGAAGCTCGCGAAGCAAGAGGAGAAGGAGCGTCTTGCGGAGGAACGAGCAAGGGAGCGGGCACAGCGTGGGGTGGATGACGACGATGATGATGATGATGATGATGACGATGAGGACGAAGAGGAGAGGAGGCGCCGTCGCAGGAAGGCGAAGGGGGAGAAGTTTACGTGCTACGGGTGGATGAACAAGGTGGCGCAAGAGATCGGGTTCAGCACGTGGTTCCGGGTGTACGTGCTGTACCTTCTCTTCTGCAACCTAACCTTCGTGACGCTTCTCGGGTACCACTTTATGATGGCGGCTGGCTACCGGATGGTGGTCCCTCCTGTGTCGAAGACCTTCTTCGTGAGCTTCACGATGTTGTGCACCTTCTTCGTGTCGATGACCTTGTTCAACACCTTCATCTGGCTGAACATTCGCCTCGTGGTGAGTTGGCTGGGGATGACTCGTGAGAGCTGCAACCTGTTCTTCCTCCCGAACCGCTACGAGGACCCTGTGAAGGCAGTGCGCCTGCGAGACTACCAGCTCCTTCTCTTCGAGCTGGCCGTTCTTGTGGTTCCCTTGGTCTACTCTGTGGTCAAGGTGGTGACAGGTGGGGAGCTTGCGACCTCCGTTGTGGGTCATTTTTCCTTCGTCTCCTTTGTGGTTTTCGGGATCCTGTTCGCCGCTCTTTGGGTCTACTTCTGGTTCCGCTCCATTCGTGCGAAGAGCAAGGCTTGGCGTCTTGGGAACAAGCTTCTGAAGGAAGCAAAGGCTGCTGAGAGGTACAGCGACAGTGAAAGCGATGAAAGTGAAGAGAGCGAAGAGGATGAAGATGACGACTCCGAAGAGGAGAGGTGTGTGACATAATAAAATAAAAGGGTTGTCAGAACAACAACAACAAATACAGAAGGAAGAAGAAGAAGAAGAAGAACAAGAAGAGGAGGGGAGACGACAGCAGCGACGATGATGATGATGACGACAGGTAAGTACAGGGGTTAACACAACACAACACAACACAACACAACACAACACAACACAACACAACACAACACAACACAACACAACACAACACAACACAACACAACACAACACAACACAACTAATAGGAGGAAGAAAAGGAAGAAGAAGAACCGTCGTGACGACGATTCAAGTGAGGAAGAGGAAAGGTATGCCAAACAATCAGTTTCTTAATCATCTTTTTTTTTTTTTTACAGGAGGAGAAAGAAGAAGGCAAAGAAAAGGCGGAAGTCTGGGAAGTCGGACTCCGAGAAGGAACAAAAGCCTCGTGTTCCGTGGCACCGCAGGAAACTTGCAAACCCCCTTGTGATGGCAGAGTTTGGTGTGGACCTGTTCAGCATCCAAGCCTATGTGCTGCATTGCATCATGGGGGTCATATGGCTCGTGGTGGTGTCGTTCCCAATCGGGACAGCGGACGGGGCTCCCGTAGAGTGGCTTGCCATCACGGCGGTGGCGCTGATCGGTGGGCTGTTCATGTTGAGGATGGGCCCCTCGAAGAAGAAGGCGAAGAAAGTGGCGAACAGGCAGAGGCATGCGACCTTGGTGATGATGACTGTGTGGTCCCTGTTCATGTTGGTCGGGGTGATCGCCGCCTTCGCCGCGAGCATGACGTGGGCTGGGCTTCTGCTCTTTGTGATGCTCCTGATGACGCAGCTGCTGACCGTGAGGCGCCACGACATGCACGTGAGAGAGGAGGGGGAACCGGGGGCGATGTTCCTTCCCTACACGAACCACGAGAAGAAGGAGAACAAGCGCTGGATACGATGGGGACGCCCTGCCATGTGGATCCCGCTCATCCCTTGTGGGGACGTGTTCCGTGTGTGCTTCAAGCGTGGGTGCTGTATGGAGCCTCCTGTTCTGAACCCGAACGGTGGTGGGTACGGGGAGCTGAAGGCGACGGCGCCCGTCACCGCTGTTGATGGTGGTGCCGATGTTGATGCCAGTGGTGCTGGTGCTGGTGCTGACGGATCTCCCCCGCCCCCCGCTGCAGTGGTGGTGACGATGGACATGAGGGACGGGAGGCAGGACAAGATCATTCGCCCTGCGGCTTGCCCTGGGTACAAGCTCCCTGGGGCTGAGAGCGAGTACGTGAAGACGGCCAAGGGGAAGACGCGGTTGGGACGGGAGGTGTACTTGAACAGGAGGGAGCGCGTGCTGATGGCCGACGCAATGGTGATGACCTGGTACTTCGCTGTTTACCTCATTGTGCTCGGGGTGGTGTACGGCTTCGGGGACTGGCTCCAGCCCGCACCTGGTCTGGGGACACCCACCTCCGGGGGAACGACGCCAGAAAGCTCTCCGTATGCAGTGTGCATGATGCCGAACTTGTGGCAGGGGCACTCCATCCAGGACTTCGCTTTTTTGAACTACCAGACGCTTCTCGACGCTGACGGCCAGGGGGCACAGGGGCTGACCACGTGGTTCCCCTCCGCGAGAGTGGCGAACCGCTCGAGCATGGATGCGACCTTCATCGCCGAGAGAGGGCATCCCGTCGGATGGGTGCACTACTCCACAGGCAGGGGGGAGGTGATCGTGTTGTACGGGGACAGCCCGAAGAAGGAATGGATGCGCGACGTGGACACATGGGGCGAGGCGGGGTTGTACCAGCTCCTCGGGGCACTGAACCCTTTCTTCGCCCTGTGGCCCCAGTCCAACCAGGAAGGGTTCGTGAAGGCCGCCGGCTACGTGAAGAAGGGGATGGAGCAACAGAACCCACTGGCCCCTGTGGAGCGGTACCTGCAGTCGGTCCTCACAGACGGCAACACGGATCGCGTGTACCTCTCTGGACACGGGCCCTACGGAGGCTGGGCGAAGATCCTGTGGCAGAAGGTGAAGGGCGGTGCCACTTCGGCGAGCGCAGCGAAGCTGGAAGGGGTGGTGGCGTTCGCACCTCCCGGGACACGCTGGACGGGCGAGAGGCTTGACGCACCGGCCCTGTCTACATCGAACGAGGTGTCGCTCGTCCCGAGGCGTGCGGCCCTCTCTCTCATCGACAGGCAGACGGGGTTCGTGCAGGAGACAGAGTGTGACACTGCAAACAGCATCACAGCCTGCCAGACGATGGACGTCCTCCTCTGCGAGCTCCTGAAGAGCTGCGGTGACCCGGATGGCAGGTCCTACACAGGCTTCACCGCAGACGGCAAGTGCAAACTCTGAAAAATGAATCATCAAGGAAGAAAGAAATAAAATAAGAACAGTGAAATGTAGATGAACGAAAAAAAAAAAGAAGGGATTTTTTTGTTTTTGAAATGTATTTTATTGGACCGAAGAAGAGAAATTCTGGAAACTACCGTCGTGCCAAGTCTGTTTGATGGCCTGACATTGCAGCTTTTACCCCACCCCCCCTTTTTTTAAAGGTCCTGGGGGAGAATTATTATTTTTTTGTTTAGGGCGGCCCTCCTGAGGGGGTTTGTCCTGCACTTTGAGTTTTGTTCATTATAATTACCAGATTTGAGATTATTATGTACCGTGAAAAGTCCCAAATTGGGGGGGGGTTTTTTAAAAGGTACATATAATTTTTTGCAGTACGACAATAAATGTGGTGCATTATAGAATACCCAGAAATGTCCCTTAACCCCAATCCTGCCTGAGCATGTGGATCAACTGTGTCACCGGGCTGTTTTCCCGAAGATTCAGGGAATCGCGATTTTTTGGAAAACCTGAAAAAAAAACCAGGGTTTTTAGGAGGGGTTTGATACCCCCCTCCCCTTGTTTTTTCAGAATAAAAGCAATAGAAAAAGAAAATAGAAGTTCTACTGCACTCTCCAGCCTCTACCAATTTTTAATTGGTAAACCCTGCTAGTGTGTGTGGTGAGGACGCAAACAAAGAGCCGGCTGAAGGTACACACCTGAAGAGGCCCTCCGCAAGTATCTATCTTGGCCTAGCCTTGTGGGTTGATGTGGCAGGTGCCGCAAGCTTGGACCGCTTTAATTTACCCCCCCCTTTTTTTCAGGCGTCCTGCCACATACCGCAGGTACCCTTAAATGTCTCTTTTTTTTTTTTTTTTTTTTTTTTTTTTTTTTTTTTTTCTAAGGTGGTGGGGATAACATGAAAATATAAGAAAAACATCAGATGTGTTGTTCGCTGTTGACCTCCTCGTCGGTCATCACCGGTAGCGCCCGAGTGGAATAATGCAGATGCTCAGGGTGACGAACAGGCAGCAAACTGCACGAGCGCAGAATCTTGGTTACCCGGGACGCACCGGCTGGGGTTGAGCTGTACACCGCACGCATTAAGGACACGACGCGGAACGCAGAAGAAGCTACAACTCGGCCGCGGTGCGCCCCCTGTAATCAAGTAGACGGTTCTTGTGCAGGGCGCCGCCAACACCGGCCTCCTTTAACTCATATTTTTTTTTTTTTTTTTTTTTTTTCCCCCATTCCCCTTTCATTCTTTCCTCGATTCCTAGCACTGAAAAAGGAAACGGGGTTTTTTTTTTTGTTTTTTGTTTTCTTGCTCTATCGTGTAAAACAGTAAGATTTCTCTGGAACCCCTCAAGGTTCTTCCAAATATCGGCTGCCAAAAGATATAGTTTAGGCAAACACCCCCCCCCCCCCCCCCCCCCCATATGTGACATTTCAATATAAAGCGAGGTGGAAAAGAAAGAAAAAAAAATAGAGAAAAAAATACAAAAAAAAGAAGAAGAAAAAAAGAAATAGCATCCGTTCTGTTCTCTGTTTTGTCTAGTGCCCACACGGACACCTTTATTGCATACACACCCTTTACATGTAGTATCTATGTCTTACCTTTTAGTTGTCTCCCCCCTTTGATCTCTCACATCGCACACAGGAACACTGCCTAAATGGCAACCGATTATGAAATGCAAGAGTTGCCTCCCCCAGAGGGTGGGGAGGTGGTAGCAGAAGGCGAGGACCTCTTCGAGGATCCTGCGGAAGACCTTGTGCAAGAAGAGTGGGCCGACCCCATACAGCCAGTGCCCGGGCAAGAGATGTACCACGGGGAGGAGTGGGAAGAGCACCCTCTAGACCCTCCAACACCCATGCCTTTGCCTGACTCCGTTGGGGAACAGATGGCGGAAGAGGAGGACGGGATGATGGAGGGAGGGGAAGAGGAGGAAGGGGAGGAGTACGACGGCGAGGAGCGTGACGAGGAAGGGCTCACGAAGGAGGAGAGGAAAGAGAGGGACAAAGCAGCGAAGAGGGAAGGGGAGGAAGCGAGAAAGCTTCAGAAACAGGAGGAGAAGGACCGGAAGAAGGAGGAAAAGAAACGGAAGAAGCTCGCGAAGCAAGAGGAGAAGGAGCGTCTTGCGGAGGAACGAGCAAGGGAGCGGGCACAGCGTGGGGTGGATGACGACGATGATGATGATGATGATGATGACGATGAGGACGAAGAGGAGAGGAGGCGCCGTCGCAGGAAGGCGAAGGGGGAGAAGTTTACGTGCTACGGGTGGATGAACAAGGTGGCGCAAGAGATCGGGTTCAGCACGTGGTTCCGGGTGTACGTGCTGTACCTTCTCTTCTGCAACCTAACCTTCGTGACGCTTCTCGGGTACCACTTTATGATGGCGGCTGGCTACCGGATGGTGGTCCCTCCTGTGTCGAAGACCTTCTTCGTGAGCTTCACGATGTTGTGCACCTTCTTCGTGTCGATGACCTTGTTCAACACCTTCATCTGGCTGAACATTCGCCTCGTGGTGAGTTGGCTGGGGATGACTCGTGAGAGCTGCAACCTGTTCTTCCTCCCGAACCGCTACGAGGACCCTGTGAAGGCAGTGCGCCTGCGAGACTACCAGCTCCTTCTCTTCGAGCTGGCCGTTCTTGTGGTTCCCTTGGTCTACTCTGTGGTCAAGGTGGTGACAGGTGGGGAGCTTGCGACCTCCGTTGTGGGTCATTTTTCCTTCGTCTCCTTTGTGGTTTTCGGGATCCTGTTCGCCGCTCTTTGGGTCTACTTCTGGTTCCGCTCCATTCGTGCGAAGAGCAAGGCTTGGCGTCTTGGGAACAAGCTTCTGAAGGAAGCAAAGGCTGCTGAGAGGTACAGCGACAGTGAAAGCGATGAAAGTGAAGAGAGCGAAGAGGATGAAGATGACGACTCCGAAGAGGAGAGGTGTGTGACATAATAAAATAAAAGGGTTGTCAGAACAACAACAACAAATACAGAAGGAAGAAGAAGAAGAAGAAGAACAAGAAGAGGAGGGGAGACGACAGCAGCGACGATGATGATGATGACGACAGGTAAGTACAGGGGTTAACACAACACAACACAACACAACAACACAACACAACACAACACAACACAACACAACACAACACAACACAACACAACACAACTAATAGGAGGAAGAAAAGGAAGAAGAAGAACCGTCGTGACGACGATTCAAGTGAGGAAGAGGAAAGGTATGCCAAACAATCAGTTTCTTAATCATCTTTTTTTTTTTTTTACAGGAGGAGAAAGAAGAAGGCAAAGAAAAGGCGGAAGTCTGGGAAGTCGGACTCCGAGAAGGAACAAAAGCCTCGTGTTCCGTGGCACCGCAGGAAACTTGCAAACCCCCTTGTGATGGCAGAGTTTGGTGTGGACCTGTTCAGCATCCAAGCCTATGTGCTGCATTGCATCATGGGGGTCATATGGCTCGTGGTGGTGTCGTTCCCAATCGGGACAGCGGACGGGGCTCCCGTAGAGTGGCTTGCCATCACGGCGGTGGCGCTGATCGGTGGGCTGTTCATGTTGAGGATGGGCCCCTCGAAGAAGAAGGCGAAGAAAGTGGCGAACAGGCAGAGGCATGCGACCTTGGTGATGATGACTGTGTGGTCCCTGTTCATGTTGGTCGGGGTGATCGCCGCCTTCGCCGCGAGCATGACGTGGGCTGGGCTTCTGCTCTTTGTGATGCTCCTGATGACGCAGCTGCTGACCGTGAGGCGCCACGACATGCACGTGAGAGAGGAGGGGGAACCGGGGGCGATGTTCCTTCCCTACACGAACCACGAGAAGAAGGAGAACAAGCGCTGGATACGATGGGGACGCCCTGCCATGTGGATCCCGCTCATCCCTTGTGGGGACGTGTTCCGTGTGTGCTTCAAGCGTGGGTGCTGTATGGAGCCTCCTGTTCTGAACCCGAACGGTGGTGGGTACGGGGAGCTGAAGGCGACGGCGCCCGTCACCGCTGTTGATGGTGGTGCCGATGTTGATGCCAGTGGTGCTGGTGCTGGTGCTGACGGATCTCCCCCGCCCCCCGCTGCAGTGGTGGTGACGATGGACATGAGGGACGGGAGGCAGGACAAGATCATTCGCCCTGCGGCTTGCCCTGGGTACAAGCTCCCTGGGGCTGAGAGCGAGTACGTGAAGACGGCCAAGGGGAAGACGCGGTTGGGACGGGAGGTGTACTTGAACAGGAGGGAGCGCGTGCTGATGGCCGACGCAATGGTGATGACCTGGTACTTCGCTGTTTACCTCATTGTGCTCGGGGTGGTGTACGGCTTCGGGGACTGGCTCCAGCCCGCACCTGGTCTGGGGACACCCACCTCCGGGGGAACGACGCCAGAAAGCTCTCCGTATGCAGTGTGCATGATGCCGAACTTGTGGCAGGGGCACTCCATCCAGGACTTCGCTTTTTTGAACTACCAGACGCTTCTCGACGCTGACGGCCAGGGGGCACAGGGGCTGACCACGTGGTTCCCCTCCGCGAGAGTGGCGAACCGCTCGAGCATGGATGCGACCTTCATCGCCGAGAGAGGGCATCCCGTCGGATGGGTGCACTACTCCACAGGCAGGGGGGAGGTGATCGTGTTGTACGGGGACAGCCCGAAGAAGGAATGGATGCGCGACGTGGACACATGGGGCGAGGCGGGGTTGTACCAGCTCCTCGGGGCACTGAACCCTTTCTTCGCCCTGTGGCCCCAGTCCAACCAGGAAGGGTTCGTGAAGGCCGCCGGCTACGTGAAGAAGGGGATGGAGCAACAGAACCCACTGGCCCCTGTGGAGCGGTACCTGCAGTCGGTCCTCACAGACGGCAACACGGATCGCGTGTACCTCTCTGGACACGGGCCCTACGGAGGCTGGGCGAAGATCCTGTGGCAGAAGGTGAAGGGCGGTGCCACTTCGGCGAGCGCAGCGAAGCTGGAAGGGGTGGTGGCGTTCGCACCTCCCGGGACACGCTGGACGGGCGAGAGGCTTGACGCACCGGCCCTGTCTACATCGAACGAGGTGTCGCTCGTCCCGAGGCGTGCGGCCCTCTCTCTCATCGACAGGCAGACGGGGTTCGTGCAGGAGACAGAGTGTGACACTGCAAACAGCATCACAGCCTGCCAGACGATGGACGTCCTCCTCTGCGAGCTCCTGAAGAGCTGCGGTGACCCGGATGGCAGGTCCTACACAGGCTTCACCGCAGACGGCAAGTGCAAACTCTGAAGTATCAAAGTCCTGTTGTGTGAAATAGATCATTTTTAATTTTTATTTCCCCCGTTTCAGCAAGTAGCGGATCTCGGCTGATAGTTGTTTTATCGATTTGTAGATTTTTGCTTTGTGTTTCCAACCCCACCCCGATTTGCTTGATTCAGATCTTTATAAAATAGAAAAAAAAAAAAAAAAAAAAAATAGAAGCAGTGTGCTGTTAGATGGCTGCCGCACCTCCTCTCCCTTCCTACTTTTTATTGTCTTTTCTACCTTTTTTTACAAGTCACCTTTATGACACACAGGACCCGTACAAACATGATGAACCGCACGGTAATTGCCCTGGCGATGCTGGGGGTTGTGAGCGGGTTCAGGCTCACGGAGCTTGAGGGAGAGCTGAAGAAAAACAGCGAGGCGGGGCGTCTCCCCACAGTGACAGCACACGGGATGGGAGACAGCTGCTTCAACAGGGGTTTCAAACAGCTGACGGAGGCGGTGGCGAACACAACGGGAAGCTACGCCGTGTGCATCCCCGGGGCTCCTAACGAGCCTGAGGACACGCTGTCAGGGTTCTTTGTGAACATGAACGAGAACGTCAAGATCTTCGCGAAGAAGGTGAAGGAGGACCCGAAGCTCGCAGGTGGCTTCAACGCGATCGGGTTGTCGCAGGGGAACAGCGTGATCAGGGGGTACATCCAGAAGTACAACGACCCCCCTGTGAAGACATGGCTGTCCGTCCACGGTACTGTAATGGGTGTCGCAGGCTTCCCGAACTGCAACCCTGCTGGGCTTCTTGCCCCCGTGTGCGACCAGCTGGACGAGAAGCTTGGTGACGAGGCCTACTACATTGAGACACAGGAGGCACTCTTCCAGGCGAACTACTTCCGCGACCCTATGAGGGTGAACACCTCGCAGTACAAAAGGAACTCGCAGCTCGGGGAGTGGAACGGTGAGGGTGAGAGGGTGAACCCTCTGTACAAGGAGAACTTCGTCAAGGTGGAGAGGTTCGCCATGATCAAGGCGATGAAGGACACGATGGTGTACCCCAACTGGGGTGAGTGGTGGGGGCAGTTCACCCCCGGCTCCTACCACACCATCCAGAAGATCAACGAGACCGACATGTACCAGAGGGACACCTTCGGACTCAAGACCGTCCACGAGGCCGGGAAGATCCTCTTTAACCACACCGACGGTAACCACCTTGTCTTCTCCATGGAGCAGCTCGAGTGGTGGGTCAACAACTACTTCCTTGGGTGAGCGTGGCTTGTTATTCGGTTACTGGTAGTAAGGTGAAACTTCCCTGTTTCCCCCCCAACCCCGCTTCTTTGAACTGTCAGTAATCTTCGATAGTTAGAGTCCTTCTGCCTCGAAGAAAGAAAACAGATGGGCAAATGAAGATTTTCTCTCTCTCTTTTTTAAGGGCTGTGTTGTCAACATTGTCCCCACCCTTTCTGTGGAGTGGCATCGTCTGAATCTGTGCTTACGTTCTTTCTATTCTTTCCTTTTCCTTTTTTTTTCATTCTTTTTTGTACTTCTTGTTTTTTTTCTTCCGTGATGTTATCCAGTGTCATTCTTGTCTTGCACTCCCTACTCACCTTAACATGCGAGAAAAAAAAAGGCGTTATTTTGAAAAAGAGAGGGAAAGAATAAATGTCGGGGCTTTTGAAGTATCTGATTGCAGCCGCAGCGCTTGGCACGGGGATGTACTTGAATGAAGGAATTAGGTATTGACCGGTAGAAGAAAAAAGGGAGGAAACAAAAAAAAAAAAAAACAGAAACCGCGGGTTCAACTTGGGTGTTTGCGGTGTGCACAAAGTGAACGTGATGGGGCTGGGTATGGACAACGCAGAGTCCCTAGCGGCCATCAATGAAAAGACCGAACAGCTGTCGAAATGGCTGGGGAGGGATATCGACATGGAAATAAAGCAAAAGGTGCTGACACCACTGAATGTCAACGAGCTGACAGAGAGCAACGAGTACGGTGTGTGGTCAGACCCATGTGAGTTTTCGATTTACGGATGTGGTGAAGGACGACCTGCACTGCTTTTCCTCCCAGGATTCAGCGCCTCCGCCGAGGCCATCACCGGTATGCTACACCCAACTACACGAACCCCACAAAAGGTGCTGTCCCGCTCATTGCCAGAGCCGTGAACAGCAGCTTGTTGGTTTGCAGCTACACACGTGACACCGCAGTGGACAGAGCGCAGGCCTGCTACGAAGAAGCCCTGAGGAATTCCTCCACCGTTTATGTGGCTGCCATGTCGGAGGGCGTTGGTGTTGCCGTCGCACTGCACAGGACTTTGAAGGAAAAGCCTGCCGGGTACTGGTTCATGTCCCCTTGGATGAGGCAGACTGAATGTGGGAAGTGGCTGGCGCCGGCCTGCGGCGAGGTGCTGCCGCTCACCATGACCAAGGAAGAGAAGGACTCGCTTCCCCCAACACTCGTCACCTACTCCACAGCCACTGCCTCCGATGCTGTCCGGGACTGGGCTACCTCCGTCGGCACAACCGACACATACGCAGACCTCCCACATGACTTTGTCCTGCTGTCGGACTGGCTTCCCCAGAACATCGAAGCTGTAATGACAGCAAAGAAATTTTTTTCCGAGGCTAAATAGTTCCTACCCAAACAGTGTGCAATGTGCTGAAAAAAGTAAAGCCCCTTCCCACGCTCCACTGTTCCGTGATACCTTCCTTACAGGAGCAGCCACATGATAGACATATTGCTAACGGTGCAGCTTGCGGTGCTGTGCTGCTGCGCGTACAATGTAGGCAGGCTGTTCGTGCACATCCTCAAGGTGCCCGCCATTACAGGGTACATATTGACAGGTATCACACTGGGCACCATTCACTTTTGTTACAGGTATTATCTGCGGCCCGCACAATATGGCGCTTATTGGGAGCGACCCCGAGCGTCTGGGAGACTTGAAGAGGATTGAGCAAGGGTGCCTGTCCATTATAGGCTTGGCAGCGGGGTGTGAGTTGATTATGAAAGAGCTAAAGAGTCAGGGGAAGGCTATCACGTTCACGGTGCTGAGCATCTTGCCCTGCGTGGCAGGCGTGCTCGGGGTGGTGACAACTAACCTCGTGCCCACCACGGAGATCTTTCAGAAGTTTTCTGCGAACGAGGTGAAGGCCATCTGTTTGATGATGTCGACGATACTGCTTGCCCGCAGCCCCGCCTCTGCTATCGCTGTAGTGAAGGAGTCAAACGCAGAGGGTGCGTTTACGAAGCTGTGCGTCTGTGCGAGCATCGTGCTGGACACATGCGTCGTGTCGCTGTTCGCCATCAACATCAACTTCGCCAAGCTCATCGTCGACGGTGTGCAGATGACTCCCTCTGTCATGATGCAGCCTTTTGTAAAGCTAGCCCTGTCGGCCATGGTGGGGTACGTCCTGTACCACTTCCTCACTGTTGTCATCATGAAACCGGCGAAGATCCCGCCTCTACAGAAGTTCCTGCTACGAGCAGTCGGCACATACGTATCGGGTGCCTTTGTATTCTTAGCCTCGGACACCTTAAGGGGCATGGACTCGTATGGCCGGATAGACCCTTTGCTGTGTTGTGTGGCGTGCGGTGCGTTCTTCTCGAACGCTTCTCCGCCTAAAGAAGAGTTTGTGGCGTTGGTGGACGAGACGCTTCCGTGGACGAATATACCTTTTTTTACTTTGGTGGGGTGCAGCTTGTCCTTCAAGGGATTGGGTGGTGTGCTGCCGTTGGTGTTTACCCTCTTCGCAGGGAGGCTTGTGGCACTGCTTGTCGGTGCGTGGGCGGGTGCCCACCTCGCAGGGCTACCCAGCGACTACCATCACTTCCGGTGGATGGGGTTCGTGACACAAGCTGGAGTGGCCATTGGTCTATGCAAGCAGATTTCACTGGAGTTCCCATACTGGGGAAAAGCTGTGCATGCCGTGTGTGTCTCGTGCATTCTAGTCAATCTCCTCCTCGGTCCTGTCTGCTTCAAATGGATCCTCCAGCGTGTCGGAGAAGTAACTGAAACTGATGTTATCAACTTCGTAGCAGGGCCGGGGCTTCCTCAATGGCCTGCAGGTACACCTAAACACCTCCCCTCGTCAAGGACCACGGGGTCTCCTAAGCACATGCAGACCGAGATCAATGTCATGGAAATGCAAGAGTGAAGGCCGTCAAGAAGTGTTGAAACACCTCCCCCCCTCCGCCCCTTTAAAAAAAATAATGCAAGACTACTTTTTGATTTCCTGTTCTCTATCCTAGTCAGTCACCTTTATTCACAGGAACCCCCCGTTCCTCCTGGGGTGGTTTTAATGGCCGACAGCCCTACTACGGCAGCTTCATATGTCAGCTTTAAAGATGACGAGTTGAAGGATGCGTTTTTCAAAGGGGTGGAGGCATCGCCCAAACGGATGGATTTTGGGGAGATCGCTGTCGGAGATGAGTCGGGCGCTGGGGCTCTGCAGCAAGACGGGGAAATAGGCGGGACAAGGCGCGATGTGACTGTCTTGAAACAGTCGGGTCGGGAACCGTTGTGCATCGACATGGATGACGCAACGATCACACGGGTGGAAGACGGACCTGCGAGGAGAGCGGGACTGCACGTTGGAGACAAGGTGGTAGCACTGAATGGGAAGCCCATTGCAAACCAAGATGAAGCTGCACAAGTACTGCGGAACGACGGCGGCGACACAATCACATTCGGGGTCATCCGACAGAGGCAGCAACAACAGCAACAGCACAACCCACTAGCAGATGCTAATGCTGTTAGCTCGCAACAACAACAGCAACAACAGTCGACGGTTGGTCAAAACAAAAGGCTAAGGTCTCGACTGGCAGGGTGGGGTTCGCAACGGCAAGCTGTTGTCCGTTCCCTGCTCTTGGCTGTTATCACTCTGGCATCGCTTCTCACCTACTTGTTCAGCACCGAAGACGGCACGTGTCAGAAGGAAATCCGCATGTGGATGTTAATTAATATTATTGCCTTGGGTGTCCTCCTCGTCCTCACCATTCTCTCGAGCAAGATAGCGCTGCGTCTTTGCTACGACAGCGACACGTACTCCAGGAGATGCTCCATCACTGTCACGGGCATCACGGGCATCTACTCCCTTGCCTGGGTCGTCATTGAGCTCTCCCTCCTCATTGCCTCTTCGCGCAACAGCTGTGGCAACGCTTTCACCGCAGCGGCAGCCACGGTCGCCATGTTGTTCATCTTCGCAGGCGTTCTCTTCATCCACTACTGTGCCATGTATACCAATTCAGCGGACAACGAGGAAGATGCCCTGTTGTACAAGTACTACGATCCGCCTGCGGGCGCCAATCAAATTGCAGGGAGGGTGTTCAGTTAGAAGAATTATAGACTGCCTTTTCTTTTTTTTTATAAGGTATAAATAGATAGTTTGTGTCAGAAAAAAATTCTGTTTTTTTGTTGTAGCATAAGTTGTTCTTTCGTTTTGTGCACACAACGACTTCCATGACCCCGCACCGCACCACAGGCACGATGTCTGCGCCCAAGGCCATCGTGATTAAGAGCAGCAAGAATGAGGTGAATGGCGAGTACCATATAGTGCCGGACGAGCAATGGCTAGGGTACCCTGTGTGGGATCAGCAGACGAAGAGAGGGCAGAGGATATACTCGGACTCTCATGGGCGGTGGATGATAGGAACAAGCAACGCAATGAAAAAGAACGCAGGCTGGGTGTTGTCCGAGGCCCACAGAGACAGAATGCCGCACAAGGTGGGGACGTGGCTGTCGTTCACAGACGACGGGTGGAAGGTGTTGCCCATTGAAGTGACAGCCAGTGGCACTGTTTCTATAGAACCAGGCTATCTCCCTCAGAAGACACCTACCCACCTCCGCCGATCTCCTCACACCCGTTCACCTCCCCGCTCTGAAAATTCAGAACTTGAATGCCCTGCTTCTCCTTTTTCCTTCGCATCTCCCTCGCGCACGCCGGCAACCTGCTCGCCGGCTCCTCATGAAAACGTTAAACTCTCTGCTATGGTAGCTGCATTGCAAGACCAACTTAAAGGCAGCAAAACGGCATTGATAGAAGCCACGGAAGAACTAGAGAAGAAACAGGCAGAGCTAAACGTGATGAGAAATCAGATGCAGAGCACAGAGACGATTCTCGCGGCGGTGAAGGAAGAGCGCGACAAGCTTACGGCAGACACTGACAAGCACATCGCAAGTATGCTGAGTTACAAGCCAGGCAAGCAGACGACAGGCGTGCAGACGGCATGCGAGGTTGGCTGCCCTGGGTGCGGGGGCAACGCCTCCATCGGGTGCGAACAATGGTGCCCCAGTAAATGGCATTCTCCTCTAATCAGCACCAGTACTGGTGACTCGTGGAAAGGGCTCTCGTTCCAGGCGTGCAAAGGCGTTCAGCTGAGCGATGGCGGCACGTTTGTTGCGAAGGGGACGGGCGGGCCTTCGACAACAGTAGTGGCGAACAAGACAGTTAGTGAAGGCAGCCACCGCGTGGCGTACACAATAGAAGGTCTCTACGGGAGCGGTAAGAGGTCGTGCGTCGGGATAAGTGGAACGCACCAGCTAGACCTGCGTGCCGACGGCTGTGTACTGGTCAACGGTGAGGTAAAGGGTGTCCTCGCCCCTTTCAAGGAAGGCAGCATTGTCATAGTCACTGTTGACATCACTGTTGGCACTGGGCATGCATATGGCAGCGTCGTGTTCTCTGTCGATGGGACCGAAGGCAACTTCAAGCTCCCGCCCTCGCCTGCGCACCACCTCTCGCCGTGTGTGCGGCTTGTCGCAGAAGGCGATGCCGTGCGTGTGGATGCAATTCCCGAAGACGCCCTGCAGCGCAGCGATATTAAGCAGCAGCTTGTCGAAAAGCAGGCAAGGCTGCGATTAACTGAAGAAACGAATACAAAGCTCCAGCAACAGCTGGCGCTTGCGTACGATTGCGTGGATGTGGCCGCACGGCACATGTCAGAAGTAGACAAGTGTGTGCAGGTCGCTCCACCCATCGACGACGCGGGGACGCAGACCTTTGTGGAAACTTATGAAATAGCCACCGCCACCCAGCATGCACCGCAATACGAGCACGGCTGCCAGACAGAACAACCAGAGCGCTATGCTGTATCTCAGCAGACCGAAAGGGAAGAAACCGTAGCCATGTGCAGCACTGGAACCGACGCATCCCAAGACGCGCCACTCGTTGACTCTGAAGTCCAAACCGACCTCCCGCCTGCCATCGTCCCCGTGAAACCCATCAGTTCGCTGTTCCACCTTCAAGCAGAGCCTATTGTGTGTTATAAGGAAGAAGCATCCCCAGTGTTGGTACCTGTGCCCACTGAGCCTCCTGAAACAAGCGATTTCACAGGAGGTCCAGTAGGGCCGAGCTCGCGCACGTGTGGGCTGCAGTGCGAAAGGGGTGTTGCTGTGAAGAAGGTTCCAAGCGGTAACAGCAATGCGCAGACAGCGATCAGCGGGGACATCACGCATGTCGCCACAGTGGCGCAGATGCTGGCAGCCATTGACGAGGACGATTGGGAAGCAGCATTTGAGGTGTACCCTGACGGCCAGCACCTGTCAGTGGAGGTGGGCAAGCAGCTGCTGTATCGCTTGGAGCAGAGGATGCAGCCTTCAGTACCCGCTGCGCGAGTGTTGTCAACCACAGCGACTCAGGTGGACGACGAGACGCCAGCCGCCATCGTTAATATTTTGGAAGCCTTCAACAACGGCCTTCCGCTGCCTGTAGATGACACAGTTGCTGGCGGCTTGGCACAGCTCTTGATGGAGCCACTCTCCAAGTTGCACTCGAAGCTCAACGAGCCAAAGGCCAGCTTGGCTGGTGTCCAGATGCTGCTGGCTGCCATGAGTCGGAAGGAGCACGCAAACACAGTGCTCACGAAGATGTTCCCCAAAGGTCTTCCAGATGAGTGCAGTGACGCAGCACAGCAAGTATACATGATGACAAAGAGAAGCGATAAGTCGAAGAGAAGGTGCACGCGCGTATTAGAGCACGTGCACAAGGTTATGTGTCTAGTGAAGTACTGGTGTTTGTGGGTGAGGACATGTACGAGGAAGGAGTGCAAGCCGCCGCCTTTAACAACGCTGCCACCTTTGCCACGTGAAATCCGGTTGCCAAAAAAGCAGACGGCGAACGAGCTTCTGAGGGAGATTTTGCAAAGGCCGGAACCACCTGCGCCTGCCACACCTCCGCGGGAGGATCTTATGTGCACGCCTGTCACTGCGGAGGTGAGGAAGTTGATGCAGCAGTCTCTTCCCACACCAGACTACTCCCCTCTTGCTACCTCCAGGAAGGTGTCTCCCAAGAGGACGCGGCAGGCCGACTGCCGCCACGACCCGACCTTCAGGAGCGTCTACCAGGAACTGGTCATGACGAATGATGACAGGTATGCGTAAGGGTGTAAGGGTGTGGGTATTTAGAACACAACAAACAGCGACTGCGACACACCGACCCTCCACATCAACAGGCACATGAGGCACATATTGTCGTGAATCACTTGTTTCCTTGGACACGTCAACGTGTCACAAATAAAGATCTTTCCCCCCTCCTTTTTAGATATTTTGTTCTTCTGTTGGTTAACGCCCATGGTCAGCGGGCAGGATGTTTTGTTCACACAGGGGGGATACCGTTGTTGTTGTTTTGGTATTAAAAAAAAACAAAAAGAAACAGTACAGACGTTTTTATTCCAGCCCCCCCCCCCCCCCCCCCCCCACCTCAGGTTTTAATACTTGTCAAAAAAAGAAGAAAAAAAACAAAAATGGGTGTCGGCATATCTACTATTGTGGATGTTGTGATTCTGGCAACGAGCATCACAGTGCAGGTGACGGTGCGGGGGAATGAGCATGAGTGGGAGAGCCCTCTTCACTGTGCGGCGTTCCGGGCGCCCTCTACAGGCTCGAAGTTTAATTGGAACCGTGGGCACACGGAGAGGAGGTGGCTACCAGCAGGGGGCGGCAGCTATGTGATGCCAACCATCGAGAGGGATTTTTACGGAATGGCCATTACCTCAAACACGCGGTATGTAGTGAAGTGTGGTGTCGACCCAGACTGGGCTTTCAAGAAGTATCTCAAGACGGAAGTGAAGACTCTACGTCTGTCCCCGCCGCCAGAACCAAGGGTACGTAAGCCCGCCAAGCCTGCCATAAAGACTGCGCCTGGGAAAGCCCCTCGAGAGCCACCAACCAGGGCATCCAGGGCATCAGGTTGTTTTTTCTTCGCCGTTCACTTCGGCATGTGTTAGTGTCGTACTTCCCCGACTTCCTTTAACTCATTTATACATATTTTTGGTTTGTTATAACAACCCCTGTATCATCGAAGCACAAATAAAAAAAGGAAAAAAAGCTGTCAGGTGGCTAACGAGACTTTATTGGTAACATTATCCCTCTCGTGCGAGACCAAACTAGCTTTTTTTTTTTTTTTTTAAAGCGAGTCAAAATGAGTGGGCACTGTGCACTTTTGCCCTCTCAGTGCAATGGGTAACAGAGAAAGGCATGGGGCTTGACCAAGTGATGGGTTTAATAGTACCAACGCAAAGCCGAGTACCTAACCTCACAAAAGTCTTAACCATTTCTTTTTTGTCTTTTGAAGTTTCTCTCTCTCTCTCTCTCTTCCTTTTTTTTCCCATTACCGTAGTACCAATTGGTAAAGATTTTTTTTTTGCTAACTTACGAAAGAGTACTGATGTCAGAAATGTCAACAACAATAGAAAGAAAAAAATGAAGACTTGTGACATCGTTTCTTTTTTTTTTTGTTCTCTTTATCTTTTTCCCTACCCTTTTTTGTGTATTCTTTTTTTTGTTGGGGGGGGGACCGAAAGAGAAGAGTAATGGACACGCCGGTTTAAGAGAGGGGTGAACCTAGTGAAGGAGAGCCCCTTTTCTTTGTGTTTCGCCACATGTGCTTACTTCTCCCCTCTCCCCCCCCTTTTTTTTTCCATTCCCCCGCCGGTATCGCTCTGGGGTCCTTAAGGTCCTCAAGTGGGATTTGCGCACTGAACATCCTTTTCTGATAACAGGGAAAAAGAACAAATGGGAGAGGAGAAAAATAAAATGCAGCCTTTTTCAGCGACAGTCTTCTTTAGGTCGTCTGTTAGGGGCGTCATAGAAGCATTTTCCCCCCAATTCATTACAAAAAAAAAAAAAAAAAATAAATAAAAAAAATTGGTCAGAAGTTTTCTGTACCTGCGATAAAATCTTTTTTTTTTCTCTTTCTTCCGCCGGTGGGTCGTTAATCAACACCTTCCTGTTAGTTCATCGCAATCGATGAAAAATAACAAAAATAAAAAATTGGGTGAATGACAGGGAGGGGGGAGGTGAGGGGTTCTTAACACATTTCACCCCTCCTCTGCATTGACTTTTTGAAGAATCCTTCAATTAACGACAATCTTAACTAACCATACTTACTCAATAAGAATTTTAAAGAAAAAAGAAAGACTTCCCCTTACTTTCTTTTTTTCTCTTTTTCTTTTCTTTTTTTTTTGAAGCTAGCTGTGCGCCTCCTGTAGTAAAGTAGACAGTGCTTATGCCACAGGCCTCCTTTATCTCTTATTTATATATTTTACTTTGCCTCTTTAGCATTCACTGCAAAAGGAAAGAGGCATCTGTCGTTTTCTTTTCCCGTCTTTTTTTCTTCTTTTTCTTTTTTCTTCTTGGTAGACAATGGGGGACGTTCCAAACAGGATTTTCTTCTTTTGTGGTGATGTGTTTTTCCTGTTTTGATTTTCTTCTTCCCCCGCTCTATGCTTTTTCGCATGGACATTGGTCACTCTGCCCCTTTCCCCTTTTTGATTTCTCCCTCTTTACCCCTCCTAAATTTTACCCCCTGCCCCACGCATTCCTCCCCAGTTTGTTTTTGAATTTGCCTCTTCTTCTCCTCCCCTTTAAAAAAAAAAAAAAAAGAAGAGACCCACTCCTTCCTCCCGGGTTTGAATTGGTGGACTTGGGGTTCAGCTTCTTCTACTTCTTCTTTTGTTCCACTACTGAGGTCAATTACTTGCTGTTGGAGCTCTTTGACAAGTTCAATCCGGTCTTCCTCGTGTGCTGCTCTCTTAGCTTCGAGCGCCTGTGCTTCTTCAAGCTGCTCTTCAAGCTTTGCCATCGCATCCCTAGCGGCTGCTTCGATTGCTTGCTTCTCAAGATCTTCCATTGCTCTCGTCTTCTCTTCTTCAAGTGCGGAGTCCTTGGCTTCAATCTCCTGCACCTCCTTCAGCTGTGCTTCGAGCTTGGTGACGGTGTCGTTGCTTTGCTGCATCAGTTCATCATACGCAGCAACCTGACGCTCCAGCTCCTCAACAGCGGCAATCCTCTTCTCTTCGTGTTCTGCACGCTCTTTCTCCATGTCACGAGATGCCTGTGCCTCTGCCTCGAGGGCTGCAATAGTGTCAACAGCCACAGAGTCAGGAGACGTCTCTATGCTTTTCATCGTGCGAAGCTTCTCTTCCGTCACCATGTTGTCATTCTTGAGCTGCTTTACCTTGTCTTCAACCTCTTTCGTGTGCTTCTCAAGTTCCTCGAACGCCTTGATCCTTTCTTCTTCTTGCACTGCTCGTTCACGTTCCAGTTGCCGTGCCTCTTCCTGCTGTGCTTCAAGCGCAGCGATAGTCTCCCTCGCTTGTGTTTCAGATTCGGAAGGTGCCTTATTTTCATTGGGTTCGCATTCCTTGGCCTTCTCTTCGTGTTCTTTGAGCTGGGCTTCGAGCTTCGAGATCAGTTCCTTTTTTTGTTCAGAACCTGCGTCTGTGGCAACAGGCTTGCTTAAGGCGGCTTGTTGGTCTTCCATGGTTTTGATTCTCTCTTCTTCAAATGCGGACCTCTTGGACTCAAGCTCGTGTGCTTCCTCCAGCTGCGCCTCAAGTTTTGCGATAGTTTCTCGTGATTGTTCGAGTTCTGTGCTGTGCTGTGCATCGTGGGAAGAGTTCTCAACTTCCAGCTTCTTCAACTGTACTTCGAGCTTGGTGGTTGTCTCCCTGCTGGCGCTCTCTTCAGAGGTCCGGTTCGACTCAAGTTGCCTTTCAAGTTCCTCCACTGTCTTGATCCTCCCCTCTTCGTTTGCAGATATCTTTGCTTCTAGTTCTTGTGCCTCCTTGAGCTGGGCTTCCAACGAGTCGATTATCATCTGCAAGTCCCGTTGCTGCGAGCTGTTACTACCCTCCAGTGCCTTGATCCTCTCCTCCTCGTGCGCGGATCTTTTTGTTTCAAGCTCCATCCACACCAACGATTCTAAAGCTACAGTTTCTGTACTTTATTGCCCTAACCAACGATTCTAAAGCTACAGTTTCTGTACTTTATTGGTCGTTCGTGTTCTGCTGGTGCCTGCCGCCTCTGCCTGGGTTTGCCGCTGCGTCCGTCGTCCGTCGTCACCGGGGGGGTTGTTTTGCCCGTCGGCCTGCCCGCTGCTCAACGAAAGGATCCCCTCCCCCCCAACACACACTATAAAACAAAAAAAAAAAAAATGGATCCAAGACAACTCGCAGGAGGAGGTGACCGCAGCCGTCATGGCACCGAGACCCACCCAACCAGACAATCTGGTTGGGCAGTATGAATCCCCACCCCCAGCCCCTAGATCCCCCCACCCCCCTTTAGAAAAAAAAATAATAAAATAAAAAAATCACAAGTAGAGACCGCGGTTTTGACCGCTGCAACCGCCCCTGCTACAGCCACGGCCGCCCCAGCCGCAGCCACGACCGACACAACCACGATCGCCGCAGCCGCCCCTGCTGCCTTGAACGCTGCAGCCGCCCCTGCCGCAAGCCCGACCTCCGCAGCCGACCCTGCCATAGTTGAAGAGGAAAAAAAAAAGAAGAAAAAGGGGGAAGGGTGGATACTGAAAGATGGCGAGCACCCCCCCCGGGTTGAAGACAGGTGCTGCCCCCGCCTTCCCAGAAGCTCTGCCTTTCCCTTCCCCTCCCAAAAAAAAAAAAAGAAAAGAAGAGACCCACTCCTTCCTCTCGGGTTTGATTTTTCATCGGTGGACTTGTTGTGTCACAACTTTTTATTTTTAAGACTTTTTGAAATTTTTATTTTTGAATTTTTATCATTTGGAGTTGCCTCTTCTTCTTCCCCTCTCCCTCCCATTAGGAAAAAGAGAAACCCATGCCTTCCTCCCAGGTTGGAACTTGATTGTCTGTTTTGGAATATTTTTTAAAAAAAAAAAAAAGTGTGTACATGGGGGATAAGGTCTACCTCAGGCCCTGTTACCCATTAGCCCTGTCCTTGGTATGCCTTGATGGTCGGAGGGGGTAAGGTAGCTGGTGTGTGCGTGGTTCCCCCCTGTGCTGTGTATCGGCTTTCGTTGTGACTGTTGCTGAATACGAAGTAGAAAAAAAAAAGCAAACAAAACAAAAAAAGAAAGCAACAACAAAAAAATGAATAGAGGTTTTTTTTTAATTCAAAGTATCTTTTTGTTTTTGATGTTGGTAGGCCATAAAACAACCTTCATTCGCTAACCACATCAAAATCAAAATCTGTATCTTGGACTAAAAAAAAAACACCCACTACACCAACGATTCTAAAGCTACAGTTTCTGTACTTTATTGGTCGTTCGTGTTCTGCTGGTGCCTGCTGCCTCTGCCTGGGTTTGCCGCTGCGTCCGTCGTCCGTCGTCGCCGTCGTCCGGGGGGGTTGTTTTGCCCGTCGGCCTGCCCGCCGCTCAACGAAAGGATCCCCTCCCCCCCAACACACACAATAAACAAAAAAAAAAAAAAATGGATCCAAGACGACTCGCAGGAGGAGGTGACCGCAGCCGCAGCCGCAGCCCGCAGGAGCAAGCCCGCAGCCCGCAGCACACGGCGCCGAGACCCACCCAACCAGGCAATCTGGTTGGGCAGTATGAATCCCCACCCCCTAGATCCCCCCACCCCCCTTTAGAAAAAAAAAATAATAAAATAAAAAAATCACTAGCAGAGACCGCGGTTTTGACCGCCGCTGCTACAGCCACGGCCGCCCCAGCCGCCTGAACGCCGCAGCCGACCCTGCCGCCCTGATCGCCGCAACTGAGACCGCCGCAGCCGCCCCTGCCGCAGCCACGACCGCCGCGACCACGACCCCTGCAGCCGACATCCCACATCAGGAGCGAGGTGGTTGAATGGATGAAACCCGCAAACCCCGCAAACCCGCAAACCCCGCAAACCCGCAAACCCGCAAACCCGCAAACCCGCAAACCCGCAAACCCGCAAACCCGCAAACCCGCAAACCCGCAAACCCGCAAACCCGCAAACCCGCAAACCCGCAAACCCGCAAACCCGCAAACCCGCAAACCCGCAAACCCGCAAACCCGCAAACCCGCAAACCCGCAAACCCGCAAACCCGCAAACCCGCAAACCCGCAAACCCAAACCCGCAAACCCGCAAACCCCGCAAACCCGCAAACCCGCAAACCCGCAAACCCGCAAACCCGCAAACCCGCAAACCCGCAAACCCGCAAACCCGCAAACCCGCAAACCCGCAAACCCGCAAACCCGCAAACCCGCAAACCCGCAAACCGCAAACCCGCAAACCCGCAAACCCGCAAACCCGCAAACCCGCAAACCCGCAAACCGCAAACCCGCAAACCCGCAAACCCGCAAACCCGCAAACCCGCAAACCCGCAAACCCGCAAACCCGCAAACCCGCAAACCCGCAAACCCGCAAACCCGCAAACCCGCAAACCCGCAAACCCGCAAACCCGCAAACCCGCAAACCCGCAAACCC